>CM053580.1:337311637-337332808 GCA_028627135.1 Pseudochirops cupreus
GGAAGGAAAGAAAGAAAGAGAAAGAAAGAGAGAAAGAAAGAAAGAAAGAAAGAAAGGAAGGAAAGAAAGAAAGAAAGAAAGAAAGAAAGAAAGAAAGAAAGACAGAAGGAAAAAGTTCAGGATTATAGAAATGGCTTTGAGTCCTCTGCCATTTTGGTAACCACCACCCACCCATCCAAGGAAACTATTAGAAGGCTTGTTCACATTGGTTGTTAACAGACAATAGCTATTCTCAGTCAGAATCCTATCCCTAAAGGTAAGGATGGACAAGAGTACACCTAGACTAGAGTATTCTCAGGGTACTCCTTATAGAGCAGAGTCAACATGAAGCACCCAATCAGGACCCAAGTCAGTCTCAGGAAATTGAGGTAATCTAAGGAAACAAACAGATAATATTTACAATAGCCTCATTCCCTTTTAGCTTTTCTTGTCTCTCTTTGATGAAACCATCTTCTCTATACAATTTGCTCATTTGTTTTCCCAAGTAGTTTTATTTGAAAATAGAATAATACAAAAGGGAAAATTAGTAGGAGACAGTTTAAAAGTCAATGGACGAATAACCAAAAGAATGATAGTGGCTTATTTTATTTATTTACTCTGAAGAAAGTCTTTCTAATTAATTATTGAGCTTTTAAATACTCTAAGTTTAATGAAGATTTCTCTGTTATTTGAATATTAAATTAATGAGATGCAGTACTTTTTTTTTAACTGAAAACAGATAAAGTGTCTATTTACTAGAATGTAAATTCAATGTTCTATCATATACTGCATTTTAAAGATTCAGACTTTGGATTTTTTTTTAATCCATTAGGGAGGAAATGAGCTCTTAAGCATTACTTGACAATTTAAAATGGAAAACAATTAGGGATTCACTTAAGTATGCTAAAAAGAGGCTGAAAAATTATGAGTGTAGTCCTGTATGTAAAAATCTATGTGCTACTTCTTTTGTAGAGATCCTTTATTGCTGGTTCATTGCCTTAGCTTTGAAAGGCTATTGGTGAGCTCTCGAGAATATGGAATGTAAGAACTATCTGTCTTCTTTGCACAACTGTCAGGTAAAGGCAAGTTCTGCTGATCACAAGTGATGGATGAATCAGTGCAGAACAAATAAAACTGTCGACTTCTTTTTAGGTTACTGGACTTGAAGTGATCTTAATGGATCTGTAAAGGATGTTGCAATATATTTATAGTCACTTTTCACTTATCTATGCTAGAGCAGGTAAACACTAGTATAGATAATTCCAAACAGCATATACATCCCAACCAAACATACACACATATATCCATATAGATACCTATACCTATGCCTGTGTGTGTGTCTATATTTATATTTATATACATATATATATGCACATAGATAGTTTGCTGAAGATTTTCTTTCATTTAGGGGAATATTAAATCTTTTTCAAAGACCTAATTAGTTGTGGATAATTCAGAGAGCCAATAATGAAGCTGATTATAAAAGTTCATCTTTTCATCAACTCGATTCCTCTGTTTCCTCCAAGGATTTCCTATAGCATTTCTAGCTTGGAGCAAAAGTAGAAGAAATATAAGAAATGTCAGTCAAATGTTTCTTCTGCAGGTTCGAGGATAGACAATATCATATGATGATGTTTCAATGAGTCAAATTTCCCCTTGTAAAAGGATTTACCTTTTACTAGGCAGGAGGTAAAGGACCTCATTATGACACTATTTCAACCGTAACATGGTGAACTAGACTTTAGTTGAGTACTATGTATTTTGGCCAAGTACTATGAGTACTATGTATTTTGCCCGACCCCAGGAACTATCTAATAAAACCAAAATTGTAAGTTATCTGCTCATCTTCCCCTGACATTTTGCTAATAGAGAAACCAAAATATTGTTAGGTCACTTTTTCTTGTTCATTCACTTGAGTAGTGCCCTACCTTCATGGCACTGTTTAGAGTTTTCTTGGCAAAAGTACTGGAATGATTTGCCATTTTCTTCTCCAGTTCATTTTACAGATGAGGAACTGAGGCAAACAGAGTTAAATGACTTGCCCAGGGTCACACAACTCAGACATGTCTGAGGCCAAATTTGAACTCAGGAAAATGAATCTTCCTGACCTCAGGCCCAAAACTCTACTGTGCCACCTAGCCGCCCAGGTCTTTTTTTACCACAAGAAAAACTAAACACAGAAAGCTTTTATTTTTCCTCATGTGAGGCTTACATATTAATTTTTTTAATATTTCTGCTTAAACACAGATTCCGAGACACTCAAGAGCATAGGAAATTAAATTAGCATGAAAGGAACACCAGACTTTTGTAGATAGAGATGTCCCAAGGCATGGACAAGGTACAGAATGACTTCCTGGAGAAGTCAAAAGACAAACCTATTAGATACCAAGTACCTATTTAGGAACTTGGTTATAGACATAAGTCACATGGGGCTAATGTTGACATTTCTGGGTTCTTTGCATCTTTCTCAAATTTATTTTGACTAAACACCAGATTTCAGTAGTATGATCCAGGTAGGAACTCACTATAACTAGAATTATAATCAGAGTTTACCCAGAGTCACTGCTGAGGGGATAATTTTAGCACTTTATCTTGATAAAGAGATTCAGGACAAGAATCTAGGTCATAGACAAGGCAAATCACCACAGTACTATCAACAAAATCCACTAGGAATTAGTATGACATTATTTTGGAGGCCATGTCATGGCACTGTCTAATAGGTAAGACTGCCTCATCACATTAAGTTTCTTTCAGTCCTTCAATAACTAAACCTTTCCTGATAGGGTCCAATCTGGGCCTGCCTTATATCAATTTCTGCTTCAAAGCAGACAGTGTTACAAGAAGGTTTTAGTGTACTTACATTATCTGAAACTGGTTTCAAAAAAAAGAACTTGAAATAAAACAGGAGTCAAAAGATTCCTGAAAATGTATTTTCCTCTACAAATAAACCTTTATAGTTGTGCTTTAAAAAAAATAAAAGCTCAGATTTTAGCTAAGAAAAGAAACTTTACTTTTTATGGCAACAGCTCTCTGCCTAGAGGAGCTATAATGGAAAGCATCTTGTACAAAAGCTTTAGTAATCAGAGAGCAAAAATGCAGAGTTGCTTTGTAAATTCTGACTTGGGAAGGTCACTCTAATGTAAATATGCCTTCCCAGACTGTAAACAGCAGTGGTTTGAAAACAAGAGCTTGTATAAAATAGCCAGTTATCTTGTTGGGGAAAAAATGTGTTTAAATGAGCATGTGTGCATGAAACTTCCAGTTTAGAATAGAAAATATTGAGTCCATACTGTAATTACTAGAGATTTAGAATTTCCAGAAAAGTTGAAGCCTGAGAAAAAGTTCTGTTTCTTACCTCAACTCAACCCCTCTCCCAAAGAAAGCAGGGGAAATTTTTTGGAAAAATTGAAATGTAAGTAATAGTATTTTGACCCTCTCCATTCATATAAATAAAATCACTTTGTTAGTTTTAGGGACATTAAAAATGTTTTATGTATCTTAACTTGATTTCTTAATAAAATCTCTGCATCAACTTCATATTTGAAAATAGTTAATAACTCCCTAAGGGCTTTCACATATGTTGTTCTGTTTTATTCTTATAGATCTATCGGTAAGGTAGGTGGGGCAGGAGTCATTATTCCTGTTTATAACTGAGGAAACTAACACTCAGCCAGGTATGAATGACCAAGGTCACATGTCTCAGAAGTGACAAAACTTGTGAGTAAATAAATACGAGGTCTGACTTCTAGGTCATGAGGTTCCATGCCAGAGTCTCAGAGTCTCAAAGTTGAAAGAGACCAATTTTGATTCGGTTCCATGTTATAAATTTAAAAGTGTAATTTATTCATATGATAAATAATTTACTAATAAAAATCTTTTTTTTCAAATCCAGTCTCTGATACTTACTAGTGGTGTGACCCTGAGTCAGTCACTTAACCCTGATTGCCTCCCCAAAAAATCTACCTTTAAATTTTGTTTAAAATTGAGTTAGAAATTCCTGAATGTTAAGAAATCTTAGTATCCCTTGGGTTCAACTAACTAGGATAAATAGGCAAACATATGGAAACAGAAGTTATCCAAAGACCAAATTATAGTGAAACAAAGAAAGTTATTGTACTTTCTAAACTTAACCCCCTCCAGAGCGTCAAGTAGATACAATTATCAGTTCTTCAAGGAGTTGAGGGAAAAGTTGCTAAAATTAGTAAAATAAAACTTTTTTTCCCACTAGGAACTTTATCTAATCCTCTCTTTCTGAGTAGTCACTATTTTGCAGGATGCTCATACTTAGCAAAATTCAGAACTATATTTCTGGGCCAAACATATGAAAATGTTCAGTCCTCAACAACATTTCAAAGGACTATTCCAGTGTTAAATCCTAGGTATACTACTGCCTTTGTAATCCAATCATTTCAGCCTTTGAATCATGGATTCAAGAGAGTTTCTGTAGAGTAGACTGGCAAGAAATTCTTCCCATTTTTTGAATGAAGTTTCCCTTTATTTCCTTCTTTGCTCAGGAGCAAAAGTATGTTTAGAGCCTCAAAAGGTATCCATTTTGTCTGTGCCATTTGATAAGAAAAAATTTAGGTAAAAATGTACCAAATATATTCCAGTGTAATAATAATTATTGAAGAAATTGACTATAAAATTTTCAGAGAATTCTTTAGCTAACCCTTGAGTAATGCTCATCAAATAGAAGATTCTTATATTTCTGTTTACTGTAAAATTCTCAGCTATCATGTGTTATAGGACTTTGCTTTGCTTTCTGGGATTCACACAGAGATCATTCCTCCTATAACCTTGAATTCCACTACAGTTTGTTACTGGTTTTTTTTTTTTCATTCTTTTCTTCTTGCTGCTTCTTGAAGCCAGCAGCTGTAATATGAGAAACTTTTCCATGTTTTATAACTTTCATTCTCCTCTAGATGTTTTGGAGAGGGTCCAACTTCGTGATATCACTAAGAAGCAACTTTAGGCCTCCAACAGTGACATATGGATATTTATCTATTCCGATGTCCCATGCTGCTTTCGTATTACTTACACTGTCAGCCAGCAAAGCAAATAATTTATCATTCCCTCTCTTTCACATATTTTACAGCTGGAATACCTGCAATGTGACTGTTCTCTCCTGTTTTAATTCTATGAAAACTGGTTTAAATTTTTTTATGAAATTCATAAAAATATACTTTTGGAGCTTAGCTATCACCTGGTCCAGGAGTTCTTAGCCTTTTTTATGTGTTATGGACCCCTCTGGCATTTTAGTGAACCCTATGGACTCCTCAAAATAATGTTTTTAAATGCATAAAACAAAAAACAGAATTTCAAAGGACACCAATCATATTAAAATTTGTTGTTAAGTTGTTTTCAGTCATGTCCAACCCGACCCCATTTGAGGTTTTCTTGGTAGAAATACTGGAGTAGTTTGCCATTTCTTTCTCCAGTTCATTTTACAGATGAGGAGACTAAGGCAAACAGGATTAAGTGACTTGCCCAGGGTCACACAGCTTTAACATCTGAGGCCAGATTTGAACTCCCAAAGATGAGTCTTCTGATTCCAGGGCTGGCACTCTACCCACTGTGTCACCTACTTGCCCCTTAATATTAAAATACAGTTATATAAACATGAAAAAGATAAGTTCACAAACCCCAGGTTAGGAATTACTGATCTAATCCAACTCAAGAATTTCATTAACAAAGAAACTGAGAACCATGCAGGTTAAAAGACTTGCCAGAGGGCACACACATAGTAACTGACAGGGCTGACATTTTAATCCAGACCTTCTGGCACCAAATCCCATTCTTTTTGCACTAGACCACCCTCCCTCTCCTTCCTACCTAGACATTTGTTCATCCATCCAAAAGCATTCTAAGACATGCTGCTCCACTTCTTCCTTGAACAGACAATCTGATACTAGAAAAGGTTTATTCTAATGAACATCTGGCAAAATGGTATTATATCAAGAGATCCGTGCTATCCTCATAGTGCATACTTGCCCCCACCAACACATACCACAGTCCATCATTACTTCAGTAGATGAAGAGCATCTACTCTGCTCTTCATGAGTTGTTGTGGCCAACAATGACATCATCACTACCACCACCACTACCAGCATCACTGTCATCATCACCATCATCAACAATCATTTAATAAGTACCAATTATGTGCTGGTCACTGTACTAAACACCAGATAGAAAACAAAAAGTGAAAACATGTTCTGTTTTGTCAAGGAACTCACAGCCTATTGGAAGAGACAATATGGAAAGAATGATGCATGTACAAGATATGTAAAGTGTAAATGGCAAATCTCAAAGATAAAACACTTAGAAGGTAGAAGGGGTTCTTGAAAGTACTTTTGTAGAGGGGAGGATTTGAACTGAAAATTGAAAGAATCTCTAGGAGCCAGGGAATGAAAGCAAGAAGGTAGAACATTCAAGGAATGGAAGGAAGACAATGAAAATGCCCAGGGTCAGAAGATGGCAAGAAGGACAGCATTGTTAAATCATAGAACAGGAGAGGGGAATTGAAGTGTAAGAAAACTAACCAACCTTCTGATAATGCACCTCCCCAAACTATACACAAATGGAGTTATCACCAAGCCAATATTAAAAAGCTTTTCCAGTTTTTCAGTCACTACTTTCACTCTGTTGACATGACCCTGGAGAACCCAGGGCCTCCTCCATACCCCAAGACATCAGAGTAGAACATAAGCAGAGAAGTCATCTCAACACTTCCTGCCAGTTTGTATTCTCAGTTTTTGACAGTTGCTTTTTCAGAAGAATGTATTGTTGTCACCAAAGCCTTGTCATCTTTATTTTTTCTCTGTTCTTCAGATTTCTTTTGTTTATAAATTAAGCCTTTAAGGATCCTTTTGTACACAGTTTTTACACTATTTGGTTAGTTGTGAATGGCAAATTCAATTCAACCAAAATTTATGGTAAATGCAAGGCACTGTACTTAGTGCTAAGGGGACAAAAACATAAAAAAAATACCATCCTGTGGTATATTCTACTGTGGAAATGTCATATTTAGACTGTGATACTTTGATGTTTACTCTTTTTTTTTTTTTTAGCATCATTGACGTACTAATGCCTACCAACAACAATGACCAAAATTCATATATGCCTGCCCATCCCAGGCAACTCCCACCTATATCACCCTCCACTGGGAATTCCCCAACGTATTAGGGCTCTTGCTCTAGCTCTCTTGAGATCATGTGAATGCTAAAGGGGCACATAAGGCCCATTGATTGGGGTCACTCGGGCTATATGACCACTATCATTTTTTTCTGGTCAAAGGTCACTCTGATGGTATCCTCTCCAATCCCTCTTCTGAGTAAATTTTCATTGGCACATTAGATAAGTGTAATATGAAGTTGATGTGTGATCTATTAGAGGCAGCTAGGTGGCAGAGTAGATAAAGCACTGGGCAGCCAGTCAGGAAGACCTGACTTCAGATCTGGCCTCAGACACTTACTGTCTCTGTGACTTTGGGCATGTCACTTAATGGCTGTCTGCCTCAGTTTACTCAAAAGTAAAAGAGATAATAATAGCACCTGCTTCACAGGGTTGTCATGGGACTGAAATAAGACACCATTTGTAAAATGCTTATCAGTGCCTGGTGCACAGTTGGCACTTAAATGCTTCCACTTTCCCTTCCCTTTTGGATGATGCCAGTAAGGCTAAAGTAGCAGTAGAAAGATGATGCCTTCTGGACAGAAAATACTGCATAGAATTACTTTGCACCTTCTTCATCATGGGCGTCACTTATAATCATAAAGGGCTTTTTCATTTCTGCACAACCCTTTATACATGCCAATATTTTTTGATCATCCTAAAAATATTTGTGGATACATATTCCATTTGATGTAAGGATGCAGTGACTTTTTTTTCAAATGCTTTTTCAAAGTGAAAATTTTTCCTTATATGAGAAGTTGGTCTCATTTCTCTAAAGGAAGAAAATAAAGTTGCAGTTTAAAAGCTACCTTAAACACACATAGAATGATGGTTTGTATAAATTTAGTAATAATGTTCCTTCAGAGTGAATTGTCAACAATTGTTCTAGCCCTTTCCTCATGGATCAGGTTGGGTAGCAGATTTGGCCACCAAACCTCAAGTTAGAAAGAATTTAATTGTGATTTGCATGTCATAAAAATATATAAATATCACCAAAACATATGTTTTGTATTCTAAATTATATTCCCTACTAAAGTGGGAGACTATTGGAATTATACAAATGGAAAGAGAGGAAATTAGTTTAGCTCTTTTGAAACACTCTAAATTCAGATAAATTTATATTTTTACCCCTTAATAATGAAATACACTACACTTCACTGTTTTGTGGCTCTCAAGGTCATCTTTCTAACTGAAATAGCTTTTACACTTACTTTTCATAGTTTTTACTCTGATCCCTTCACGTGAGTAGTTCACCAGATCAGCTCCTGGTTTTTAAGCTCCAGGGCAGGGTTTTTTCACCTTGTTTGTGTCATAGACCCACTTTGGCAGTCTGATGAAGCCTATGGGTCCCTTCTCTGAATAGTAGGAATTGCTAAATTTCAATTAGAATTTAATGAAAGTTAAAATCCTAATTTTTCCCCATCCAAGGTCACAGAACTCCAAAAATTTCTCTGTGGACCAGTGGACTCCAGATTAAGAACCCTTGATCTATAAGATGAAATGGATAGTGCCCGCTACTTCCAACATCCATCATAAATTCAACCCTTTGAGACAGTGGTTCTCAACCTTCCTAATGCCGCGACCCTTTAATAGAGTTCCTCATGTTGTAGTGACCCCCAACCATAAAATTATTTTCGTTGCTACTTCATAACTGTAATTTTGCTACTGTTATGAATCATGATGTAAATATCTGACATGCAGGATGTGTTTTCATTGTTACAAATTGAACATAACCCACAGGTTGAGAACCATTGCTTTGAGATTTTCTTTTTAGGAGTATGTCCCAATAGAAAGCAGGAAGCAGAAACTTTTCTTTCCTTGTCTATGCACTTGTATGAGGGCAGTACTTACTAAAGGCAGAAATACAGTTTGATCATGTAAAAGTGGGGCAATGTGGTATGAAGGACAGAGAGTTTGACTAAACATCTGGCCTTCTCCCAGATAAGCCGATCACCTGAAACCTCACTGCCATGCAGATTGATTCTGATTTTGATATTCAATACCTCCTCAGTTCCCTCTTCCCACTGATTGAAGGACTGGAGGGTGGAGCAATCAATATGCTTCTCCCAAAACTTTCCTTAAAAGAGGGTTCAGAACTTTCCAGGTAATTCTTCATTTTCCAGAGGTGACTGCTTGCTTTGAACTCTGTGAACATCATGCCCTAAGCCAGATCCCTCCATCACTCCCCCCCAACACACACACACATTTCAGCTCCTTTACTATATTTTCTTCCCATTATTTTAAAAGCTGCTTGAGGGCAAGAATCATCATTCTTTTTCTAGTGTGTCCCAACACTTAGCTCAGTGGTTGGCTCATAGTAGGTGCTTGATAAATGTTGATTAAATTGAATTGAAAAAGAGGGAGCTGCTGTTAGACTCAAAAGGCCTTAGGTTTGGCTCTAAATTCAGAAACGCACTAGTTGTATGACCCTAGCAAAGTCATTTCACCTCTCTGAGCCTTAGTTTCCTTATCTGTAAAATGAGGGGATTGTTCCTGATCTCTAAGGTCTCTTCCTGCACCAAATATATGAAGCTTCAGAGTTGCCCTCTTAGTGTACAGGAATTATAAGGATCAGATACATAGATGGTTGCGGATCATTATTTTTAAACTTAATGGAGTTTTTAGAAAACAAATGGACAGCAAGGCAATAGAGGAATAGTTTATTATTCTAAAAATTATATTCTAAGATGTCTTAGTTTTTCCAATTAAAGTTTTAAAAATCATCAGAAAAATTAGGAGATAACAATAATTTCTGGGCATTTTCTAGGCTAGTGACCTCTAGCAATATTCTTTAGTATCTGTGTAAGCTGGAACAAACCACTTACCTTCTCAGACCTTTACTTTTCTCATCTGTAAAATGGGCAAACCTATGCTTGCCCTGCCTACTTCACTCAACTGTTGCGAGGATAAAAGGAGAAAATGTATGGGAAAGTCTATTGCCCCTCAAGTCCCTTCTAGCTCTGAATCTATGAACCTATGAAAATACTTGGAAAACTATGAAGCATTATAGTCATGTTACTTCTTTTTAAACATCTGTCCCTTGTATTACTTTTGTCTTTGCTTACAATTATTTCTGAACGTAAAAAACGAACCATAATATGATCTTTAATATGGTTGAACTCTGTAACCCAGAAAGACAATTAAGCAAAAATGCCCAGTTCGATGACCCTAATAATCACCCACTAGTCTGCCATGAGAGGTGTGTTTGTTATGCTGTTACTCCAGAGCAATCATGATTTTTAATCATTCAGTGATTGAATTCTTTGAGAGATCTTTTCATTTACGTTGTTTTAGTCACTATATATATTGTTCTTTTATTCCTGTTTATTTCACTCTGCTTTATTTAGGCCATTAAAAAAAACTATCCTTATGTATCTCTGAATTCTTTATTTTATCATTTCTTACTGCATAATACTGTTCCATTACATACAATTACCAGGAGGTTTTCCCCCAGCCATTTCTGAGTTGAAGGACAGACAATGAATCATTAAGGTATTAGCCAAACCTTAAGTTCTTACAATGTGCCTGGAACTGTACTAAGAGGTTATGATTCAAATCCAAAAATACCTGCCCTCAAGGAGCTTACTTAAACTCACTTGATTTCCATTACTTTGCTACCACTAAGAGTTTGTGATTTCTGTACTATTTCAGATTAGCCAGGATTTCCTCAGTACAGGAATGTTCTCCATCAACTCATGGTCTTCTTAAGGTGCTATGACCAAAAGAAACTGATTGCCTGGTGGCTAATCTTCAGGCAATGGGCCTCTCAGAATAGCTAGGCAGATTCTCCAACAGCTGAAACAGATGTGTCTTCAGACCTCTACTCAAAGCCTTTCCAGCTTGCTAAGATCTTCTAGAATGCACACTTCACTGGCTCTGTCCCCCTCACTATGTGGAAGTACAATAGGCATTTAGTGGTTGGTAAGCTATTATGGTCATCATTCTTTTCGCCTCTACTATTATTAATTATTTGATAACATTTAGTTCTTTCAAACAAGAACCAATCTCTTTAAAATGCTATATCCTGAAACCATTCTTCTACGCACCAAAGACTGCAAAATGAGAAACCAGAGACTTGAAATTCTTGCTGTAGTCAGTGAAGCATTTCAGATTTACTGGCCCAAGTCCCCAGGCCTCACCTGCTTTCTCTCCTCTGCCATGTGTACTGAGAAGTGATATTGAAAGACTGCTGTGAATTCTGCCGCAGAGCCTCTGCCAGAAGAATTCCAACCACCAGGCACGAGAGCCAAGAGGGCCATTACTGAGCTACTGGATTTGTAACAGAACGTTCCCCACAATCATACGATAGTATGATCTCATTTGGACTATGAATCCCTTTGCTGATTATGTTATAAATACCAGGAAAAAAGAAACCCATCTGAAGATGGAGCTGCACTGTGTTCTCTGGATATACTAATGTTGTCCCCATCACTGCTCTAAGTGTGTGGAAAGAACGTAGGAAGGAGAATCATTCCCTTGACACAAAGCTTAGAAATCTAAATCCCACACACAGTAAATATATTTCTTTCCTCAATGTCCCAGTTCAACATGTGCAGGTCCCTACAGGGCACTGTTAAGTGTTCTCTTTTTCAAGATGAATTGAGCACAAGCAGGCAAGCGAGAGGTTTCAGAAACTTAACAGCTGTTAAAATGTCAAACCTAAGAGTCTAGGCTTGCTGGGTTCTCCTGAGATTGCCATGAGTTGTCTCACCTGCCTAAGAAAAACATAACATCAAATGCAATTCTCTTCAGCAAACAAAAGTTGGAATTAGGGTACTCAAGGTCTTACAACAGTAGTGTCTGAATAATGGAATTGGTTAAAGATTTAGTTTTCATTTTGCCCAAGTACAAGGAGAGAATAAACAACTTTCTGCTCATATGAGTAATTAAAAATGTATTGTGTATGCCCAAAGAGATAAGAGAAGTATTTGCCAGACCATGGGCCATAAGTGACTAAATATTCTGCACAAAAGAATTTGTTTACTCTGTTTATTAAATTTTAGAATTATGCTGGAAAATAGGGAAATTTTATGGGAAATGGTATAATTAAAAGGAAGAGGCACCGTTTTAGAAGTAGGTCAAGAATATTCCACAGTAAGGCTTCAGCAGATATAGGCAACTTTATTGAAACCTATAGAATAAAGTTGACTGCAGAGTTCAGAGAAAAATACATCAGAAACAAGACAGGTCATTAAGACCCAATTTGTATCCAAAGAAAGACCTGAGTATGAGCTAGTCCATTTATCTCATTTCCCCTCTAATAGAATTAAAGTTCCTTGAGAGTAGGAATAATTGCATTTGTTCTTCTTTCTCCTCAATGCCTTGAACATAGTAGAGCTTAACCGAGTGTTTTTAATTGTGGAATTATAGCAGGATCACAATTCGACAAATGTATTGAGACATTTCCTCAGTGACTTCATGTCTCCTGTGTTAGTTGGTGGATTGTTTTTTGTTGTTACAAGATTGCCTTACTTTTGTTGATTGGTTTTAAATAAGTTATAAATAAATTGTTTTGGATTGCGACTGTTCTTTTGCTTTTTTGAAAATTGTATTCTATTATTTCTACTGATTTCATGTAGATAGAAAGCAATCATGGATTAGTCAAAATGCTGTTACTTCATGAGTGAAATCCTTTCCCTTGGCTGTTTGTAAAATTTGTTGTTTGGCATTGAAATTCTGAGATTTAACCATGATTATAAGTAGGAGTTTTAAAATGGGTCCTTTTTTTCTGATGGTAAGGTACACATTTTAATCAATCAGCACTTTGTTATCTGTGCTCAAAAGTTCTGGGCAATTTCTTTGTGTCATTCTCTGTAATATATTAGTCTAATCTCTAATATTTTGTTTGTTTTTTAATTTACATTCTTTTTTCTCTGACAATTTATCTCTGTTTTCTGATTTTAAGATCATTTTGACTTACATAGCACATGCATATTATTTCAAAACTATATTTTGTTTTCATTCTTTCAACTTTCTTTCACTTCTCTTTTTTTTTTCTTCTTTAGAATATTAACTTTATTAGCCTGTTTAGTGCCTCTGCTACTTTGGAGAAATTTTCCACTTAGTGTTCTAAGTTGTCTACACTATTATTGTTCCCCATTGTTTCTACTTTGTGAACTCTGATTTGTCTTAATATCCATCCTAATATATTTTAAAAGTGTTATTTGAATCATTCTTCTGCTTCCTATTGTCATTTCCTTACTTCTAAGCAATCTACAGAGTTCTCGTTTTCATTGGAGGTTGAAGTTCATTCTTCTTCACCATATAATTAACTTGTGCAAAGTGTTATGCTCTTTTGTAAACTCATTTTTCTGTTTTGTGAATGTTGCTGTTATTTTATCTGCTTGGGTGCTAGGCTTATACCCAGTTGTTTTCTCAGATTTATTTTTGCCTCTGATCTTTTTTTTTTCTTGGATTCATATTAACTTACCCCTGGCTCCCATCCAAACTTCTTCTCCCCTCTCCCTTCACCTGCTGTGGCACATACTTTATCTCCTAAACAAAGACTTGAACCTAAGCATCCTCAGGATGTAGTGAGGTAGTCTGGCTCATTAATATCCCAGGATAAATCACATGGGGAGAGCACTGACCCTAGTAGGTTCCTAGTCCCTTTTCCCTTAGGCTCAGAAGCTACTTCCTCTCTGGAAAGCTATACACAACTGCCTTTTCCACCACTACAGACCACAAAGTTGCACTCTCTTTCTATCTTGTGACGGGGCAGAATCAATGCTGTCTTTCCCATGTTCTGTGGAGCATTGAGGATGGGGCTCAGTCTGAGTTTCAGCTGTGGGACAATCAGACAGAAGTCACTTCAGTTAGACCCTGAGGCAATGCTTGTGAGGTTTTTACACCTAGTATGAAGGGTGAAGTGACAGTGGGAAAGATAAGTGGGAACTCATAGATTCGTAAAATCATAAATATAGCACTGGAATGGACCCGGGGCTTCATTTTGCTGATAAGGAAACTGAAGCTCATGTAGGTCATGGTAAAGGGTAGGCTTGTGGTCTAGCGACCTATACAGGTGATTTAGATTGAGTTAAAGGTCAAGTCCCAATAAATACCACTGTCCTGGGAGATTGTTTGAAAAGATTTAGATTAGGTATACATGAGTAGGGAAATATTAGACATGATTGAAAGGTTACATTTGGGAAGGAAAAACATTTTCCCCATCATAGACCCATTAATTTCAAGAAGAAAGGGACTCAGAGATTACCTGCTCCATTCTTCTCATTTTATATGAGGCAATTAAGATCCAAAGGCTAGAGAAGGAAATGGCAAACCACTCCGGTATCTTTGCCGAGAAAACCCCAAATGGAGTCACGAAGAGTCAAACATGACTGAATTAGCTGAACAACAACAAGAAGATCCAAATGCTTCCCCTCTACAGAGGTAGAAAAGACAAGATTTGAACCTGAGACAAAACCCAGTGCTCTTTATATTACATACTTCCTCTATAACCATCGGACTTCTACTTGGATGCCTCATCATGGAGTGAAGGTAACTCTTCCCAAAAGAAGTCTGTCTCATCAAGCCAGAAAGGTTTCAGAGATGGGCATGGTAATATTCATGATATTTGGCTGTAAACTGTATGCCTGTAGTCCAAAAACAAAACAAAATAGATTAGCTAAATTCAAAAATTCACCATCAAAAGGAGTTTTAAATTCTATGATATTATTTCATGATGATTTTACCTTATTCATTGCTTTCATCTTCTAATATTATGTATCCAGCTTTAGTCACTATAGATTTGGGTCACATTTCCTTCTTTTGAGATTTTTAGACTGACAGATAAAGCAGAAAATAACTGTTTTGCTATTTATTCATCTTCTTCACCTTCTCCCCCCCCCCCCCCTTCATTGGTCAGAGAGACAACATTGTTCTTTTCCTTTTGGCAATTTAGCCTTATATCCTGAATTATCAAGTTTTGGGTGGTAGCCTATGTCAGTGTTGGAAATAGGAAGAAGAACAGATTGGCCAAAAAACATAATTTGGACCGACTGGGGTTTATTGAGTTTGCCAGAAGGAGAGTCTCATCCAAAGAGGCAAAGACTCCTCAAATGAACAGTATACATAGGTTTTAGAAAATGAGAAACAGGGTAAAGGATAAAGTAAAAGTTGATTGGTCAAGGTCCCAGTTGAACAGGTTGCACAAGATACTTTGGAATGTCCTCATTTGGGTTACTTATATTGTAAACACTAAAGGGAGAATACAGATATATATGTGTAAACAAAATGAAGTGATTCTCCAAATGAGTAACTCTGGATCCACACCTACTCTTATTATGCTGATTTAAAATTAAGAACATCCAGTCACCTAATTAACCATGGATGCTTAATGGATGGATCAGAGGCCATTTCTTTCCTCTTTGTTACAAAGGGAAGAATTTTCTTTTCAAGCTAACAGTATAAATTAAGGGTTTTTATTTGCCAGTTAATGAAAGGATGTCAGTGGTAGTGGTCTTTTTTTTAAAAATCATTTTAAGGTTCTTCTTTTAAATACCTCAAATAGGTATGCATGTGAAAGTTTCTTGAGAACTAAATGATGCTATAAAAATATGAACTATTATTGAATATCTATGATGCATCCTTGTTAGGGATTAAAGTAAAGAGAGTTCTAGGTTCTCCTGGTCTCACCAGTATAGAAATTATTGACCAATCAACCAGGATATTTATATATATACTTAATATACTTAAATCTAGGTTCAAGGAAGGTATAAATTCCTGATCTGCCACTGGTTCTGCAGCTCAGTTTATATCCTTATAATCGAAGTGTTGGTTTGTTTCTTTTTAAACCAAAGACTAGGTACATATGTTTCATGGAACAAAATCACTGTGGGATTTAATACAATTTCCACTCTGAAAGGGATCTAAAGATTTTTATTTTTTTTAGGGTAACAGAGTCCTGTTATTTGCCTTCACTCACAAGGAAATTGCATAGGTATAGTATGGCTATGTTAATACAGTGGTTGACTTCCTAAGAGCCTTCCTCCTGCTCAGAAGTCTAAACCTTTTGAATATCCATCAATTCTGCATTCTTAGTAATATTTCCTCACACATGTATTCTTTTTCAGAAACTCAGATTGACCTTCTTTACAGAATCAAAAATATATATATTTTTCTTTCTTTGAGTACTTAGGAAAGCAGATTGTCATAATACTCAAGAATTATCTCTCCGACTGCCTTGCAATTTGCAGGTATATCTCACTTAATTCAATAGAAATATTCTTGAATGATGCAAGTGATTTTATTTTAATCAAACTAAGGAAGATTGTTATTTTAAAAAACAATAATTATTTTGTTGTTAATAAACATTTTACAAATTAATATGTTCGTCAAATTTAAATATTTCTATTTTAAAAATAAGAAACACTTTAGCAAATCTGTTAATAATATCCTCATTATTCTTCCTTCATATGCCTCACGGAATTGATTTGTTTAGCAATCACTGGATAAATTGCCCTCTCGGTTTCTTGCCTCATTTTCTTGAAAGAACCGAGGTAAGAAGGAAATAAGAAATACCTTATTCTCTAATCCTTACCCTCCATTGCCCATTATGTAAACCACAATCCTATTATGTTTATCCCTCTAGTATGGCACATTGCTCATATTCAGTTCCTGCTCATTCATAGCTATATAAATATATGTATATATAAACAATACCCTGTGTCACATTACCCTGACCAGCATCATTTCACAATAGTCATTAGCACTTTATGACTAAACCCCATTACAACATCACAAAACCCTTCTGTGTATCATTCAATAAATTTTACCATTTTAACATTATTCTTATGTGACTAAAGCCCCCTCATAACACTGTTTTACCTCACATTATGTTTTTAAGGAACCGAATAACAGCAAAATTTCATTGGTAGAGTTTCATTGTCCAGAAATTACCTATGTTAATGAAATCACAAATCAAATCTCTATCCCTTAATAACAATATTGTTGTTGTTCAGTTGTTTCAGTCACATCTGACTCTTCATAACCCTGTTTGGGGTTTTCTTGCCAAAGATACTGGTGTGGTTTGCCATTTCCTTCTCCAGCTCATTTTACAGATGAGTAACTGAATCAAACAGGATTAAGTGACTTGCCCAGGGTCACATAGTTAGTAAGTGTCTAGGGCCAGATTTGAACTTGTTAAGGTGAATCTTCCTGACTCCACACCTGGCTCTCTATCTACTGTGCCACTTATATTTTTCAAAATATTATTAATTTAATAATTCATGAATCTGGAATTTTATTATCCTAAATACTCCCTTCACTAATGCATATTTTAGTCTCTTCCTGACTTAGTAGATGTCTTTCATAAGTGTTAGTGCCTTTCCAAAAAAATTTCCTAGTAGCCAGGTGACAGGCCTTTCTGAACTAAACTGACCCTCAGATAACAGATATAATCCATTACAAAACTATAGCTTGGGGCAGTGAAAAGAATTCTATTTTTTTTTTGAAGGCAATCAGGGTTAAGTGACTTACCCAAGGTCACACAGCTAGTGAATATCTGAGGCCAGATTTGAACTGAAGTCCCCCTAACTCCAGAGCCAGTGCTCTATCCACTGTGCCACCTAGATGTCCCTTAGCACTGGCTATTTGAAAGTCAGATCACCTGGGTTCAATTTTTGTCTCTGTCACTTATGACGTGTGTGACTTTAACAAGTCACCACCTCTCTTAGCCTCAGGTTCCTCATATGTAAAATGAAGGGGTGGAACTCAGTGTCCTCTAAAGTTTATTCCCTCTGTAAATCCCTCTGTAAAATTAGAAGCCACAATCCTGGGGAGCTGACACTCAAAGCCTTTCTAATATGGTAGGACTAGCTAGAGCTTCAGGCCTACAAGTATAGGTTTTGAGAAACTCTGGTCGCTTCCACAACACAGAGAGGCATTAACGTTGGACTTTTCACAGAGGTCCTAAAACATCCCACCTTGACTAATGGCTGCTGGTTCTTTAGACGAGCGAAATTGTTTGATTATCTCCCTGTACTTCATTCTCAAGATGATCGAGCAGTACATTAGGTGCAAAATGCAAAAGCTGGGAAGAAAAATGACAACAGTTGAAAAAGTAGATCTGTCATAAACTAAAAAGCAAACATTCGACTGAGATGTTGAAGCTGGGAGAATGGCTTGGTTCTCCATGGTATTTCAGCTGCTTCCTTCTTTTCAATGGTAATGATAGTTGTTAACATACTAGAGGAAGGGACAGACTCATGATAGGGGATCCTTGCTGTTACTATTGTCCTGCCATATTTGTGTCTTTGGGACTGTGACCCATACTTTACTGTGCTTTGGATTTTCTTGGCAAAGATACTGGAGTGGTTTGCCATCTCCTTCTCTCGCTCATTTTACAGATGAGGAAACTGAGGCAAACAGGGTTAAGCAACTTGCCCAGGGTCATACAGCTAGTAAGTGTCTAAGGCTAGATTTGAACTCAAGAAGAGGAATCTTTCTCACTCCTGGCCCAATACTCTATCCAATGAGACACTTGAGACCCCCTCCAAGGGGATCATTGGTTACCTTTTTTTTTTGTTTCCTTTTAATTTTGTTTTGTTACCTTTTATTGTTTTCACCTGAAGCATTTCCCCATCACCTCCTTATAACAAAGAAAAACATTTAAGCAAAACAGAAGGCAAGGGCATCTGACTGAATGGACTATATTCCCTATCTACAGTACCCCATCTCTCTACAGAGAGGGGAGAGGTACAACCAGTTCTCTGGGTCTGATTGCTCATTATAACGCTTCAAATTCAGCTAACCTTTAGTGTTACATTAATTTTGTACATTATCCTCCTAGCTCTGCTTTCTCAGTCTTCATCCTTATTGACTTCCCTAGTGCATTTAACACCCCTCACCTGACTCTCCCTGCTCCCTGGGTTGTCTCTTCATCAGTCCCTTCGGATTCTCCTCCCACTGTTTGACCCCTTTTCTTAGTCTCCTTTTTCAGATCATCATGCCTGTCTTACATCCTCTGCATGGGGCACTCTAGGACTCTGGCCTGGTTCCTTTCTCTTTTCTCTTCAATACATCTGCATTTCCATGCAGATGACTCTCAGATTTGCATATGCAGCTCAAGTCCCTTTCCTGAGCTCCACTTCCAAATAACCAGCCTCTTTCTGGACATTTCCAACTAACTGTCCTACAAGCATTTCATATTCAATATGTCTAAAATGGAATTCATTTTCTTTTTCAGAAAAATCCGTTCCTCTTAACTAAGGTATTTTTAACTAATCTTCAATTGTTCCCCATCTATTGTCTATTTCCCTACTACCTACAAATATGACCATGTCTCCCCCAGTCCTATATCTCTCCTTTTTGTGACTTGAGAAAGCTGTCTCCAATCAGTGCTCCATTTCCTTTCCTCTTACTCCCTCCTGAAATCTTTGCAATCTGTGTTCAAATATCATCATTCAACTGAAAGTGTTCTCTCCAAAGTTAGTAATGATCTCTCAGTTTCCAAATGTAACAATTATTGCTTGTTCTTCATCCTCCTTGACTTCTGTATAGCATATGATGCTATTAACCATCTTGACAATCTTTTTTCTCTGGGTTTTCATGACTCTCTTTCCTGGTTCTCCTCCTACCTTTCTCTGAATCCCTTGCTGGATCTTCATCTAAGTGATGCCTACTAATAATAGAGATCTTCCAAGGCTCTGTCCTGGGTCCTTTTCTTTTCTCCCTATATTCTTTTTCACTTGGTGATCTCATTAGCTCCCATGGTTTCAAGTGTCAATTCTGTGCAAAGAACTCTTAGATCTACTTGTCCGACTGTAATTTCTCTCCTCATCTCCAGTCTCACATCTCCAACTGCATTTAGGACATCTTGAACTGAATGTCTCATAGACATCATAAACTCAATATGTCCAAAACCAAACTCATTATCTCCTTCTCGCCAGTACCCTCCTTTCTTCTTAACTTCTCCATTACTGTCATTACTACTTAACTACTCCATTACGGATGCATACCACCATCCTCCCAGTCACCCAGGTTTGCAATCCCAGTGTCATTTTTGATTCCTTACTCTCTTTCCACCCCAACATCCAATCAGTCGTTAAGTTCTAGCATTTCTATTTTGGTAATATTTTCTTGTATATACCCTCTTCTCTCCTCTGACTTTGATATTGCCCTGGTACAAGCTCTTGTCACCTCACACTTGGACTATTGCAATAGCTTGTTGATTGGTCTCCTTACCTCAAGTGTCTCCCCACTCCAGCTGTTAAACTGACCTTCCTAAATCAAAGGTTATGACATCACCCTCTATTCAGTAAACCTCAGCAGCTCCCTGTTACTTATAGAATCAAATATAAAATCCTCTGGCTCTTCAAAACCCAGCCTCTTCCTACTTTTCCAGTCTGGCTAAACCTTATTGCCCTCCATGTACTCTGTGCTTCCCATGACTCTGACCTTCTTGCTGCTCTTCACACATGCCATTCCATCTCCTTGCTATTTCACTAGCTGTTCCTCAGGCTTGGGATGTTCTCCCTACTCATCTCCCCTTCTTTCTTAGTTTCCCTGGCTTCTATCAAGTCTCAGCTACTCCCACCTTCTGCAAGAAGCTTTTCTCATAGCTCTTTAATCAGAGCCTTCCCACTGATACCACCTCCCAATTTATCCTGAATAGATATATTATATGCATATATGCATATATTATATATGTGCATATATATGCATATAGATAAATATATAGAAAGAAATAAAAGAGAGAGATAGCATGCTAACAACTGTGTACATAGTTTTTTGTATGCTACCTCACCTATTAGACTGTGCACGCTTTAAGAGCAAGCACTGGTTGTTGGTTGTTGTTTTTTTTGCCTTTCTCTGTATCCCAATGCTTAGCATAAATCCTGGCACATAGTAGGCACTTAATAAATGCCAGCTGAACATTGATTATTCTGTTGAGGATACCACCATTCTTCCTGTCACCCAGGTTCACAGTCTCAGAGTCACTCTTGATGCTTCCCTCTCTTTCACCCTTCATTTCTAAGGAGTTGACAGATCTTATCAAATCTAACTCGAAAACATCTCCTCTCC
>CM053580.1:337332908-337395822 GCA_028627135.1 Pseudochirops cupreus
AGCAACAAAAATAGTTTTATGGTTAGGGGTCACCACAACATGAGGAACTGTATTAAAGGGTCACAGCATTAGGAAGGTTGAGAACCACTGACCTAGACTACTGCAAAAGATTTCTAATATCTTTGCCCACCTCCAGTCTTTGGCCCCTTTCTAATCCATTCTCCCCTTAAATGTCATATTGATATTCCAAAAGCATGGGTTTGACACTGTACTTCCCTGCTCAAGGAGTTCCAGTAACACATTTTACCAGGTAGAAATACAAACTTGTCTTTTTTTAACCTTTAAAGCCCTTCAAGATCTGACTCCAGTCTACATTTCCAGACTCAATATGCATTAATTTCTGTTGCGCACTCTATGTTCCAGTCAAGCTGGCCTAATTATTTTCCCCTTATACAACTTTCCATCTCCTCCGTGACTTTGCACAAGCTGTGACTCACCCCTGGAAAGTACCCCTTCCTCATTTTTAGCTTGTGGAATCTTTCTTCTTCTCGGAAGCCTTCTTTCACCTCCTGCATGAAGCATACAGTTGGATCAAAGCGAAGAACAGTTTAGTGTCTTTTCTTACATAATTCCAAATTGTTAGGTCCATTCACAGCTCTCCCAATGGGGTAATACCGTACCAGTTTCCCACAGTACTTTCAACACTGATTTTCTTTTCTCTATTTACCATCTTTGTCACTTTGAGGCACAGGAGATAATAAATACCAGATACTGAATCTGGAGTCAGGCCTTGAGTTTGAATGCCAGCTCTGCTCCTTACTATCTGTGTTACCCTTGACAAACAATGAATCAACATGCATTAAGCACCAATGTGCTAAGTTAGTGGTTCTCAACCTTCCTAATGCCGCGACCCTTTAATACAGTTCCTCATGTTGTGGTGACCCCCAACCATAAAATTATTTTTGTTGCTACTTCATAACTGTAATTTTGCTACTGTTATGAATCTATCTGATATGCAGGATGTATTTTCATTGTTACAAATTGACTATAACCTACAAGTTGAGAACCGCTTAGCAGCTAAGTGATCAGTTTACTAAACTGCTGAACCTTTTGGTGCTTCCATTCCTCATCTATGCAATGAGAGGTTGAACTAGACAAAGAGGTATAAAACTCCAGCTGTCCACATGGGCTCCACTAAACCAGATTAAAATGTAATTGGGAAATGTATAATAAAATAGATACAATACAATACAACATAGATAATGTTCATTTGTATTTTTCTAAAACAATATGAGATGGTAGGGATCAGTTTCTATTTGAGTTTGACATCACTGGATTAGATAACCATCACTAATTTCCTTTCTGGATACAAATCCATAATCTATGTATTTTTATTAGATGGTGGTCCTTAAAGTAAAAATTTGTAAGAGGTACAGCCTGAAAGAATAAGTATCATGTTGTGTTGTAGATAAAGAAACTAAAGCTTTATCTGTAATCACTCTACATTACCCACTATCACATTTCCCTAATCATATTGCCTTTTTAAGAACAGCCACACTTTTTAGCCACCATGTAATCCTCAGTCATTCTGAATCCATAGTGAAAAAAGGTCAATTACACTTTATGATGGCATCTCAGTCATGTTCTATGCTCCCATCTCCATGAAAGATTAAACTAATATGAAGTCACAAAACTTTCACCGCACACCAATTCCTTTATAAGAAATGATTCCTTTTAAAGTGTTGTCCTTTACTACCCTCAAGACTTTGACTTTATAGCAGATATCCAATGATTTTCATGTGTTACACATAATCACTCTAATAGGAATACCATTCTCTTCAACACAATTAATTAGAGCATGAGTGTTATGTAATCTGTGTATCATCCATGGCAGAGGTGCAATCTTAAATGGATTTTACTTTGTTGCAGCCAACTTTTGAGCTGTCTCCCTGTTCCATCATACATGAAATTTTAACATCAGCCTACCCAAAATATAAATAAACC
Source organism: Pseudochirops cupreus (assembly GCA_028627135.1). Lineage (NCBI taxonomy): Eukaryota > Metazoa > Chordata > Mammalia > Diprotodontia > Pseudocheiridae > Pseudochirops > Pseudochirops cupreus. The sequence continues at coordinate 337,334,853 of CM053580.1, forward strand.
TACCGCAAAAAAAAAAAGCAGGATGTTTTATAAAAATAATGATGGTAGCTGACATTTATATGGCACTCTAATCTACAAACTGGTTTTGTAAGTTAGCACATGTAATCCTCTCAACGACCTTCGAGGGAGGCAGGGCAGGCACTATTTCTATTTCACAGATGAGTCAGGCTTAGAGAGAGCCAGTATCTTACCCAATAACCATAGGTGAAAGAGTTTCAGCTCCAGAGCTTCTGCCTTCAATCTAGCGTTCTGGCCCTGATAACACAACTGTATTCTTAAACACATTCACTAATCTTTAGCTCTCCTTCCATTATCCATTAGTATCATTTTTAAAAATAGTTATCTTGTGGAATGGTCATTCAAAACATATTTATCAAACATTTACTGTATGCTAGGTGCCGTGATAAATGGTGGGGATACAAAGAATGACAAAAGTGAATGCACTTATATTTTATTCCTCATTATCATGATACATTGAATAATCAACCTAAGAGTAAGCAATGACATGTGTTGATCCATTCTTTGTGACTCCCTATATTTAATCCTTTAGTTTGCCTAACATTTGGACCAATGAATTAATACTTAAAGAAACATGTTCCCACCCCACAACTCTCAGCTACCTCTCTCATCTGATGACTATTTCATGTTCTTTTTCAGATTCCGACCTGAGCATGCGCACGCTCAGCACCCCCAGCCCAGCCCTAATCTGTCCACAGAACTTGCATGGATTTCAGAATGGGAGAGGTTCATCCACCTCATCTTCTTCCATCACAGGGGAGACAGTGGCAATGGTCCACTCTCCCCCTCCAACCCGCCTCACCCATCCTCTCATCCGGCTAGCCTCTAAGCAGCAAAAAGAACAGGCCCACATCGACCGCCTCCCAGACCACTCAGTGATCCAGATATTTTCCTTCCTGCCCACCAACCAGCTATGCCGCTGTGCTCGTGTATGCCGTAGGTGGTACAACCTTGCTTGGGACCCCCGGCTCTGGAGGACTATTCGTCTGACTGGTGAGACCATCAATGTGGACCGGGCCCTCAAAGTATTAACCCGGAGGCTTTGTCAAGACACCCCCAATGTATGTCTCATGTTGGAGACAGTAACTGTTAGTGGCTGCAGGCGGCTCACAGACAGAGGACTTTATACCATTGCCCAGTGCTGCCCAGAACTGAGGCGACTAGAAGTTTCAGGCTGTTACAACATCTCCAATGAAGCTGTTTTTGATGTGGTGTCCCTCTGTCCCAATCTGGAGCACCTGGATGTGTCAGGTAACAGAAAATAATACTAACACTTCATTGGTGCTATGGGAGGTGCTCAGAAAGACCTTCTTAAATATACCCTAAAAGTATATACTCCAGATACTACAACCATCCTCAAGCTGCTTTGGAAGGGAAAGGTGACTAGAGAATGAGACTTACTTTCTGAGACAGTCAGCCTAAAGATAGCAGTGGAATGTAGAATGAACCATGTCTGAGGACACAGGCTGCTCCCTTTTATTTTTCCCTTTGTATCTCGATTCCACACCCCAGTCACAGACCTGGCACATAGTAGGGACTTTTAAAATGCTTGTTGGTTTATAGACATCTACACAAGCATTCCCTCTTTCACTAACAAGCTGTCAGTTTCTTAAGGAAGAGATTATAATTTACTTTTATTACTTTTTTCCCCTCAATGAACTGCCCCCTCTCCAATTCTTTCAAAATAGTTATAGGTGCTACCAGGACCAATTATTTCCATTAAGAAAACTTTACCTTTCTTTATTCCCTGGTGACTAAACCATAACACCTGACCACAGACCCTCAGAGAACATATTTCCTAGACTATGCTATTTTCTACTAAAAACAATGGTTCTCAACCTTCCTAATGCCATGACCCTTCAATACAGTTCCTCATGTTGTGGTGATCCCCAACCATAAAATTATTTTCATTGCTACTTCATAACTGTAATTTTGCTACTGTTATAAATGTATCTGATATGCAGGATGTATTTTCATTGTTAAAAATTGAACATAACCCACAGCCTCTCTTAGAGAAGAGCAGTAAAGGTGATTGAAAATTTGGCCTATTAAGAAACAGGGCTGAATATTTCTTTATTTGAGTTCTATATGCAAAAAGGTATTTGGTAACAAAAACACCTAAATCAGTGAACTTATAGCTAGATCCTAGAGCAAGTATTATAGAGACACTGTCCAGAAAAATAGTTTCTTTAAGACTCTGGAGTTCTAATAGGGCTTTGCGAGACTATGAAGATGCTATGTATTAAGGTAGGTGGGAGAATTGGAAGGAAGCAGGTTTGGCAAGAAGGGGATAAATACTCAGATGCAAGGCAAATAAAGAAGATGTGGCTTTTAGCAGACACATCCAGCTCCAGGTGAGGATTTAGCTAAATTGTGAAGAACACGTCCTTGCAAACTACCTTGGCATTGCTACAATGTGAGCAGAACTTGAAACAACAGTTAGAAGTTATGAAGGGGTATCCATTTTTGTTCAACAGTTAGAGTTAGCCTAAAATGAGCTGCAAAAAAAAAAAAAAGACAAACAGTGAACTCCCCATCACCGAGGTTTTTAAATATGCAGTTTGTAAGAGATGTTATTTATAGATCAGAAGATCCTAGGATCATAGATTTAAAGTTGAAAAGGATCATAGAGGTCATCTGGTCCAGATTCTCTTAATTTGCAAATGAGGAACTGTGCTTTAGAGAAGTCAAATGACTTGCCCAGGTTCACACAGCCAGCATATATTAACTTGAACCTAGATCTTCATACCAACAATGCCAGCTCGCTATTTAGTGTGCCATGCTTATTGGGGTTCATTATATTTGAGAAAGAGTTAAACTAAGATAGACTCTTCAAATTCTAATATTCTATGTGTAGAAAGCACTAGGCAGCTAGGTTGAATGATGAATAGAGCCTTGGACAAGGAATCAAGAAGATCTGAGTTCAAATTCAGCCTCAGACACTTACTAGCTGTGTGGTTGTGGGCAAATAACTTCCTTCATCTCTGTTCACCTCTCCTCATCTGTAAAATGGGAATAATAATTGCACTGATCTCCCAGGGTTACTATGAGGATCAAATAAGATAACATTTTTTAAAATCTTTGCAGACCTTAGAATCCTATATAAGTGGTAGCTATTGTTGTTGTTGTTACTACTAGCAGAAGCCCCAGAACTGTGAAGATCAGATGAGATAACATTTGTAAAGAGCTTTGCAAACCTTAAAGTCCTAAATAAGCGCTACCTATAACTATTGCTGCTATGGCTGCTGCTACTCCTCCTAGTACTGTTAGTAGTGGAGCGTGTTCAGTCATTTCATCCACATCCTGGTTTTTTTGTGATCCCATTTGGGGTTTTCTTTGCAAAGACACTGGAGTGGTTTGTCATTTCCTTCTCCAGCTTATTTTACAGATGAGGAAACTGAGGCAAAGAGGGTTAAGTGACCTCCTCAGAGTCACACAGCTAGTAATATCTGAGGTCAGATTTGAACTCAAGTCTTCCTGACTCCAGGGCCCAGGGCCCTATCCACTGTGCCACCTAGCTGCCATAGTAGTGGTAGTTGTAGTAGTAGTTGTAGTCGTCGTCATCATCATCATCATCATCCTCATCCCAAGATTGTTGTGTGGCTCTTATAGTAAGCACTGTATAAATGTTAGTTACTATACTATTACTACTACTACTACTACTACTACTACTACTACTACTACTACTACTACACTACTTTACTACTACCAAACTATGACTACTAGTACTATTACTGCTGCTGCTGCTGCTGCTGCTACATAATTCCACAGCTGTTTACATACACACATAAACTTGCATAGGGCATGAGCTGAGGGTGCTGACAAACCTGAGACCCTTTGCCCTTGACCCTTCCTTTGAGAAAAAAGAAGTAGTAAACTGTACTTACTACTCAAGGAAAAGAGAAGGGCCAATGGCAATCTGAGGTACAGGATTGTAAGGCCAACACGATATTCACAGTGCCTTAAATATGCCAGAGTAATTCTGAATTGCAAAATATGACAGACTCTCCACATGGAAGACAGAACCAAAACATTTACTCAAACACCAGAAAACCAAATGCCAATACCAGAAAGCCAAATTTGTAATAGTAAGAAAGAAATCTATACACAGTAATCATGCAGGGGGCACCACCATCCCCAAACCTTCCCACAAAGAACACTCACAGCTCATTGCCTGCTTCCTCTCTTTCCCTCAGCTCTCATTACTCTGTCCAATTTCTTCTGGGCTTTACTCCACCCTTCCTGCTCCATCCCTTCCTGCTCCACCCACTTGGAAAGCTCCTCCTGCCACAGACTCATGTGACTCAGGCTTGCAATTGATTCAAGCAGCTCATATGGACCTATTAATCAATGGGAAAGATCTAGCCATTTACATTACCATTACAAGGATGCAGCCCATAAGATAATAACTGTATATTCACTATTTCTCTTCCATTCACCCTTTCCCCACTATTAGCAGTTAAACACTCCAGCATATCACTGTCTCTAAAATCCCTTCCAATCTAAAATGTTATGAACAGATACATCCAAGATGTTTCTCTACATTTTGAGGATCTGGGGGATACCAACAAATCCATGAGGACAGACTTAAATATCGCCAGCCATATAAATTTCACATCTTTTGATAATTAAGGTCTTCAATTCTGGTGTGAAAGACAGACCCAATGAACCAGAAGAGTTTGTTTCAAACAAATAGGAAGGCCCAATAGTACTGATTCATTTCAGAGTCTCTCTGGAGATGAAATTGAAAGCCCAGAAGACCTCCTGGGCATCAAAGGCTAATCTTTCAGGCTTAACTCAGTCTTTTCTTCTTCTCATTCCCAGCCTAGACATTGGATGGGTTAAGAGGCTGATATCTGCAAGATATGTTAAGGATTTTATTGTAATTGAAAAGTATAGATAGTACCTTGAGGGATTTGAGAGAGAGAATAAAGACAAAAACCATTTTGATAGGTAAATAAACATAGCCAGGGACTTGCTAGTGTCTTATGTGACTAATAACCACTGACAAAATTTGAGGCAATATCTGATTTCTTCAGTTTGCCCTTTCCTGAGATGTAATGCATCTGCATTTTGTTTTTTAACCTGTAATAATGACAAGCCATTCTTTTACTCAGATTCTTTCCCTGGCTCCTGAGCAGTTAGTTACTCTCCTGGCTCATCTGGCTTCATGGCAGGGCCACATCAACTGCATTTTTGTCTGAGTACTGAATGTTCAGTTAGTCATGATTGGGAAGAAGCCATTGGCATCAACAGAGTAGCAACATAAATACCTGTGAAGGTTTCTCTGAGGAGCTCTGGGAGAAGAAAAGCTCTGGAAATAGAGGCAGGATGATTCAGTGGGACGAATGTTATACTGTAGAGGACCTGGGTTTTAGTCCCATTTCCATTGCTATAAACTCTATTCTTGGATAAGTCATTTAATTTCTATGTGGCTTTTGCTTCATTTGTTGGAAGGCTAAACTGATGGCCTCTGGGTCCTTTTCAGTTTGAAAGTTTCCTGATTCTCCATGTTGTTCTCCCTATAGCTTTTATATGCATGTTTGTATGTGTGTGTAGATGTGTGCATATGCACACATACGTATACATATATGCGTACACATATGTGTGCCTTTTTATATAAACATATATGCACAGATACATATATGTGTGTATGTGTGTGTGTATGTATGAATGTGATAGATGTTCATCCTGAGAGTCCTGTCTCTGCTTAGAGATGCTCCTAAAGCCAGCAAAATTGAACATATATGGGGAGAGGGGAGGACTTTAAAATTCTGGCACGGAGTACCTATGCTGGTCGTGCTGAGGGAAACACATTCCTGGCTTTTCTGGGTTGGCTGGCTAATTATTTCTTGGCAGCTCTGCCACCAGACGCTTAAACTATTACCTGGCAGCCTTCTCAAGGCCTCCAAAGGTTGCTGCTGGTGGCTGCACTGCATATATTGTCAGTTCTGGGGGGATCTGGAAACTCAATAAAAGTATACCAGAGAGGAAGAGAAAATCAGAGAAGCTTCTCTAGCCTACTGGTACCCTTAGAGTTTGGGGCCAGGGCTCTGAAGAGGCTTATGATGAGACATCTGATATGGGATCGCTTCAATCTTCTTCCCCATCTTAAGCATTATCCTTGTTGAGGCATAAAAATATTGTTATTAATAAGATCAATTGATCAATAAAAACATATTAAAACCTTACTATGTGGCAGGCACTGTGCTAAATGCTGGGGATACAAAAAGGGGCAAAAGATGATCCCTGCCCTCGTGGAGCTTACAGTCTAATGGAGAAGACAGCACACAAATATATACAAGGAAAACTCTATATGAAATAAAATGGTCATAATTAACAGAAGGAATTCACTGGATAATGACTAGGTTGTACTTTGACCTATTTTAAAGAAATAGCCTGAAAATACCAAGTAAAACTGCCATAGCTGAAGACTGGGGCCTCTAGGTGGAACAGTGGAGAGAAAACTGGACACGGAGCCAGGAAGACCTGAATTCAAATCTTGCATCAGACACTCCTAGCTGTATGACCTTGAGCAAGTCACTTAACTGCTCACAGCTTCAGTTTCCTCAGCTGTAAAATGAGAATGATAATAATAATGACTATTGCACAGGGTGATTATGAGAATCAAATAAAATAATAGATGCTTTGCTTTGCACATCTTAAAGTGCTATAAAAATGCTGCCTGTCATTCTGTCTCAAGACTCAAATTCTCACGGGTGTAATCCCTCTTTGCCTATTTAAATTGTAGGTCTGCGGGTAAAGGGTAAGACACCTGGTGACTTGATTCTTTCATGCTGAGCCCCCTTAAACTTAGCTGAACTTCACCAAAAAGACCCACAGTCTGCTTCTGACCATACTGAGGTCTTTCGCGCTTAGTAGGATTGACAGCACTTTCATTTTGCCTACATAACTTTTGTAAACAAAGGTATTAATAATTAATTAAAAATAAATCTTTATTTATATATTATTTATAAATACATATGTTGACATATATTATAAAATTTATATATTTATATATTTAAAAAATTAAAAAGTAATTAAAAGATTAATAATAATAAATACAGCCTTTTGTCTAGCACCTACAATTACCAAATATGCTAAGAGCTTTCTAAGTATTATCTCATTTGATCCTTACAACAACGCTGGGAGGAAGGTACTGTTATTTTCTCCATGTTATAGCTTAGGAAAATGAGGTAAACAGAAGTTGTGACTTGCCCAGGGTCACACAGCTAATAAGTGTCTGAGGCCAGATTTAAATTCTGGTCTTCCTGATTCCAGGTCCAGCACTCTTATCTACTGCATCCCCAGACACCTCTAAATAAGATAAAGCAGGACATTAGTGGAGGATTTGACTGTTTGATACACATTATCAATAGTTCTAAGAAGAAGTCTGGTCTCAAAATCAGGGGGAACTGAGTTCAAGTCTCACCGGTGATCCATATTGACTGTTGGATCTTATAGCCACAACCCCTGGCATAGTGCTTAGCACATAATCAGTGCATAGTAAACTTTCGTTGGTTGGTTGATTCATTGATGGATTGGACGAGTCACTTAAATATGAGACAAAGCAGGTGCTGCCCTGCATTGGTAAAGGAAGTTTCCTCACTGGGAGTTCCCTAGGTTAATGAAATCACAACTGTGGTTACAAATTTTAGTAATAATTATTCAGTGTTGGTGATATACATCTAATTCCTCCAATAAAATGATCTTCATATTCATAAAAAAAAAAACCTGTTAAGAGCTATCTTAGAATGAGTGCAGGCTCAGGTCTGAATCCTGCCTTGGGCTTTTAGTGCCTGGGAAGACAAAGAGCCAGTTGTTCTGTCCCTTTGAGCCTCAGTTTCCTCATCTGTAAAATGGTAGTGGTACAGGCTTCATCTCATTCTTGTGACAATCAAGTGAAATAATACATATAAAATGCTTTGCAAATCTTAAGGCTCTGTAGAAATAGCAGCCAATTATTATTATTATTTTCTCTAGATCTGTGGTTTCATTGGCATGAGGAACTCCTGGTATGGAAATGCCTTGCACCGATCCAAATGGAAAAATTATCAGAGAGTCTCCTAGGACACTGGAAAGTTCAAACATATATCATGGTCATACTTCCAATATATAGGCATAATCTGAACCCTTGATATACTGACTCCAGTAATAATAGCTAGCATTCATATAATGCTTTAAAGTTGGCACTTATTATCCCCATTTTAAAGATTAAGAAATTAAGGCAGACAGAGTCAGTGACTTGCCCAGAGTCATATAGCTAGTAAGTATCTGAGGCCGGATTTGACATAAGGGCTTCCTAACTATAGGTCCAGGGCTCCATCTACCGCACCACCCAGCTGCCTCTGTCATATAAACTGCCCTGCATTGTATGAGCCGCCTCTCACATTATCATCATCATTTTTTTGGTCAGTTCAAGCAAATTTAAAATAAATAGTTGCTTTGCCATATCCACATTGACAGTCTCAATGCACAGTGTTACAGTCCTATTCAGGAAATGGGATCTCTAAAACAGAGTCCCATTGGTGAAAGATTCAGGCAGACCTTCATGATACTGGGAGTAGCCAGGTGGTACTGAGGATGGAGCGCCAGGCCTAGAGTTAGAAAGCCTTGAATTCACATCCGACCTCAAACACTTACAAGCTATGTGACCCTGGGCAAGACACTTAACTTCTGCTTGCCTCAGTTTCTTCATCTGTAATATAAGGACAATAATAGCACCTACCCTGCAGGGTTGTTGTGAGGATCAAATGAGAAAATTGTTCTAAAGCACTTAGCATAGTGCCTGGCACACAGTGAGTACCATATACAAGTGAGGAGGAGGAGGAGACCCTCAAGGCCATTAGTCAGGCTTTGCAGAGAGATCCTATCTGCATTCTTAAGAAGGAGGAAATGGGTTCCCACTAATGAGAGGAAGCTGAATTTAATAGTATTTTAGCAGCAACTTTAACAGAAATAAACCATGAATCAATAATGAGAACAAACCTCACTAATATGTTCAAACTAAATATATATTTTACTTTCCCTCCTTCCTTTCCAGCAGCCATGAATCTAAGCCAATTTGTGTTGTTTTGTTTCTAAATGGATACCTAATGAGTCCATTTGAACCGGCACTGAACCTATCTCTCTTTCTCAAGCTATCACACAGGACTATAACAAGAATATCATTGTATTCACCAAACTCAGGGAATATCTCACTCACTTTGAGCCCTTCTTTTTCCCATAGAGGTGTAGGTTTCCCCCACCAAACACTGTGGCCTTCCTGAAGTGTTACAGATTGATGTTTTGCTGTGGATGGGGCTGGTAGAATTCAAAAGAAAGGAAATCAAAACTCATATTGAGAGCTGAGGGCCAAAGCCGTTGGGTAATACAGCGAGATAGGCAGGCCTTGCCTTATTTCTAGCACAGACTGGAGGCCTCTATTTAGATAGACTGTGTGCACTCCATCCCCATCCCAACCTTCCAGGCCCCACCCTAGGCTTCCAGTAGGTGTTGTACAAAGTCTGAAGAAAGAAAAGACAAGTTTTCAAGGTGTGCTCCTCCCTCTCCAAACACAGAAATGATACTGGATCATTAGAGCAAGTCTGGGAGCCTTTAATGTGTGAAATAACTCTATTCTCTATTCTCCCAGGCCGGGTGGTTCACTCCCATCCTGACATGGATGACTAGATTTTTGACCTCCTTATTCCTGGGTAGGAGAAAGTCCTGTGATGACCTTCTGAGCAGTCAGTTCCCCAGGAAGTGGGAGGAAACCCATTCAGAGTATTCACACTGCTCAGAAACTCTCAAGGGCTATGCTCTGTTGTGCTGCCCTGACCTTGGGGGCCTGCACAGAGACAGGAGAGATAAGCAGATCTAAGAGCACTGCATGGTAACAGAGAGGGATAAATGTAACAACAATTCCTGCAACCAGAGGCACCATCACATTGAAGAGGTGAGGAGGAAATGAAGATTTTCGAAGGGCTTTTTTTTGGAAGGAGAAATAAGCTGGAAATGAAAGATACTGGTTGCTAAGAAAAATGTTTTTGCAGTTTAGGTACATTCTAATTTTAAGCTGTTCAACGTTTGGGTACTCAAAATGTTACAGCATAAAATAAAGGAGGATAAAAACAAGATTTCTTTTTACTTGCTATAAGTAAAATTCTATCTTTATTTATCCCCTCTGTCATGCTAATATGGGAACGAACTGTGATTTCATCACCACAAAGAACTCCTGTTTTCAGAATTCTCTCTACCAATGCCAGTCCCAACCAGGTACATAATAGCAACACCTTATATCTATGGTGCCTTAACATTTGCAAAGCACTTTGTGTGGATTATCTCATTTGATTCTTACAACACTATGCAGTAGAGATATTATGCCCATTTTTTTTAATCTGAAGAAACTGAGGCTCAGAAATGTTCAAAGCCTTGTCCTGGGTTGAACAATACTAAGTGTCAGAAGCCCTTTTTGAACCCAGGTGTCTTCACTCAAAGCATAGCATGGTACTCCCTGCCCCAGCCTCTGATAGCCCCATGTAATGCTGTGCTCCCCACACAGCCCAGATATTTGGTTTTTTTTTCCTTAACAGAGGGAGTCAGATAGAAAACTATTCCTATTCTCATTATCTGTGCACTAGATTAGTGTTTTGGTTTCATCCTTCTCTGAGGCACAGTGACCAAGGAAATTGCACTTAGAGTTACAAAGGTCTGGGTTCAACTCTTGCCTTAGACATTTACTAGCTCTGTAAGTATGACACTAGGTATATCACTTAACTTCTCTGTGCCTCAGTTTCCTCATCTGTAAAACAAAGGTATTGGAGTTGATGCCCTTTAAAATTCTTTTTAGCTCTAAGTCAATGAGTCTCTGATAGGAAGAACAGGAAATACCTATATGTATTATATATATATATATATACATATATATATATACATATATATATATATATATACATATATATATATATATGCCAGTTATAGGACATCTACTATTGTATGAAATGTACTGACCATAGTTATATAGGACATGGAGCCCTTATAACCAAGTGGGTCCAGATGACTAGGAATACAGTAAATGCTTCTTCTGCTTCCATCCCCAGAATTAAAGATTGGGACCATAAAGAAGACCATAGTTGGCATTTGTAACAGTCTTGGTAGTTGAAGGGAAGAGGTGAACATCCCTTCGTTCCCCCCAAATTCCCCTCCCACTAGACTACCAATGATAGAACTGGTGTCATGGGGGAGAAATATCATGTCAGTTTGATGTTATAGAATACTTTTTTTCTCTCTGAATAGGCTGCTCTAAAGTCACTTGCATTAGTCTGACTCGGGAAGCCTCTATCAAGCTCTCCCCTCTACATGGCAAACAGATTTCCATCCGCTACTTGGATATGACAGACTGCTTTGTCCTAGAGGATGAGGGTCTGCACACAATCGCCGCCCATTGCACCCAACTAACCCATCTGTACCTGCGCCGCTGTGTCCGCATCACTGACGAGGGTCTCCGCTACCTGATGATCTACTGCGGCTCCATCAAGGAGCTGAGCGTAAGTGACTGCCGTTTTGTCAGTGACTTTGGCCTGCGGGAGATCGCCAAGCTGGAATCCCGTCTGCGGTATCTCAGTATTGCCCACTGCGGCCGGGTCACAGATGTGGGTATCCGTTATATTGCCAAGTACTGCAGCAAACTGCGTTACCTCAACGCGCGGGGCTGCGAGGGCATCACGGACCATGGTGTGGAGTACCTGGCCAAAAATTGCACAAAACTCAAGTCTCTGGACATTGGAAAGTGCCCTTTGGTTTCAGACACTGGCCTGGAATGCCTGGCCCTTAACTGCTTCAATCTGAAGCGCCTGAGCCTAAAGTCCTGCGAGAGCATCACGGGACAGGGACTACAGATCGTAGCCGCCAACTGCTTCGACCTGCAGATGCTGAACGTGCAGGACTGTGAGGTATCTGTGGAGGCTTTACGGTTTGTGAAACGCCATTGCAAGCGCTGTATTATAGAGCACACCAACCCTGCCTTCTTTTGAATGGACAGCCTCTATCTATGATCTCTTTTTATAAAAATCAAAAACAAAACAAACAACAAAAAATTTTGTTTTTTTTTTTAACCAAAAAAATGTTAAAGACAATATATAAGCACATGCCACTCTCATTTGCAATAGCTGTTTGTTCTTTGGGGGTTTTTTATGCTTTGAAGCTCTGGGGAATCAGCTTTTGATTATTTGTTATGATCTACATGTGGTCAAAGAAAACAAAAATAAGCCTGTTTCTTTTGTAGCTGTTACCTTCTTGTTTCTGGGTGGGTTATTGTAGGTAGCTTCCTTCCAGGGCCTCAGCAGGCCAGTCATAATGCTACTGGGAATCCCCAAGAAAGCATTTACCTAATGTTCCCAAGAGTGCCTCCATTTGACCCAAAGGCCCAGACTCCATACTTGTTTTGAGTGAAATATGTTCCTCAGTCCTACAAACTAGTCCAAACAATTTTGGGAAATGGATCCCTAGCACTTTACAAAGTGCTTCCCAAATATTTCTTTGCAGATTAATTATTTCTCACAAACACCCCAGCATTCTGGGTCTCTATGTTCATGCCCACTTTAGAATGGCAGAAATGAGAAAATTGTGTCATTGTTGTTGTTTTAAAACTTACATTTTCCCTGAGTCACCCAGGAAATCTTCCTCCTTTGAATGTCTCATCTCTTCTTCGTGCACTGAGCCATTCTACCAGGCTAGTCCAGAAAGGATATTCCAAGGTGCTGATCTCAATGTCAAAGTTTCTTAATTGTCTCTTTCCCTCATCTGAGTGATCCCAATGTGTGCTGCTGGAATCTATTTTATATCATGCCCATGCTCTGTGCTTTGTAATGCTCTGTGAGCATGCTTAACAAGCAGCACTAACAGAGAAGGTCTATCTGTCTGAGGATGAGATTAGAGAAATCAGTTCTTGACAGATACCGAGCTGAGATCTTTTAGTCTCTTCCTTGGTATAAAAAAATGTCATCCTTCATAAGTCTTTTCTAAGAGGGGGGAAATACCCTTGCAATTTTTAATTAAGAAGTGATGCCCAAATGGGCACACCCTTTCCTCAGTCCACATGTATCAGGCACATCTGTACTACAGCTGTGAGAGTTCCTTTTTGTCATTCAGACTTCTGGTTTCCTTTTTCATTTATTTGTTCCTTTATGCACCCAGACTTCATTGTATATATGAAGTCTTTTGGGGTTGGGCTCTTAAGTGTTTAATTGCATACAATGTCACCTTGTGTGCATATTTCCATAGCTATATGCGTATTCCTCTTCAAAGGATGGGTAACCAGCTTCCACAGTTGTAATGGTGCGATCTATGAAAATGGCATGCATATAAACAAGGGAACACATCAGTAAGATTTAGACTCTAGCCCACCAACCATGTCAGCCATTCTCTGGAAATAAATACATACCTATGCACACATGATTGCTGAACAGGAAGTTACAACTTTGTAGTGGAGTGGGTGTTTGCCAGTTCCATTTGCATAAAATCAATAAGCCGAGTTGAAAAATTTCCATTGCCTTTCTATTTGAAGTCCATTCCCTAATTCCAACTAGCATATGAGCTTCCAAATGCTCTCTCAAAGCTCCCCACCCTTAAGCATTCACTTCTGAAAACCGTTCTTCTACTTCTACCCAAAAGGTTTGGCATCTAAATCGAGAGCCTCTAGACCTCTAAGCCAAGCATGCTGAATCTGTTTTCAGAGCAGGCCTATACAATGATTGACAATGGCTTCGAGGCAGAGGCCCTAGTACTGTACATGTGTTGGGAAGAAGGAGCTGAAACAGGGAATCATCTGTCCAGTCTGGTTCTCATAATGAAACAGTAGCTTGCTTTCCAGACAATATCATTAGCATCACTGATGTAGCATTCAAAGCCATGTACTAAGAGGGAAAAAATGTATGATCTGGTTGGAAATACCACTTAGAAACATTCACATAGCTTATAAATGTGTTCAAGACCTGAGACAGCACTCTACATGCAATTTATGTCCTTTGACTAAGGTTTACTTGTGAGGCATGGAGAATGTTCCCTCATCCTGGTGATACGGTCTCCCAGGTGAGCTTGTTAAGATTCCCTTACTTGAATGAGTGAAAGAATGAAAGAAGAGAGCAGACCCTCATGTGCCAGGAACCATTGGCTACTCTGTGGCTCAAATGATTCAAAACCTATATTCTTGCCATTTAATAGTGTCAAATTTACTGCTTTCTGCATATCTGACAAGGCCAACTCTTCACAATGAGTGTACAGCATATATCTGCTTCATCCAGTTTCTAACTTTCCCCCCAGACTTCTCTTCATGATGTGCCATAGGGAGTTCAAGGAGTTTGAATGTCTGGAGGAGGTGACTGGAAATTGGGTTCAGCAAGGTTTAAAGAGACCAAACAAAAGGCCTCATTAACAAATTTGACTGTTTTAAAATGTTGCTTCCTTCCTGGCTATGCTAAATTGAATGCTCTTCTTAAAAAATCCTAATGTTGGAATCATTGCGTGCTGTATGATTCTCTAGAAAGCCATCGATTTACTACCAACAAGAAATAAAGCAATATGTCAGTAACCATCTCAGCCTCACTTTTTGCCATCCTAACTACAGAAGGGCACTGCAGCGGGAAGAGGGAAAACAGAATCAATCAAAGTTGCCTCTCAAACTGAGCACAGCCTGAGTCAATTCCGTGATGGGAACCAGGAATAGGGATGGTCGCTCTGATGCTTGCAGTGGATGGTTTTGTCATTTCCCTTGGCTCAGTGATGTTGGCTTCAAATTATCAAGTAAATGGAATAGCATCCACTTCACAGGTAGTGAATTCAAGCCTTCCTATTTGTTCTAATCTTTGAAGGAACCTTCAAAATTGTTATGCCTAGGGTCTATTGCTCTAAATAAAGACAGAGGGTCTCAGACCATGAGGACCTATAGGGTACTATAGAAACAAAATCAAAAGGGAATAGTTACCAAGAGTTAGAAGAAAATGAAAAAAACCTAAGGTGGAAATTTTTTAAGTCATAAAGCTCCACAAGACCCAAGAAATCAATTTTGGAGGAGGAAAGAGTAATATGAGAGTAGCAAACTTGATCTTAAACAAGCCCAAAAGATACAAGAGTGATTGTTTTTAGGACACTTTTAGATGTGCTTCACCTCCTTTTCAACCAATAAACTGTTCCAAAAAATCTCAAAATGACCAGTAATATTGCTCATCTCACACTGTTAATTTGACTTCTCTCTCTCAATTTCTGCCTGGATCCCAAAAAGATAAACAGTGAAAGATGATCACTTCAGAGGTCCACATATTCATACTCAGACCAATGTTGGAAACTTTAAAAGAACCTTGAAAAAGGTTTTTATCCAAAAAGCACCCTGCATGGTACCCAGCATAAAGCCATCGCCTTCCTTTCTTGTTTATTATTTGAAACGACTGTACATTTTGACAGGGGGAAAATGCAGTGGAGCAGAACCACTCACCTTCCTTTGATTAGCATCCAAATCTCCATGTTAAAGCCAAAGTGAGGCATTCTCCCAATAAGTGGCAATCGTGATTAGTGAGGGGAAAAAAAAATGAAACTACTGATTTGGAAAAATGCTGAACAGGCAAAATGGGAGGGAAGGAGACTAAAAGAAGAGTTTCAAGAATCAGGAGAAAGTTGCAGTGAAAATAGTCATACAGAAAATAAATGAGATTAAAAAGCCTGATGTTCATTGTCATCTTTGACCAATATTCCTTGCCCATTCATGTTTCTCCAAGTGCACTATCTGGTAGATCTCAGCATCTAAACCTTTGGTCCAGGTAAGGGTTTTTGTTTTTTTGTTTTGTTTTGAATAAAAACTTCTTTTACCCAATTAGCACACAAGGGTTAACTAACTAGTAGTCCAGTTAGGTCAAGGAGAAAGTGAGGCTGGTAACCTGGCACAGCCTCCCTCGCTCAAATCAAAGTCAACTGCAAGTCATCTCATCACTTCCCTGACGCCATGGTCCTCTTCAAAGACCAAGGACGAGCACAACCTGTGAGTACACTGAGCTGCCTGAATGAGTACCCAGCCAATTGGGTAACTCAGCTCATCCTCTCCCTCTCCCTCTCCCCCTCTCTCTCTCTTTCTCCTCTCCAAAGGAAGGAGAATTTTGATGGTCAGAAGCTGCCTGGTTAACTTGGGGTTAACTGGCAAGATTCCTCCCTTCCTTCCTTCCTTTCTTCCTCTCTTCCTGCCCGTCTCCCTCTCCCTCTCCCTTTCTCTCCCTCTTTACCAGACCTTAAACCCATTTCACTCTGGAGCTCATAGATTGGACCACAATAGGTCCCTACATTTCCACTTAGTGCCTATATTTTGAGCCCTCCTGGCTCAGAAGGAATGTCAATAGTAACTGTTTCTCTTTTGACCAGCAACCGTGATGGTCTTTCCCTTCCCAGTATGATTTTTTTTTTCTAATTAAAGGAGCCATCTCTTGACTTCTTCTGAAAGAGGCCTATTCACTGAATGGGCATTACCTCACTCAAAGTGAGAACCTGAAAAGGCCTTAGCCTAAAAGGGCCAGAGTCTCCCCATTGCATCCTGGGCCATCTCCAATCATCTTGATCTATATCTGGCCATCTGGAGGAGAAAGGGAGGCTGATGGCCTTGCACAGCCTTCCCTCACTCAAATCAAAGTCAGCTGCAAGTCATGTCATCATTTCTCTGATGTCACGGTCCTCTTCAAAGACGAAGGACTAACACAACAGCCTGCCTATTACTGCTCTTAAATTGTGTTCATAATTAGTCATTGCATCAAATGCACAGGTGTCTCACTCACTTAGCTTTCTGATCATTTGATCGGCTCTTGAAAAAAATGTGGATATCCCTGCACTAGATAAATTTCTCTATTACCTTACCAGTATCAGTTCAGCCTACATGTATTCAACTATTTCAGTATTATAGAAAATAACAAACACAATAGAACCATATCGGGTGCCTCGTGAATTTGTTTAGAAAATTTATCCTTGTTTCTTCTACCGTAGCAACATAAAGGAGCTTGTATCCAGAACCTCAACACCTTTGATTCAATTTAACTCCAACACCCCATCTGTTTAAAACAATCTTTCCTTCTAATGGGAATTAAGCTCCGGAACAAGGAAGCATTCTAAAATGATCAACTCTAATTGGAAGTCCCCAAAACAAAGTTTCTTTGCAAAACTTTCCAAATTGTTGTTCTTCACTTGTTTCAGTCATGTCAGACTCTTTGTGAACCTATCTGCTTGTTTGTTTGTTTGTTTGTTTTGGAAAAGATACCAGAGTAGTTTGCCATTTCCTTGTTCGGCAAGAGAGAGAGAGAAAGAAAGAAGGAAATTGCCTAATGAGTGAATTCAGTGGGAGGTCTATTAGGGAGACAAATGTGAATTTATCTGCCAGTCCTGAAAAACTTAGGAAACAGTGAAACCTTTTAGTGGTCATTTGAAACTGCTTCGATAACTTAACTGAGAAAGTCTGAAAGATTAATTCCCACTTGGTTAAACTTCTCAAATTGGGCCACCAATCCCAATCCTGTTTAAAACCAAAGTAATTTCTAATGGTTTAGATTAGCTCTAAATTGGTATACTACCTTCCTCTACCTTCCACCATACCCCAAACCCACTCCCTTCCAAAAGGTGTTAGGTGCTAAACAATTTAAATAAAATCTAATTTTTAAATTCTAGTTTTTTCTTTGAGGGTATTTAACTTTTGATTTTAAACAAACATATTGTGGCCTTTTTTTTTTCCAGTTTTGGAGGAAGCAGATAATGGGACAAAGTTACCTAAGGCTGATGGATGGCCTTACCAATTTTATCACAAAGTGTTTTTCTGTGGAGATGGGAGACAAAGTAGAAATAATTACCTTAAAACAATTTTGCATTTTTCTTAGTTTCAGTACAACTCAAAAAAAAGGTCTTGGCTCTTCAACTAGAGAAAGCCTCATTTTGACTCCCCGCCCACTCTACCCCCACCCCCAGCCCAAGAAATATTGGCTTTTTGGCTCCCTGGCCACCCTACTATGCAGCCTCTGAGAACTGTTCAAGCTAAACAGGCCCCTTGTCTTCTTTATGCAGCTCAAGAAACTTCAGGCTGTTTCCCGTGTTCTCCACATAATCAAACAGCCATATCTTTGATTTATAATCTATTTTATCTCTATTAGTGGAGCTCATTCAATAAAGATTTTCCATTAGCTAGTCTGAGGGTAAGGTTCCAGTTGGCTCCACTTTCTCCAAATTCAGCCATCTCAAACACCAAAGCAGCTGAGGGTTGTTGACCTGGAGGGGTCCTATTTAAAAAAAAAAAAAAAAAAAAAACCTTTCCAAAAATGACCTCTCACTCTCATAATGGAAAACAGAAATTCAGGCCCAGGATTTCCAAACTGGCATTGTTCCTTCCTTGCATAGTTGCCTCAAGGCTCACTGTGTATTTCTTTTAAAAACAGCACCCACTTGCAGGGGACCAGGAAGGTAAACACCGGCATGGGCTTCCCTCTTTTTAAAAATGTGCTTAATCTCAAGTCTGCCTGGCCAATTCGGGCAATAGCCAAAGAACCTTGAAAGGTGCTCTGGGAAAGCCAGTAATGGTTTTTTTTTCAGCTTTCCTACATTCTTGACCCTTGAGCTTGTCTGTTTGTCTATATTCTCCAGTGTTCCTTGTGTACCTACAATAACATCAGCGCTCCAGTCCTTGAATTGCATTGGCACAGCTGTCCTAGGGTTGGGGGGGACCTCTCACTTCACAGCCAATAACTTATCCTGGCCAAGTGGCAAAGCAACTTTTCTTGTCTGATTTTCAGAAACATGCATCACATCTGAGGGGCAGCAGCTTAATCTTAAAATTCCCCTGGAGGATTTTGCTACTAAATGGTTAAGTTTTAGGGCAGCTAGAATCAGAGGACAGGCAGTCAGAGACTCAGAGTGAAAGTTTATTGGTGGAATGTACAGATAAACTCAAAGATATTGCCAAAACAAAAGTAATTTTATTGTGATTTTTTTCTTTTTGGAGGGCAATTGGGGTTGTGTCTTGCCCAAAATCACATGGCTAGTGTGTCAACTGTCTGAGGTCAAATTTGAACTCAGGTCCTCCTGACTCTGGGGCCAGTGCTCTATTTACTGCACCACCTAGCTGTCCCTATTATGTTCTTGAGTTTTTACTTAATCAATAAACATTCACAAATAACCACTATATTGCAGGCACTGTGACATAAAATCAAAAATGAACAGTATCTGCTCTGAAGGAACATACATTCTATTGGGGTACACAGTATTTACACATATAAGTATAAGCAATCAATTACAAGGTAAGTATGAGGAAATTGAAAGGGACAGACACCCATAGAAAGCAGAGAGATCAGGAAAGGCCTCATGAAGATGGTGCTTGAGCTGAACTTTTAAGGGAGCAAAGAAGCAGTGATGAGAAGGAAATACATTCCAAGGATGGGGGCCAGCACAGAGATGAGAGATGGAATCCGTTTTGAAGAAGTAAAATGTGTCTTCTTTAAATACTTTTTTCCAGAGGACAGGTAAAATTCTAATTTCAGCTTGTTCAATTTTTTTTAATTCCTTGTGCAGTCTTTTTAGTTGTGTCCAACAAACCCCATTTGTGGTTTTCTTGGCAAAGATACTGGAATGGTTCACCATTTCCTTCTCCAGCTCATTTTACAAATGAGGAAACGGGGATAAGCAGGGTTACTTGACTTGTCCAAGACCATAGCTAGTAAGTGTTCGAGGTCAGATTTGAGCTCATGAAGATGAGTCTTTCTGACTTAGGGCCCTATACTCTATCCATCATGCCACCTAGCTGTCCAGGAACACTTTGAATATAGTAAAAAAACAAAAAAACAAAAAACCCCATATATTTCAATGCCTCTGTATTTACTCCCACATGATCCTTCAGAGTTTGGAGAAGTGGGCATAATCCTATACATGTAGAGTGTGTTTACTGAAACCTATCTGGACACTGAAATTACATAAACTTTTTATCTGGGGTAGTCTGATGCCCCAATTGCCCGAGATCTCAGAAAACATGAGATTCAGACCTCATAGAGACCATGAATTTGTGTGGTACACAAGAATATTTTCTGAGATGACTCTGGTGAAATGACTTAAACCCCTTTGTGACATCCTGATCAATGCTGCCACCCATTCTTAACAGGACAGATCTCAAGTAGATGTATCATGAACTTCATTCAGATACATTTTAATTTCAAATGACTTTTTGGCTTCTCTTCTCAATGGAGCTGTAAATATTTCTTCATCAACCAGGTCTTCTTTCTCACCCTACTTTTCTGTTCCCTCCCATCATTTAAAGATCATTTAACGAGCTCTGAGGCATTTAAATTTTTGCTCCTGATAGAATTAGTGCTTATTTAGCAGGGAATCTTCAATCTATCACTAAGATAATCTTACTTTAAATAAAGACCTTTGATAAAAATCAGCACAGAACTCAGAAATCCAAGCAAATAATTATAGTATCGAGTATTTATTTTGTTTTTTTCAAGTTTGTAAAGTGTTTTACGTATAATCTCACTTGATCCCCACAACAATCAATAGGTCCTATACCCTCTGTTTTACAGGTGAAGAAGTCACTTTCCCATGGTCAAACAGCCAAGCACAGCCTAATTCTGTGTTGTTATAAGGAAAATAAATGGCCTCTGGGAAAAACTAGGTGTTTGACCCAGACCCCTCATACTCAAATCTGACACACACTAACCTCAGGCTTTTCTCATTCCTTTTGGTGTCTGAGCTGGCTATCTCATTTATCCAATACATATAGGGCTTATCACCATCATAGCTGAGCTCCTTCTGTGGGATCAGCAGTGGGACCCAGCAGCCAAACATCAGTCTCCAAGTTTTTTTTTTTGGAGGGAGGAAGGCAGGGCAATTGGGGTTAAGTGACTTGCACAAGATCATATGGCTAGTAAGTGTTAAGTATCTGAGGCCGAATTTGAACTCAGGTCCTCCTGACTTCAGGGTCAGTGCTCTATTCACTGTGCCACTTAGCCACCCCAAGTCTCCAAGTCTTAGTGGTGTCTCCTGAACTTCACTAGCTCTAGGAGCCACACTCCCCATTTTCCAAAACCCTTTAGTATCCCCACACTTAAGGAAGCTGAGGGGCCGGTACAAGATTCTGAAGTCGTCCTCACCTAAGCACAGTCATTCACACCCTCCATTCTCAGGTAAAGATGCTTACACTTCCCTCACTCTCTACAACTCACTGCAACCCACTTCCTTGGGAACCCCCTGGTAATCAGTGATAGGGAACAGCTGTTTGAAAAGCTACTAGGACCACCCACAGTCCTCCTTCTGTGGACTTTTAACCTTAACACTAGACCTAAATATTTAATTATTTAATTTTAAAAGACTTAATAAAATTAACCTAGAATATAAGAGGTAAAGAATCTAGATTTCATCAAATGGAAAAAGTCCATGACAAGAATTAGCTGGAGAATTTGCTTCAGGAAAATTAGTCTCCCTAGGAATTTAGATGAACAATCCAGTCAAATTGGAACTGTCTGACTTCAGGGGACAAGATCTGGAAGGAATGGGGCGGGGGAGGAATGGAGAGAACCTGAGAAAATCCTAAGCCAATCTCCCCCTGTTCTAACAGATAAAACAAGGGTTAGTAATTAGGACTTTGGTAACTCTATCACTTTGTAATTTCCTCATTTACCAGTTTAAACTTCAGTGCTAATTAACAAGGACACCTAAGTGACACAATGGATAGAGAGCCAGCCCTGGAGTCAGAAGGACCTGAGTTCAAATTTGACTTCAGACACTTACTAGCTGTGTGAACCTGGGCAAGTCACTTAACCCTGTTTGTCTCAGTTCCTCATCTGTAAAATGAGCTGGAGAAAGAAATGGCAAACCACTCCAGTGTCTTTGCCAAGGAAAACCCCATATGTGGGTCAAAAAGAATTGGACATGACTGAAAAATGACTGAGGTAGTTAACAAAAAAACTTCTGTAAAAAATTCTTCCAAAGGTTGTGTGTTGATTTCAGGGAGCAGGGTAGGCTGAAACTTGTGTGTTCTTCTACTGAAAGTTGAGTAACAAGGGACTCAGGATAGGTCTGGTTTAGGATTTTAAAGAACAGAAGCATTCACACCTACCTTTAAGCAAACTATAGAGAACATTACATTGACAATGTTCAAATCACTAATGGTAGATTCCTTCACACAAAAAATAGTGCAAGGAAGTATGTACTCTATACTCTTGGGGCTCAGATTTGGTCTGTCTTTTGGTCTTCCCCATGGCATGTGGGAATGGCTGAACAAGTTATGGTATATGATTGCGATGGAATACCACTGTGTTGTAAGAAATGATGAGCTCAATGATCTTAGAAAAACATGGAAAGACTTGCAGGAAATAATGAAGAGCAAAATGAGCAGAACCAAGAGAACATCGTATACAGTATCAGCAATATTATTTTTAAGAATGACTTTGAGGGAACAATTTATTTTGTCTGTCATAAATACCCAAATTAACTATCAGGGACATATGAAGAAAGATGCTATCTGCATCCAGAGATAGAACTGATAAAGAAATGTATAAAAATAATTATATAGAGGGGCAGCTAGGTGGTGCAGTGAATAGACCACTGGCCCTGGAGTCAGGAAGACCTGAGTTCAAATCTGGCCTCAGACACTTCACATACACACACACACACACACACACACACACACACACACACGCACACGCACACACACAAAAACTTGCCGTGTGACCTTGGGCAAGTCATTTAACCCCAATTGCCCTGCCTTCCCCCTCCAAAAAGCAAAAAATAAAAAACAAAAAGAAACAAATAATTATATATATATGTACATATGTGTGTATACATATGTATATGTGTGTATATGTATATTATATATACACACACACACCTCTTTGTGTCTAATGATAGCCATCTCTAGGGTAGGCAGAAGGGAGGGAAGAAAAAAGAAAGGAAAAAAATGTATATGGTAATTTTGTTGTATATTTGAAAGGAATAACAAATTGTAAATAGTAGCTTTGCAGTTTCATGTACAATCCTTTTTATTTTACTATGTTATGGAAATGCTTGTTTTATTCCATAAATTTAAAAAAAAATTATGCAAGTACCCAAGAACCAGGCTATGGGCACTATTCAAACATGGTCACTCTGAGTGGCATTGAAGGATTGCCCAGGTTTACATTGAGATAGACAAAAGTCTCTTATAAATGTGCCATTCTAGGGTAAGCAGACCCTTGCTGCTATCTTTGAATACACCAATCTTCAGCAAGTCAGATAAGGAGGATAAACACTGGGCCTGAGAGAATCCCTTTGATGTCAGGGGGTCATTGTAGCTGTCTCTATCTGCCTTTCCCTGGTCTCCTGCCTGACCTCACCACCCTGCATACCCAGAAAGTAAAAACAGTGAGCCAAGCTCTCTGATTTACAGATATGAGAAAGAACGAGGTGAGATAGCAGATCAATAGTTTCACAAATGATATTGTTGACTTTGTACATATAAAATATATATGATTACTAAGTCCTCTTATTAATTATATTAATATTAATAAATATTCATTATGTAATTATTATTTAGACTCATCTATGGATGAAATGACAGCCAATTTGGCACTTTATTTGACTTTACAAGACAATGGCAACACGCAAATTTGTTTGTACAGAAGCTTTAATATTTATATTATAATATTTAAATATTACATTGAATACTTTCCTCTCCTAACAACCCTGTGAGATAGGTAATGAAAGTATGATTATGCCCATTTTGTAAGGAAAGAAACTGAGGCTTATGGAGGGTAAGATCTGTCCAGAGTTTCACTGATAATAAATGCCAGGTCTTCTGATTTTCCTGCACCACGTAGCTCTCTCTCTACTGCCTTGATACACAGACCAAAATGTGAAGGAAGAAGTATATTGCCATATAGCTGAAGAAAATATTGCGTGTTGTATCTATTCTTCTTTTCACTTAAAATCCCCCCAAAATCCTCCCTGCCTGCCTGTCCAACCAACTAAAGCAAAAGAATAGAGATATTCTAATGATACTGGAATAGAGACAAGAAAGAAATCCATTTGACTGGGCCAATATGATTGAAATGCCTTAAGAACATGCCAAAGGGGATAAATAACCCATCCAGAGGAGGGTAAGGCTTTAGTCTGTCTCTAATTGCTGTGACCTAAGACGAAGGTATTAATTGATAACATCCAAAAAACCATGCATGTACCAAACAAAATACTGTTTCTATTGTAGTCACAGTGAAATCTGTATTTTGTACCAATTTGGAAAATCCCAAGGCAACTTTGTTCTGGAAAACAGAACTCCATAAATCCTGAGTCCTCGATAACCAGGATCAGCAAGTATTCTAGGAAAGCAATGCCTGAGAGACTAGAAGAGAAATACACATTGTCCTTCAACAATTCCTTTCTAGCTGAGCAGCAGAGCATGAGATACAAGGCTGCAGTCACACTGGTGTATGCATTTGGGGATGTCTGGGCCCAATTGGAAGACCCCCCTCCTTCACAAATTACTTATGAGGTAGTACTTTTTTATGTGCCCAATAACTTTGGGAGGGGGGATTAGTAGCAAATCTTTGTCAATACTAAAGGTGTTAATAGTAATAATTCACATTTATATAGCACTTCAAAGTTTACTAAGTACATTTCCTGATGAAACTTTATGAGATAGCCAATAAAGTATTTTTATCCCATTTGGGATTGAAAAGTTTTCACAGAAAAATTGGATCAGCCAGTTTAGGCTGAAAGCAATAGGCTTTTTTGTTTGGTATGTTCAAGGGAAGGTTCTGTGGCTTAACTGGAAATAATCAGTGAAGCACAGAAAAGGTGTCGAGGTCAATGAGGAAAAAATACTAAAGCAGCAGAAATAAAGGCTAAGTTCTCCTAGGGCCGTAGCCATTCGTGCTGACCTATGTCTTGCCACTGGACTCTAATGACTCTGGGGGAGAGAGTGAGGCTGGTGACTTTGCACAGCTCTTCCTCACTTAGACCCAATTCACTTGCAAGTCAAGACATCACTTCCTGGTGTCATTGGTCCTCTTTGAGAATGAATGATGCACAACAACAACAACTAAAGCAGCACCTACTCTCCCTCCTCTCTTCATTAGCAACTGGCCCTCCACTCTGGGACCAGAGCTAATGCATCCAAGGTTTGGGATCAATACAGACAAAGATGTCACCAGGGAGCCTGGTCCTAGAACTTGGTGCATGGTTATACCTAGCTCTCATTGAGCCTCCTAGCTTTATCAAGCCATTTCGGGGTCAGAAGTTCTCAAGTATTTTATAGGGAAGGAAAGAATCCTGCTCCCAGCAGTTTCAAGCATAGAAAGTTCTAGATATGAAGAACTACAGAAAAGGGATAGAACAAGAGGGAAGGAATTTTAGGGAGAAAGATAAGCCATAGTTAGGTCATAGATAGCTTGTGAAATATGGAAGAATTAGACCTAAAAATTCAGAGTTAATTTTGTCTTTTAACAATCTCCATTTTATAGATGAGGAAACTGGCAGGAGAGGATATAATTTTCCTTTGTCATGCAGATAGGTTCAGAGTCAGGAATCCAAAAGAAATCCTTGGACTTCTAAACTCTAATCAATGAAACAATTACGAGAAACTCAGTTTGTTCAGGTGGATAAAGGCTATTTAATTTTATTTATTTATTATGTTATTTTTCCAGGGTTGTCAAGTTGCATAAATTTAGAGAGAATGAATAGAATGTAGTAAAATATGAATGATGGACTGTATATGTGCAAGATACCCACAAGGTGCAACAACCAGTAAAGGAAGTAGCCAGTGACGTAGAGAGAGTGAGGGGACAATGAACGGACGTGCATTGGTAACATTAGGAGAGCTAGAGGAAGGTTCACAGTACATTGAGTGAGTCCTCCAGTTATGGAGGACTTTTGGGAGGACATGGGCAAGATGTACACAGGATGAAATGGGTTGTTGAAGTGCTAGGAGGTCATGTCATAGGAGAACAGGATTTAGAGCTGGAACAGACTTTAGCTTGTGTCTAGTCCAAGATTTCTTAATATTAGGTCTTATGAATTTGTTTTTAAGATAGCTAGTGATAGATAGATAGATAGATAGATAGATAGATAGATAGATAGATAGACAGATAGACAGATAGAGTTTGACTATTAAATAATCAATTATTGGGGAGAATGAGGGTTTTTTTCCTTTTAAGGAAACCTAGCCCAAAAATTTACCCCACCTGCTTTGTCTTATCTAAGTGGAGTTGTTGCCCTACCCAACTAGAGAACTTTACAAAGAATTGAATCGAAAGTGAATTCTAGCTCATTGTGGTCCACTCAGCCAGGTCTGAGCAGAGATTGACCCTCTTTTGTCTAGATTACCTAGGCAAAGAAAGTCTGATTAAAAGATAAATAAATCTCTTTGTCCCAAGACTGAGTGATCTAAGTCAAGTCTCCCAGCCTCTCATTAGAATAGTTCCATTTCTCATTATAATATTCATTCTTCTCATTAATTATTAATCAATCAGAGCTAATTGCCACCCTCAGTAATACCCACTCTTCCGAGGGCATATAAGTGTTGAATGGGTTCCCTAAGGGGTCTTTGGTATTTGAAAGTGTCATTGACCTCTTTTATTATTTGCTAAAAGGATTAATAAAATGATTAATTACCCAGAAACTTTTTCCATCATAATGTAACACATTTTATTTTGTGCATTTTTCAATGCAATCTTCTGAGAAAGAAAAGGTCCTTAGGTTTCACTAAACTGCTGAAGAAGTCCAGGACACAAAAAAAATTAAGAACATATGCTCTATGAACCTATAACCAACCCTCAAATTTTGTAGATAGGGAAACTGAGGTTCTATTAATTTAGTTACTTGCCTAAGGTCATGCAGGTATTAATTAGTAGAACTAGAATTTTTAATCCAAATATCATGACTTCAAATCACATGCTCTTTATACCATATGTAACCCTCGGATTGGACTGATTTTCCCTATGAATCTAAAGTTTGAAGCCTCCTTGTTCATACTAAAAAAAAAAAATAGCGGAAATATCTAACATAAGTCAAAGGTCAGGTACCTAACTTTCCATCTGTGGATTTTTACTTTTATCCTTGATGTAGTTCCATTTCATGAAGAATTATATTTTCTGTATCCTCTAAGCAATCCATTGGCATTCTTCAAGTTATTTCAGATTGTCAGCCAGCAACATCAACTCTTGTAGCTTTTAACCTTTTGTTATAGACATCGGACCTTGTTTAGCTGCTTCTTCTATTGGAATTCTCCTTCAGTAAAGTCACTTAACCTCTCTTGACCCTCAGTTACCTCATCTATAAAATGAGGTGGTTGAACTACAGGGCCTCTGGAACCCCCTCAGCCCTTACATCTGTAATCCTGAGATCCTTACTTACTTTTGTTTTACTTTAAATTTTAAGTTAAAAATTAAATGTTTAAAATTGCAACCAAAGTTTTAATTTAACTTTTAATGTAAATGTTTATTTTAATTTAAATGTTTTGTTGTTTTTATGGGGATTATGAAAAGCACTGATAAGATAGGCCAGTTGATTTGTCCCAGGGCCCTTTAGGTGCTTCTTAATACCAGACTTCTACTCCAAATTCAAATATCTTATCTCCAATGATCTCAACAAGGATCAAAGAATTTAAGAACTAGAAAAAAAAACCTTAGAGATAATCTGTCACAAGCACTTTATTTTAAAGATTAGAAATGTGGAATGTGAGTTCTCTGAGTCAGGGACTATTTCATTTTTCTCCCCATTAAATGCCCACTGCTAAGCACAGTACCTGCCACATAAAAGGCATTCAATAAAAATTTGTCTAATTCAATTGAAAAGTGAGGCCCAGAATTTTGGAGTCATATGACCAACAAAATAGAGGACTATTTTTTTTTATTTCCATAAATTCTTAAAAACTCCCAAATAAGAATTATAGGCTAAATATAAAGCAATTTCATTTTTCTCCATGATCTAAGACACTAAAAATCCAAAGTAAAAACTCAGTGAATTAATGCCACAAGACAAGAATAATCTCTCATCCCTAAGGCATGTTCATAATTCAGTTCTCATTCCCCATGACCTACTAAGCTCCAGGCATTCTAGCTGCACAAAATGATCCATACACTTGAAACAGAACCCAACTCTACATCCTGATCCTGTCCCTGCCACCTTTTTCCCCCTCAGTGCAATGGCCTTAAAAAAAAAGCAGAAGCTTGCTCGAGCTGCCATAGTGTGACAGTGCTCTGTACCACAACAGAAGGCAGACTAAGAGGAATACGACAGAATCAAACTCTACAACCTGCCCTGCCCCACTCCCCACCCCTTCTCCTCTCAGTACCACTGAGATCCAAACTCCAAAGAGCAGAAATTTATTACAGGTTGTGAAAAGCAGCATGGCAATGCTCTGTACTACTGGAACAGAGAACTGAGGAAAGGAGGGAATGAGGGCAGGACACGTATTGGGAGGGTAGAGGAGAAGAAGATGGCTGTTAGCAATCTACTTAATTTGAGGGAAAAAACAATATTCAGTTAGACTCAGGAGACAATTCTATCTTACCCACCCACCCTACCACCTGCCCCCAGAAATCATTTGGGGCAGAGAATAAGGTTTGTGAATTGCCTAGAGCAGGAGGGGCTTGACATATCTTTGACATCCAAGTCTCAGGGAAATTGCAATCAAAGTGGAGGGAGTCAGAAAGTGAGAAAAGGGGAAAAGAAGAGTAGTAGGAGACTGGAATCACCAAAGATCTCAGAAGAAACCTCGAAAGCCTTTAGCCTAAACAAATAAACCAAGTTACAAATAACAGAAGAAAATATGATTTTCTGACCAAGTAAAACAGTTCAGGTATATATAAATAAACACCACAGGACAAAGGAAAATAAATCAATACCTGATGAAGCAGAGGACTCTATGGGTTCTTAAGAGGGCATGAAACCAGAACAGGATGTTGCTTAATGGTTTAAAAGAGAACTAGAAAGCATGAAAGTAGAATTTATTGCTAGTACAATAGAAATAATTGGCAGATTAGAAAAATAAAACAAATCTACAGTGGCAAGTCTTACCAATGAAACAAAAGAGGATAACTTTTTGGGAATTCAAATACATGGCAGTAAAAGACAATATGAAAAAAGAGAAGCAAAGAGCAATGTCATTAAAAGAAAATATGATCTCCATATGTCCCAAACCTATCATTCTACAGGATTATAGATATGTCAATATCCTACTCAACAAATTTCAGTAACTTCCCTTTGCCTCTAGAATAAAATATAAACTCTCCTGTTTGACTTTTTAACCCCTTCACCACCTTGACCTTAGCCTATCTTCATTGTACATTACAACCCCTCCCAGGTTTGTGATCCAACCAAACTGGCCTTCCCTCTGTTGCTCACACATGACACTCTATCTTCTATCTCCTTGCACTTGTATTGGCTATCCCATGCCTAAAATATACTTTCTCATTACCTCTTCCTCACAGAACCCTTCTCTTCCTTCAAGACATAGCGCTCCCTCTCAAAATACCTTATATTTATTTACATTTACTCCATATTCTTATATATGTCCCTGTTTTCTCCTATTTTGGTTAGAACCTAGGGTCCTTGTGAGTAGGGATTGTTTCATTCATCACATTTCATTCCTCAGCGGCTAACAGTGCCATAACAGGCAATAAGAAGTACTTGTTGATTGATACAGGTGGAGAAATCCATCAAGCAGTTGAAAGTATGGGCTTGGAGCTCCCTGAGAAGAATTTAGAGGAGGACATATATATTTGGGAGGCATCTACAAAGAGGTCATCATTGAAGTCATAGCATTGGAGAAATAATCAAGGGACAATACAGAGAAGTGAATGGGGCCTAGGTCAGCATCATGTTTAAGAAACAGGAGGAGAATGAAAAGGCAATATAAGAGACAGGAAAAAAAAAAGCAGTCGAAGTAAAGGAGAAACAATAAAAATGCAGCATAATAGAAACCGTAGGAGGAGAAGATAGTATGTAGTAAAGGGTGTCCCATAATGTCAGAGAGAGGTCAAGTAGGAGAACATCAAGTAGGATAAGACAATTGTATTCCATGATAAAGATGTCATTGGAAGAAACTTTTTTTTTTCTGGTAGAGGAAGACGAATGATTTTCGAAGTTTTCTGTCTTTCTCAGTCTCTTTTCCTGGTAGAAAAAAGAGAACCTTCTTGGATCTTCTCTCTTATTCTCAAGGAGAGCAAAGCATTATATTTCACATTTAGTAAAATCTAATGCAGATTTTTCTGGATAATTCATCCTCTAAATGTCAGAGGGGCATCTTAGTAATTAAAGTTTTTACTTTCAAGTTTCTAGAGGATCATATAATGATTCTATTGGGGTTCAATGCTGAATGAGCAGATCAGAATCAGGAAATGACTTATGCTTTAGGGGTTGACCCTTAAGTCTCTTTATTCTAAAGCAGTGGTTCTCAATCTTCCTAATGCTGCAACCCTTTAATACAGTTCCTCATGTTGGGGTGACCCCCAACCACAAAATTATTTTCGTTGCTACTTCATAACTGTAATTCTGCTACTGTTATGAATCATACTGTAAATATCTGATATGCAGGATGTATTTTCATTGTTACAAATTGAACATAACCCACAGGTTGAGAACTGCTGTTCTAAAGGGAAGGGATTCTAATGCTCAGAAAGATTAAATAACTCACCAAAAGTCACTTAGTTCACTGCAGAAAATAAGCTTCCAATCCAATCCAAATCACCAACTGATTTGCTAATCAATCAATAAGTCAGTATTTCCTAATTAATTACTGTGTTCAGAGCAATATTATATGTGATATAAAGAAACAACATACAGTTAGATCCCAACTAGGGTAAATAATGAATCCTGGGAGGTGATCACACATATTTAAAGCATGTTATTCAAAGTTATAATTATGTAAAGTATTAGAATTTGTTGCAGCCTAGAGAGGGCTGAGAAAGAATCACTGACCCAGAGGTACTACTGAATGCATAGAGACCAAGAACTCTCAGAGTGGTGAAAGTAGAGAGCCAATTTTATTACCCTGCATCCAGGCTTTTTCCCCTGTGGACAATGTGTGCTTCTTTGTCCCAGGTCCTGGGTGTATTTGCCATGCATATCTTGAGAAGCTAATCCTCACACCTGTATGCTTCCTGGGGGATGGGGAACCTATCCAGGCCCATCAGCAGGTCAAAACACCTGAGAGGGCTTATTCAGCCATCAGGGTCCAAGTCCCACTGCCTGTGGTCCTCAACAGTAACCACTTGGTGAGATTCATTATTCATACTAATTGGGACTTCATGATTTTAGAAGAATTTGTTGTTGTTGTTCAGTCATTTCAGACACATCCAACTCTTTGTGACTCTATTTGGAGTTTTCTTGGCAAAGATACAGGAGTGACTTGCCATTTACTTTTCATTTTACAGATGAGGAAACTAAAGAAAATAGGGTTACTTGCCCAGGGTCACATACTTACTAAGTTTCTGAGGTCAAATTTGAACTCAGGTCTTCCTGACTCTAGGACGAGTGCTCTGTCCACTGCACCATCTAGCTGCTCTTGGAAGAATTACTATTCCAAATAACCCAAAGAGCAATGAAAAAATGCATGATGAAAATAAATAGACCACAGTATATTACCATGATTTGCTCAGAAAACAATTTAATAAGAATAATAATTAGCATGTTACCAGTGATAATTTGCTCAGAAAATAATAATAATAATAGATAGCATTTATATAGTGCTTTTTATACCTTATCTCATTCGATTATCAACAACTCTGTTAAGTACTATTATTATCCCCATTTTTCAGATGACAGAATCGAAACTGAAAGAGGTTAAGTGACTTTCCTAAGGTCACACAGCTACTAAGTGTCTGAGAAAGGAATTTAACTAAGGTCTTCCTAATGCCAGGTCTAGTACTCTACTCACTGCAAAACCTAACTGCCTATAAAAGCAGTAAGATCATTGGAACCAGGTGTGATTTATTAGGAATAGGTATCCTCAAAGTGTCCAGAAGACTCCTCTTAATAGTTTAATTGCTTGACCGGTTCTGGACATCTGGCATAGGTTCCCTCTATGGCCTGCTCACCCAAGGGACTGAGGCTGGGGGAGAGAATTTCCTATGTAGACTACAAATTTAGGCTCCCACTTTGCTCTACACCAAAATCTATTTCCCTGTGATGTGAGATACTCTTGACAGGAAGCCAAATTATTTATAGATCAGCAAAACTAAGTATATTTAGTTCTGCCATAGAGCTGTTCCATATTACTTTACACACACCTGGCTTCTTTTTCCCATTTCAACTTATATTATATTATGGTCATCTATTTGACCTGATGAAATCACGTAATTTCTGGTCAGTTCCAGTTATAATTCCCAGTTTCCAAGTCAAAACTATCCTCAAACCCTGTACTAGCTACATGTTTCCCTTAATACCACAAAAAAAAAATCCTTTTTGATATTCCTAGACCTTCTATCATGGCCACTACCAACCTGAAAGCTGAAATCCCCACTCTCACTTCTCACCCCCACCTTCTCCAACCTCCTTCTAGTTCTGCTTCAAATACACGAAGATAGTTCTCATGTCTTCCCTGAGTCTCTTCTCCCAGTTAAACGTCTCTGCTTCTTTCAATCAATTCTCATATAGCATGGACTTCAGCACATTTACTATACTGATATCATTCCTCTGGAAATGATTGTTGGTCAAAAATCCTCAAATATGGTATGCCAAACTCTATACACAACTCCAGATGTGGTCTGACCAGGGCAGAGTACAGCAATACTTACTTTCCTTGCTCTGCATGCAATGACTCTCATGCAGTGAAGGGCACTATCATGTGTTACATTGCATTACAGTGTTGTGTAACATTACATCACATTGTGTTACATTACATTACCATACATGCAGGATTGTAATGTTGACGCATACTTTGAAGGCCAAGGCTGATAGATGAGATTGCCCAAATCCCCCAAGAACATGTTCCTCAATTTCCCCTACTACACCTTTAAATATTAGCATCCTCTGGCAAACTATTCAGCAAAGGCTTCAGTGTAAATTGGATTGGCTAAGGGGAAGAGTTTGCTGTCTTGCATCAAATAAATACCTTTCTCCACTTATTCAATTCACTCAACAAACATGATTAGTACCCACAGCTGTGATCAGATATTTATTAGCTGCAAAGGAAGACATAAAGGAAAGAGAAAATAGAGCTTAACCTTCAAAGAGTTTATGATCTATTTATAGAATATTAGCAGGGGAGTTATAAGTAGTAACACAGTAAACTATTGTCAGACATCAGTGACCCATATTAACTCTCTATCTTCCAACAGATTCTTGAAGGAATGGAACCCAATGCAGGGAGAGCTACAGATATTTATGCACAGAAGTAAATATTGATATCATGGAGCTATTGGTGAAAGTTAATGACTTAGTCCTTATGACTACACTACAGCTGTGGAAGAATATATTGTTGATTAGTCCTTTCAGTCATGTATGACTCTTCAGGACCCCATTTGGGGTTGTCTTGGCAATGATACTAGAGTGGTTTGCCATTTCCTTCTCCAGCTCATTTTACATATGAGGAGACTGAGGCAAACAGGGTTAAGTGACTTGCCCAGGGTCACACAGCTAGTATGTGTCTGAGGTCACATTTGATCTCAGGTCTTCCTGACTTCAAGCTGGCACTCTCCACCATGCCACCTAGCTGCCCTTGGAAGAATATACTTTTTTCGATAGGAACAAATTAAATAATATAGGCAGTAGAACAACATTGCATCTCAATAATGGATAGTTCCTCAAAAGATGAAGTAGAAAGAGAAGTGTGCTAGAAGGAATGTGGGAGAGGGTTGATTAGGAGAGCCTCTGACCAATTGGATGAGTCCTCCTAACAATAAACTTTATGAGATTATACTTTATTCACCATTATGTCCTTCCCCCTTCTCCTCCTAGAAATGGTGTAGACCTTTGTCAGGAGAAGATACATCTCATAGAGCTCTGAAAGCACCCTAGCCTTTGCTGAGAGAGGTATTCAATGGTAGTCCAGAAATACTCTTGCCTATGTACACTTGAACATGAGGGAAGAGCTGAGGAGGAACATAACCCATCCCTTCGTAAGATGGGTCACGGAAGCTAATTCTCCTATCTATAAAAGCAAGGAGTTTAAAATCTGCCTGG
Organism: Pseudochirops cupreus; assembly: GCA_028627135.1. Classification (NCBI taxonomy): domain Eukaryota; kingdom Metazoa; phylum Chordata; class Mammalia; order Diprotodontia; family Pseudocheiridae; genus Pseudochirops; species Pseudochirops cupreus. Next base: position 337,369,008 of record CM053580.1, read on the forward strand.
CCACACCCAACTGCTTGCTGTCTTGGGTGCGCAAATTAATAAAACACTTTAACCTCCCTTTTTAGTTCACCATATTGACCAGGGTGAAGCCTAAGTCAAGATTTATTTTAATAGAACTTTGGGAATAAGAGACCACTTCAACTTATAGCTTGCTGTAAAGAAGGAGGAAAAAGCTCAATATAGTCTTATGTGTATCCAAGTATTTTAGAACAGATTTCAAAGAGTTTAGAGGGGGGAAATATGTTAGGTTCCTAAAGAGTCATAATAATAATAGCAAGCATTTATACAGAACCTTAAGGCTTGGAAAGAACTTCAAAAATATTATCTCATTTGATTTTCCCAAGAACTCTGTGTGGGATGAAAGAGTTTGGAGTCTGGGTCTGAGATCAGAAAAGGTCTTTATTCTTCCTTATGAGAAGGGACTCCCCCCATGTCCCTCAAATGGCATCTGCCAGGGAGAGAGCAACAGGTAGAAGCAAGCCCATGGTTATATAACCTTCTAATGCAGAAACCCAACCCTCTCAACTGGCCTTCACTCTCATTGGTAGGGAGGCCAGCCCACAACCAAAGTGCAGGCATTTATCTCAGAGACAAAGGACACAGAAACATGTGGGTGTCCAATGCAAGGCCAGGGAAGCAATTTTTTCCTTATTTGGCATATCTTGTGCTGGGGTGGTCCTGTCTTCATTTCTCTAAATCCCAGATTCCTGTAAGTTTAGATGACCTCTAAACTTAGGCCCAGTGGATGCTGAAGCCACTCTAGATTTGATTTTTCAGAATGGGGAAACTTAATTGCAAATTATCCCTCACAACTCTGTGAGGTACGCGCTATTATTATCATTGTTTATGCCAATGCCAGTCATTCTGACCTATGTCTTGCTACTGGACTCTGATGACTTTGGAGGAGATAATGAGGCTGATGACTTAGCACAGTTCTGCCTTACTTAAATCCAATTCACTTGCAAGTCAAGACAACATTTACCAACATTTTACAGATGGAGAAACTGAGGCACAGAGAGATTAAGTGAGTTGCCCAGGATCACACAGCTAGTAAGTGTCTGAGGCAGAATTTAAACTCAGTCTTCCTGACTGCAAGCATTGCATTGTACACCCTGCACTAACAGCTACCTCTTATTCTTAAATAATGAGGAAACTGGCTCCAAAGTTATCAAAAGCTTTCAAAGAATAAAATTCCAGTCACACAAAGAGAAATGTTTTTTCTTGTTAGACAAAAAAATTTGATAATGTTACTTAGAAATAAGGGTTATTATTGTCTATCATTTCTCATTTGCCCTCTCACTGGTGTCTGGGGCTTTTTGACGCTAGAATACTCTTCAACCTTTATGGCCCCCCTTTTCCACTGATGAGTTCCTTCCAGGGCCCCCATTTTGGGTACAGCCCCCAGGTAGCCATGGTTCACTCCTTTCTCAGCTCTCCTTCCAACCCTCAGGATTTTACTGCCATACCTCCCAGGCACATAACACCTTTCTCCCCCTTTTTGGTATTGTCTTCCCGTATTAGAATGAAAGCTCCCTGAGGGCAAGGAATGTCTTTCTTTTTGCATGTGTTTGTTTCACCTGCACTTAGCAGAGTGCCAAGCACAAAGTAGGCATACTTTTAAAAAATTCTTGTTGCTTTGCGAGTAGATGGTGAATTATTAAAACAGATACCCTGAATAGAGACATATGTCTACATTGAATCCTTTAATGTATAGTGAGATTTATTTTTATAGATGTTATGTAGTTGCCATTATGTTAGATGTTAATGTTTTATCTCTCTTTTTAGCTTATAATCTTCTTTAGGTGCTTCTAAATGTTATATATTTGTAGCACCTAGTAATACCCACAGTAGGAATTTCATAAATATTTTTAATGATCTTTATAGTACATGAAATTCTGCCATCAGAAATATGTTGGGCACTCAGGTGCTTTGAAATACAGATCAAGAATACATAAGTATATGTGTTTGTATGTAGTCTTTTTTTTCCCGGAAAACCACTTTGGAAAAAACACCTTGACCACTGTAATTTTCAGGGCCACAGGAATTTGACAGCATGCCAAAAATATTAAAAAATAATTGTAGTAATTCTTAAGTGTGTAGTATTATGCCAAGAAAATTTTCTTGACTGAAAAGTAGAATTGCGTGGCAATACTTGTGCAAATTTAAGTGTTGGTAATTTTGAAAACATATAAAATATATTTGAGCCTTTAAAATTATTGTTTCTTCACTAAAAACTTCTTTGAGATGACTTTAGGTCACAGTCCTAAATATGGTTTATGAAATCATTTAGCAAATTTTTCTTTGTAGAAAAACAAAATTACATCCTAATTATTCAGTCAATGTAGTACTTGTGTTCAGGATATTTGGGTATATTTTTGCCGTATCAGATATCTCAGAATTAATCCATCATAGGCTTTGCCACCTTTTCTTCCAATTGGCCCAAGGGAAATGTAAGCAAGGAAGAACATAAATTTCAAACACGTTACAAAACAAAATTGAAAAAATGTATGATAGAAGATTCTGGTTACTTTGGAGCCCATAAATTTGAAGTATATTGTCTTAAAATCTATAATGTTTATGTTTTCATACACCACTTATAAGTTGTTTCCATTTTTATATACCAAATTGTTCAGTTTTATTGCTACACAAGGATGTGGTAAACTACAAAGTTTGTAACTACATACGTTCTACATTTTTACCCTTTTTATGATTTACAATCAAAATCTAGTTGTTTGCAGCAATATTAATTCCCCTCCAAGTTTATAGAAAGCCTCTCTCCAATGTGTTTTTATAGAAATTATTTATCCTCACGTTGGAAGGTAGGAAGGAGGACAAGTGTTATGGATGACAAAACAGAACCAAGGAAAGGTTAAATGACTTTGCTAAAAGTCACAACGTCTCTCTGGTGGAACTATTGTGAAATATATGATTTACAACTAACCACAGCAAGTTTTTTGTTGTGTGGGTTTTTTTCTCCCAAAGTGTCACTGATTTGCCATAAGTATTAGTGGGACAAAATGATAGCATTGTCAAACTGTCTGGTTTGGAAGAGGTAGCATAAGTACCACTTATTTTAATGGAAAAAAACCAGACAATAAATCTATTGGCTGGCAAAGGCTCTAGGCTAAATGGAGGTGTGAAAAGGTGGGTGCAACTTATGAGAAAAATGAATGAGAGTTAAGCAGTATGGTCAGGCAGAAGGCCAACCAGCACTGGTACAGCAACCAATTAAAAGCATTATCGATTGAGCTGAGCCTGATTAACGACTCAGCTAACTAATACTATGGATAAAAGATCAATTTAACCAAAAAACATTGGTTAGATGCTTACTATTTGAAAAGCATTATGCTAGGCACTGGAAATATGGAATCTTCTTTTCCCATAAAAGATATCCCACATTTTTATATGTCTGTGGTTCCTCTTGAGTACATGATTCCTGCAGAGACCTTTGTTTCATATTATTGATATTTTAAGTTTCTAATTAGCCCTTAATGTCCCACTCAAAATCTTGCCTTATTTGAAAAGTCTTTCCCAGGGATAATCCTGTAATCTAGCAACACTCTTCATCCTATGTGTAATTTCCATCTTTATTTCTTTTCAGATGATGACTCCACTCTGCAGTTTGTCCCTTACTTAACCTCCTTCTCCTTAACTGTAGACTATGATTACTTCTTTTCTTAGCACTCCTTTCTCTCAGATGGAGAAGACTAGAAAGTTCATAAAATCTTTCACAACAAAGAAATGGACTTTATCCTCTGTCATATCACAATTGGATTAGGCTCTACAAATCCTAACTGTGTTAGTGACATTGTAATTGTCAAATAAAGTCATACCGAATCCCGAAGAGCAAATAGGTAATTCATTTCTGACCCCGAGGTTCTTGGTCAGAATAAAATGTCTATTCCTAAAGTGTTACAGCATAGGGAAGAAAATATAAAGGGCCTGAAGCTCTAACTTTTCCATCTGATTTTTAAGCCAAATATCCATGAAACCTGTTTTGTTTTGAAAATTACTTCTTCCATGTGTAAGATTTGAAGACCTCTTTTTTGCTCAGCTGACCAGGAAAGTAGAGTCAAGGCTGGGCTAGCAATTCTGATTTCAGTCTCAGAGGATAAACAATATTTGTCTTAATCAAGAACCGGTTTTCTGACAGATCATCTCATATACCTCAGTGTATTTCTAACACCTATTAATTTACACAGCGATCTCTCAGATATCTAGGACTGATTTCTCTGCTTCTGAACTTTTTATTCCTAAAGTATGTGGCAGCATGTTTAAGGGGGAAAAGATATGATCATGGACTGAGTTTATTCTAATTGACACCAGGAAAATGCTTTGGTGCTCCATAAAAAAGGTACCCTGCAGGTTGTAAACAGATTGTCACACCTACCAGATAATTATAATCAATGGAACCATCTAGCATAGCAGAAACAGGGAGAGAGAAGAGTGAGGTGATGCGTGACCTGCTACATCATCAATATAGCTGTGAACACATACTCATCAACTGCTAGTGCCACTAGAGAGTTTTGGATTAAATGGGGAACTACAATTAGGTCCTTAGCACAAATAATGAATCCCATGAAGTTGTTATATTATTGGAATTCCCATTCCTTATTTCCAATGAGCAGGAACCAATTGCAATACTTTACATAATCATAACTTTGAATATTGTAAATTGTAATGGATGCAACCACTTCATAGGGTTCATTATTTTCATTAATTGGGATTTAAGGGTATAAAATACACTGGTAAAGGCAGTGTGGCTAGTAGCAACGGTGGATAGAGGGCTGGGCTTGGAATCAGGAACACCTGGGTTCAGAACTTGCTTGTAACACTTATTAATTATGTGACCTTTACCTTCCATGTGTCTCAGACAACCCCCCAAGATTTATCTACTAAGTCATTAAAGGCTTGCTATCTGTCATTGGCAGAAGAGGAACCATAGTGGCTCTTCCTTTTGTCAACAAAATCATCAACCCTTTGCATTTTTGCATAGCAAGCACGTGGATTATTGGAACATACCTGGCCCTCCACAAAAATTAAAATACATAAAAATTAATTGTTGCACAATGAAAATAAAATCCTAAGCAATAACCTTAATGATATGAAACAGTGATTTCTGAAGAGAGTTGGTTTTTTTTCTATCCTTTAGAAGAGTATCCTAGGCTATGTTGATCACTTCATCCTCAACCTTATTCTGACCTTCCGTATTATTGACCGCACTCACAAAGGGAACATAATATTATGGAAAGAAGATTGAGATGAAAAGAGAGTCTCACCAACTCTTAGAGGAAGGTCCTGAAGCCTGAGAAAATGGTTGTCTTCTACTTTGTCTTTCTCAGGTAGAAATTTTCCCTTTGATTATAAGTCCCCAGATCATAAATAGATTCAAACTACACTTGAGTGTGTCTTGCTTGGGGAAAAAAACAAACAAACAGAAGAAAGGTCTATCCTGTCCCATGATATGTCAGGTTAGTGAACCTGGATACAAGGTCTTTAGCTTCTCCTGGCCTGTTTTCTTGTCTGTGAAGCAAGGGGTTAAGACAAGATGATCTCTAACTTCCTTCTCTAAAACTATGATCCCATAATTCTAGCATCCTCTATTTTTTTATTAACTGCTTTCATAAGGACTGCGTGAAAGTCAACACAATGACAAACAGAATTCCAACAAAGCTATGAATATAACATGAGTAGACTTCATTTACGTTTACTTGTATAGTAGTGGTTCTCCAACTGGTTTTTGCTCACTGTGTAGTATCTTTTTTTTGTTGTAAGAAATCATGGTGGGGTGACGAGGTGGCACAGTGAATAGAGCACCAGCCCTGGAGTCACACACGAGGACCTGAATTCAAATATGACCTCAGACACTTAACACAAAAAGCTAGCCATATGACCTGGGGCAAGTCATTTAACCCCGATTGCCCTACCTTCCCCCCTCCAAAAAGAAAAAAAAAAGAAATCATGACACAGCACAGAAAAGTCTTGTGCATACTTATAATTGCTAGTATGAGTTCCTACCATTCACAGCATAACTTTTGAAAACCACTATTATATAAACCATATCATCTTAAATAACTGAGTTACAACAAAGTTCAACAGAACCTATTGTTAGGGACAATAATGAATGTAGATCTGGGAACACTGTGGCACCAACCATGGCTTTTGTGAGAAACCTCTGCTCGGGACTGGAGAAGTTACTTCACAGTCTTTCATTGACCTTTTATGTGTTGTGAAGTCCACAGGCCTTTACACCATGTAATTCCATCCTACTTAATATTTGATTATTCACTTAATATTGAGAAAAAAGGTCCAGGAGACAATCTCTTAATACCAGAATTATTTAGTCTGTTCTATTTAATAAAGCCTTGATCCTTGTCAAACTACATATTCAACTGACCTGTGTTAAGTGCCAATATCTTAAGATGGATATAACATGTGATCCACTTCATATTGACAAAGGAAAACCCTTTATCCCGAATTGTAGGCTGTTGAACGTCCCTTTGAAAATTTGTGCATATAGCTATGACTAGGGCAGGGCAATCAGAGCTTTGCCACATGCTAAAATTAAAGGGTGCAAATAGCACACGTAATCCTTTAACACCACAGAAACAATTCAACTTAGCACTAAGTTAACAATAATAGTTAAAGTAGAAAGCTATCAGATCATAGGCAAGAATGATTTCCTTTCTCACATCCCTTTTACCCTGCCCATGTCCCAGCAATTATTTCACACTGATGTCTTAAATCACATACCACCTTCCTCAGAAGCAGATATCTCCCTTCTCCCTTCAAGGAGGGCAGCGTTTATAATGCCTGCTGAGTAAAAGTTTGTGATAGTTATCCCAGGAGAACCATAAAAGCCCCTTTTATGGTTTATGTGTTAGACTTCTTCTAACCAAATTTCAGGGTCAGATTTTACAACTAATATCTAACATGAAAAACAAGTAGTTTTCTGAAACAGTTTTTTACATGACAGATCACTGTGATAAGATAATAAATCACTTCTAAATATGTGCTTTAGGGACTGAACTTACTGAAAAACATTTTTAACAACCTAAGAATATTTTGCATGATTACTGTATTGATGTTGAATCAATCTTTGTTTCTTTAGATAGGGACTATCAATGTTAGTTTGTCTTTCTCAGGTAGAAATGTCAATATTATTCCCCAAATACCAATTTTTGGTTCATTTTTAATTTATGGTTTGTTAATTTGCCGTATTTTTAACAAATATTTTCTGCTTTCCATACCACTGAGAGATAGAGAAGGGAAAATAAATAGATTTCTGCATCCTTTCATGAACAAAAGCCACTCTTATCTCAAAAGATGTGAAACCCACAGGCATAGATTCAGAACTGTTGTATGTGGCTAAAAATATTCCAACTTCCTTAGAAAAAAAGTTCAGGACAGACCCAATTATTTAAGCAAGATCTGTCAGTGAAAGCTACTGAAAGGTCCTAGATAATAATCTAGAACATAGATTTAAAATTAGAAAGGAACTCAGAAGTCAATTATTACAAATCCTGCATTTCATAGATGAGAAAATTTAGGTCCTGAAAGGAGAGGTAACATATCCCAGTACTATTACTAAAGCCAGAACAAGGAGGAATAATCTCAGGTCAAATGCAATCCCAGTGGCACATAGATTATTCTCAAACTTTCCTTCTTGTTTATCATATGTGTCTAAGACTCCCTTCTTATACATCTCTTAGGTAAGTTGCATATGATTCTTTAGCCAATAGGAAGACAACTATCTTGCTCTACATTGATGTCATGCTTTTAATATCTCTGAGAAGTCCTAAGATGTAGTTAAGTGTGTCTGTTATCTAGACAGATACAATTCACTTATATAGGGAGTAGAAAAACACCTTCTATTTGCCACCCAGCCTACCATTCTGCCCTTATCACACATTACTTCCCACGGTATGGTGCAGTCAATCTTTCCTTCGCATTGTTCCTTACACACAACACTCCATTTCCTATCTCCATGCCTTTGCACCAGCTCTTTGACTGGTATACACACACTCCCTTATCACCTCCACTTCTTAGGATTTCCTTGGAATTTTTTCTACAGATAAGCACATGGACATGTGGTTCAGTCATTTTCCAGTTGTGTCCAACTCTTCAAACTTCCATTTGGCGTTTTTTGGCAAAGATATTGGAATAGTTTGCTATTTCCTTCTCGGGCTCGATTTACAGATAAAGAACTGAGGCAAATGGGGTGGAATGACTTGCCATGGATCACAAAGTCAGAAAGTACCGGAGGGCAGATTTAAACTCAGGAAGAGGAGTCTTCCTGACAACTCTATCCACTGTGTCACCGAGCTGCCCTCATGGGCATACACAGATGTTATTATCCTTATTAGAAGTAATATTTGTTATCATATAATAAGAGTTGATGGAGCTCTTTAAGGTTTGCATTGTGCTTTCTAAATATTATTTCATTTGATCCTCACAACACTCCTGTGAGATTCTATTATTGTCTGCATTTATTTTCTTCAAGACTCAGCTCCTCATTCCTTCTCCCCAGTTTCTGGCACTATTCTCACCAAATCACTATATATCTTTCATATCTGTTTCATATATACATAGGTATACATACCTACATATGCACATATACATGTATATGTAGGTAACTCTATATCTCCCTCAGTAAAGTATAAACCCTTAAAGATAGTGACTGTTTTAATTTTGTCTTTGTATCCCAAATCCTGAGTTTAGTGCCTGGCTATCAGTAGTTACTTAATGATTGCTCTTTGATTAATTGACAGGGATTCACAGATCAAGCTATATATTGAGCATAAATTAAGTCCAAATCATTCTATTTATAGAACATCCCATTTTTTTAGGTGTAAAATATCTAACCCAAATTTTTTGCTTTGTAGGTCAGGAAATTCAAAATCATAATTAATGACCAAGTATAGTAATGGAATGGAATCATTTCAATTGCTTGATAGCATATACTAACTGCTACTTTTAAATTATCTCTTCTGGGATGACATCTTTTATTACCCTATTTTATAATGTTTATATTTAGAAAATCACCTGTTGTTTTCATTGCTCCTCAAACTATTCACTGAAGCAGAGGCTCATTTCTTTAACAGTAGGATTCTATAAGTGATGGTATATGGCCATGAATCATGACATATGGCAATCTTCTCAAGATTTTAGGTACAGATAACCCAAAGAATTATGGAAATATGCATAGTAGGTATAAGCAGGTGGCATCATATAAACAAAGTTGGCTTGTATGCCAGAAGTAGTATAAAAAGAACATTATTGAGGTTATATGTCCCTAGAAAAGAAGGTGCGCTGGCCAAGTAGTAAAAATGAAAGACCATGCATGTATAACTCTGGTGATACAATTATGCCACGAAGATACTAAAGGAATGAGAGGAAAGCCTCCAGTATGTGGAACATAAATCTATGGAGGAGACAATATGGACAAAATTATACATCTTGGAAATCATGGATCAGCTCACCTCATTTTCTGGTCATGTATCATTACCCTTTAGAAGTATAAAAGACAAGTTAATTTTGTAAGCTGCCTCAAATCTTTTTGGAAGTCTACAGGTATAATAAAATTCTGTGATTCTCAATTACAGCAAATTCTTCCAAGATTAACTAGCCTTTGTTCTTTGCTCCGTGACTGTTTGTATTTGGACTCTTGTGTGCTAGGAGAGAGAGACTAAACTTAAACTAGTATTGTAAGTCTTGTTTCCCCTACCTCCACAACTAAAAATGAAGTATTCCCAGCTGGGTCAGTATCTTCAGAAAGAGACTATTTTTTATCTGTATTCTTGCTTTAGAATAAGTTGAGCCAGAGGTGGATGACTCAAATTTTCCCCTCCAGTTTTCTAGAGTCAGCTAGAGGACAGTATTCACAACCATGATAGACAGAAGGAAAACAGGGAAAGAAGGAGACACTCAGACTTTTAGCTCATAAAGTATATAAAGCTCATCAGTACAACCTTGATTGTGATTTGATCTGGAAGCCTGAAGACCCTTAGGAACTGTATATGGAGATACCATTCACGGCAAGGACTCCCAGGACAAGCTAAAGTCACAAAGGAAAAATTAACTTCTCACATTCTTTAAAGCAAGTCAGCCTAGTCCAGAGCTTAGTGTGGAGGCTCTGCAGTGGTAGAGTCTAGTTTGAGAAACTGGGATTGAAACAGCAGATGCTTTGCTGTTGCATGATGGGTCAGAGGGCCCCACTTCCTTCTGTGTTCATGTACTGGATTCTGAACAACACCTGCCAGTAATGTCCTTTACATCTTTTATCTGCCAGCCCTCCAGCCTCCAGGCAGCATGCATTTGGGTTTTGGATATGCTGCTGAAGGAAATTGCTACAGGTGTTGAATTGCTTCTCTAAGATTGTAGCCTGACTGGGTGGTATTTGGCCTTTCAGTAGGGGATTTGTGAATTACAGATATCCCTGGGGAACTGAGAACTGCAACAGCACTTCATGCTCTTGAAATATGCTCCATAGTGTCTCAAGGAGAAACAGATGAGCACTTAATGACAAAGATGATCTGAACAACACATGTATACATCAGCTTATATTGCAACACAATAGTATCCCTGGCAAATTACTTTGGTATCATTTCTGAGGTGGAAAGGAGCTTGAGAGGGTTTAGGACCAAGAAAAGTTTGGATTCTTTTCACCTAAAGATAAATTCATGACCATACAAATATTTTATCATTATTGTTGTTGTTAATAGCTAGAATTGACATAGCCCTATTTAGGCTTTTCATTGTGCCCCATAAATATCATCTCGTCCGAGCCTCACAACAATCCTGTGAGGTGTTTTTATTGTCCCCATTTTACAGATGAGGAAACAAAGGCAGACAAAGGTTAAAGTGTCTTCCCAGGGTCACACAGCTAATACGTTTCTGAGGCAAGTTTTGAATTCAGGTCCAGTGCTTTATACACCAGATCACCTAGCTGCCTATAAAAAAACAAAAAACAAAACAAAACAAAACAAAAAACCTTTTCTTATTTTTAGCACAGTAGTGTTTCTGTTTCATGAAAAGGATGTAAATACTTATGCATCCAAAAATGATGTTGCTGGTAACACTCAGTCTCCATTATCATTCTCAGAATATGGTGCAGACAGCCCCAATCCAAATATTTCCATACTCTTCTGCCAATGGCCAGCATTCTCCAGGAATAATAGATAATACAGTGTCTGGATTCATTCTGTTCTAATTCACCGCTAAGTAGAAACAGATAGTTGGGTTGAATTACACTGTCATACATTTGGTAAAGTTTCCCCCAAAGCAGAAATTTACCATGCATGTACCCTATCTTATAGTGAAGACAGTGGAGGCTTTAATCATAGAGAGAATGCTGGAGTCCTACTCATATATTAAATTGATCTGTTAATGAAATCATGTCCCTTTGGCCTTATCTGTGTTGAACTTTTCTCTGAAAATCAAAGACAGGGTCACTCTGTTAGCTGTCTTTAATGCATCTTATAAACATTCCCATGACATCTCTGTTTTATACCTCCTATGTGAAAAACCAGATTTACTAGGAAGTTATGTTAGCGGTAACTACTGACTATACAAAAAGGATTCACCATCAAATAGTAAGCTTCCCTAGTGAGCATTTTACTTGATTATATTTACATATAATATTTCAGGAACAGATTAAATGTGAAAATAGAAGTGTAGTCATAAAAAGAATAATTTAAAAGTTATGACATTTTAAGCATAAAAATGAATTTACTTAAATATAGTTACGAAACAAGTTTTATTGTTTGTACCACTTTTCAATATTCAGTTTATAATAAATCAATTAAAAATAAGTATACTTTAGAATCAAAGAATCTCTGCTTCAGAAGAAACCTCAAGGGCCATATAACACAACCAGTAAATAAACAGGAATCCATCCTACTACCCTGGGGGAGTAGGGAAGGGCAAGCATAGCAAAGCATAGTAGGAAGAACGCTAGATTTATTAGCAGGGGCCTTGTTTTAAATCCTGCTACCTAGGTGACTTTGGGTAAGTCATTTCACTCTCTGGGCCTTAGTTTTCCCATTGGGAAAAAAGAGGAAATTGGACTAGATAATATCCAAGGTCCTTTTGATTTTAAATCTGTGATCCTATAACACCCAAATAGTGGTAGACCAGACTTGGTTCACAAGCCTCCAGAAGTGGAGAGCTCACTCCCTCAGAAGGCAGTGGATTCCACTAGTAGGCAGCTGTATCTATTGGAAGGGTTTTCTTTATGTCAGGTACAATGTAGAGGTAAGGTCAGTCTACACTGAAGTGTTTCAATTTGCTTGTTTGGGGGGGGGATTAAATAAGGGGATAGGTAGTTGCTCACAGTTAATAGGGTTCTTAATTTAATTTAATTAATAACAATTAAATAATTGAATAAAATACAACTGCTCCCTGAAGTATGAATCTCTCTACAACCTACTTGACAGGTTGCCATACAGCCTCCAGTGATGTGGAGTTGACATTGGAACAGCCTATTCGTGTTTGTATGGCTCTGTCTACAAATAAGTTTTGGTTCCTATATCAGGCCAAAGTCTACATTCCTGAAATTTTCACTTGTCTGTCCCAGTTCTTTCCTCTGGGCCCAAGCACAATATATTCAATCTCTCTTCTATGTGAGAGTCTTTTAAATAGTCAAAAAAATTGACCATGCTCCCATTCCCCAATTCTTCTCTTCTTCAGACTAATTTAGACACCTTTAATCAATAACCTGTACCCCTTATATCCCACTATTGATTCCCATCACTACCCTGGTCACAGATTATAAATGAAAGTCCCTTCTAAAAAGTGGTCTTTACTATCCACATGGCATGATAATAGTATAGAAGCTGATGTGAGTAGAATGCTCAATCTTAAAAATTAATTTAATGGTATATATAGGTGCTTAATAAAGGTTTATTGAATGAATAAATACAGTTACCTGGTTTCAAGGCCTGAGCCTAACTCAGCCTGGTCATGTGATAGCTTGGGTCCAAAACTAGAATGAAAAGAGATACTTGTTATCCATCTAACAGTTAACAATATAACAACAAGAAAAAGTTTACTTAACCAAAGCAAGGGAAAGGCATTCAAAACAGAGAAAGGATGTTCATCCAGCATGTGTCCTAGGTTCAACCCAGTCCTAACTTCTGGTGTTAGTCATACTGCTCGTCTATGGTTAGAGGCCTGAGGAAGGAGTTGCAGCCCCTAGTGTCTTGATGGTCATCAGATAAGCAGGAAACTGAAGAAAAAAAGAGATAAGAGACCGAAGTTAGGTGTAAAGGGGAAGATTTTCATTGCATTAAGTTAAAAAGATTTTGTTAAAAAATAAATATAGCCAAGATAAGAAGCAAGGCAGAAAATGGAGAAATTTTCCTGCCCTGTCACCTCTGAAACAACTTTGTACTTACTCTGTATGTATTTTGTCACTTGTGTGTATAGGTGTGGATTCCCCCAATAGAATGTAAGCTACTTGAGGACAGGAGCTACTATTTCCTGTATCCCCAGTGCCTAGCTTATAGGAGATACTCAATAAATGTTTGCTGAATTTAACTGAATAGGGGAAAAAAACATTAATATTTTGTCTTCCTAGAAGGGAGGCGTGGGAGTCTGTTATCAGAGCCTTTAGTTTAGTGGGTTATTCTTTTACAAAAGTGGGTAAATCTTCTCATCCCAAAGGCCAGTCTCTTTGGAAAACAGAACAGTACCATCTAACTAGTGCCCAAAGGTTCATTCTGTTTGTTTATTCTATGGATTTAGATCTGTTCGATTATTCTGTTCATTGAGGGCTGGATCTCTGCCAGAAGCATTACTTTGACTTAGGGTTAGGAATTCCTCATGGCTCAAGAGGTAATGTCCAATTATTAAATTGAACTCACTCAACATCAATTTAGATGATACCTTTTCAACAAGCCATGAAGACTCCCTTGTTTCTAGGTCCCCAGTTTCCTCAATCTAAAAATTATTTAGTCTGTCATACAAATTAATAGGAAGAGGGAAAAGGCATGTGTACAAAAAACTATATCCAAAGGACAAGGCTATAGTCTTCTTCAAGCCTAATTGAATGCCTGCCTTTAATATATATACTAAATCTCTGTTACATAAAACAACCTGCTTCATAATCTCCCACAATCTTATTTGATGTTTTGAAAATTATATTTATATTTTTTTTCCTTTGGGTGACAGTGAAACCAACTTCATGAACTCCTTTATTCTTCTCTCCCAAGAGAATTTTTGAACTGCCTTTCCATTTACATGTTAATTCTTTATGTCTCCTGGCTTCATTCATAGTGACAAAATGAATAGGCATGTGATGAGCTCTCCTCTAGCACTGTATCAAATTACTGGTTGTTGCACAGAGATTGCTTTTGAAAAGTACCGTTTTAATAATGTGCGCAAATGGTCTAAAAATGACATTAATTTTATCATTCCTTCCCTTTCTTTCCTTCACTATTACCTCGGAAGTGGGCAAGGATTACCTAGAGCTGATGGTTATTTTGTGTTTTTGTCCATTTCATGGGATACCATAGCCAAAAGTAATTATCACTTAGGCTCTTGATCAGCCTGCCCACACTTAGCGAGGTTACTCCTCAGATAATAGACACTCAGGCTATCACCAGGCTTGCATTCAAAGACTCTTCAGCTTGGTAGAGCCTGGAAGAACAGACAGTCAGTTGGCATAGCCTTTGAGAAACCAGGAACATGGTGCCAAAGAGAAAACAAGAGACTGAATCTTCAAAAGGTTCCATTTGAAACCTGGGGCTAATAGCATTCAATGTGAGCTTAACTTGGCAGATGATAGTGTTCCATTCATGTCTAGCCTTAGGTTATCACCATTTACTAAGTAAATACAGCATGCTCTGTGTGTGTGTGTATACACACGTGTGTGTGCACGTGTGTGTGTGTGTGTGTGTGTGTGAGAGAGAGAGAGTGTGCGTATTGTAGTAACTACTAATGACAATTCCCTCTTCACATTATGCCCACAAAAAAAAAGAAAGCAATGTTTCTCCATTTTGGGAAATGTCAAGCTGTGGTGCAGGTGATATGATCAAGGACTTAACTGCTTCTTTCTTTACTTTCTGTACCATTCCAGCTGCAAAAGTTTGAATTAGCACAGTAAGTGAGGAAGAAAACATTTGTATAGTCAATAGGAAAAAAAAAATCTCAACTGTAGCATTTACTAGATTTGGAGAGGAAATGGATGTTAGCTTCAAGATACAAAGAACTACATTACATGAGGCAAGCACCCAAAATTTTCAGCCTGGTTTCCATCATATTGCACCCAAGGAAGGGACATAGACATACCAGAGATAGCCTATATTGGATACAGATGTCATGAAAGTAGCAAGTTTGTTCTGTGATACTGCCAAGCAATACCAGCTGCTTTTAAAATCATGAGCAAATAGAGTTGAGGTAGGATACACAAAAAGATGCATATTGAGAGTGATTTTTACAAACCTTACTATTTCCAAAGGAAAGCAAGAAAAAAGAAGCTCATTCATTCAATAGGTAGACTTGCTGATTAGATTCCTCTGGTTTTTTTTCCATCTGTGTCTGCCATTTTTGAGACATGAAAAATGTCAAAAAGTCAGGCATCACGTATAACTCTTTGTCTACATGCAATAGGCGAATTAGAACACCAACAAAAATATTTAACCAGCCTGAAGAAAACACATTTTAAAGTCACTAAACTAAATGTCTTAGATAAAATTTTTTAATAATGTTTTTTCCCAATTATGTGTAAAATCAATTTTTAGCATTCTTTTTTTTTTTATTTTAGGTTCCAAATTCTCTCTATCCCCTTTCCCCTCCCTGAGATGGTAAGCAACTTGATATAGGTTATACATGAATTATATACAGGTTATATATTAATTAATTTGTAATTCATGTAAAACATATTTCCATATTAGTTATGTTGAGAAAGGAAAAAGAAAAGAAGGAAAGAAGAAGGAAGAGGAGGAGAAAGAAAAGGAGGATGAGGAGGAAGAAGGGGAGAAGGAGGAGAAGGAGGAAGAGAAGAAGAAGAAGAAGAAGAAGAAGAAGAAGAAGAAGAAGAAGAAGAAGAAGAAGAAGAAGGTGGGAAGGAAGAAAGGAAGGGAAGAAGGGAAGGAGGAAGGAAGGAAGGAAGGGAGGGAGGGAAGAAGGAAGGAAGAGAAAATAGTATACTTCAGTCTGTATTCAGACTATATCAGTTCTTTCTCTAGAAGTGGATAGCAGTTTTCATCATGAGTCTTTTGGGATTGTCTTGGATCATTGTGTTGCTGAAAGCCTCATTTTTCAAATATATAGAGAACTGAGTAAAATGTGTAAGAATATGAGTCATTCCCCAATTGATAAATGATCAAAGGATATGAACAGGCAGTTTTCAGACAAAGAAATCAAAGACAAAATGTATTTTAACCTATCTGTTTCATTGTCTTAACTATCTACTTGTTTTTTGTGGACACACAAAACCTTATATGAATGGTTTAATATCTCACCATGACTAGAATAATAAAATCATAGATCTGGAACTTGAAGAGACTTAAAATCCCTCCAGTGCAACATTCCTAATTTTTAAGGTGAGAATATTGAGTCCTATAAAAGCTAACTGACTATCTTATGGTCACACATAATAAGTGAGAGAGCTGAGATTTGAACTCAGGTCCCATGATTTCATGTTCAGCACTTTTTCCACTGTATCATGCTGCTTGCCACTTAATATTCTCCTATATTAATTAGTAAGGATGTGGATAGCTTTTGATTAAGTCTTTTCTTTCAGTGACCTATGAACACATTATTCCAATAGGACTAACTTCAAGAATTCTATGGCCTTTAAAATTAGGTGATTAAATTATTAGACTTGATGTAAAGAAAGCCCTCCTAAAAGACCTATTCAAAAGTGGAATGGAATGCCTCAAGAGGTCCTCAAACAGAGGACAGATGAAAAATTATCAAATATTCAGGTGTGGGTTGGGTTTGATTGCCTTTGAGGCCTCATACAATTCATATTCTACAGTAAACCCTCAGCCTAAAACCAACTCAAGAGCTTGCCCTGGATTTTGTAGATTTTTTAAAAATAATCTTTTAAGTCTATTTTTAAATTTTTTTGAATAGGCACAAATCTGTCTTCTTTCCCTTCTACCCCTTCCCCATCGAGAAGGAAAGGAAAACAAAATCCCTGCTAAAAATTAATCTGGCAAAAATATGTCCACATTAGCCATATTCTACATATATATACATGCATGTATATATATTCACATATATGTCTCATTCTATACTCAGAGTCTTTCTCCTCTTTATCAGGAGGTAAATAACATATTTCATCACTTGCCTTCTGGAGGTGTGGTTGATCATTAAGTGGGGCAGAATTCCCAAGTCTTGCAAAGTTTTTTGTCTTTACCATGTCATTGTCATCATATAAAATGTTCTGATTTTGTTCACTTCACTTGCATCAATTCATACAAGTCTTCCCAGGGTCCTTGAAAATTATCTCCTTCATCATTTCTTAGAACAACATTGAGATGATTTTATTAATTTAAATAATGAGCAAGACAGTGATAAAGTCAGTAAAACAATCAGAACATGAATTTATAATGCCTTAAGAATCACCAGTTTCAAATGGCTATTGTTGGGAATGCAAGGTAATCTTTAAAATATATGCTTGTGGACCTATGTTGTGTACCAATGGATTGTTATTATTATTAAGTAATAATAAATAATAATTAACATATTGGGGTACTTTTTAAAAAACCAGACCTATGATTTTATTAATTTATGGAGCTCCTGGCAATAAACTTCTTTCACCAATGCAAATTGGTAGCCCTTCTTTAACTTAGAGAGTTTCCTGAGAGCACCAAGGTAGAGTGATTAGCCAGTCACAGAGTCACTGAGTCAGTATGCTTCAGAAGCAGCAGCACTTGAACCCAGGTTTTCCAGACTCCAAAGCCAGCTCTCTATCGATGTTGCCACTCTCTAATATTAAATTAATACTTTAATTTTAAAAAAAAAATGAAAAGGACAGTGCATTCTAAAACAAAAGATATCTGAACCCAAAATTGGGAAGAGGTGAGAGGTCTGGAGTTGGAGTCAGAAGATGTAATAGCAAGCAAAAAAGTACTTAGCACTTTGTTTCAATTATTTACTTAGCACCTTGTTTCGGTTCAAGTGTCTTTGAACCTTGCCCTGATTATATCAGGTCTTTGTTAAGAAACAGAACCTGTGAATTCCACAATGGGAGGAACTTGCTGATGCAACAAGAAGGGGCAGAACAGAGAGGAACTAATGACCAGATAAAAAGCTGAGCACAAGCTGGGAGAGAGCAGAACTGAGAAGGGAACAGTTGTGGAGACCAGCCCTCTGTTTGTCTGTTCTGTCTGTGTTAATTTTTGTTTGTGATACTTTGTACAGAAGCCTTGGGACCTTACTGGAAGCTCTGAAAGAGGATTTTCTTGTTTGTTTACAGAAGTCCTGGAGAAGGGTTTCAGAGGTCCTGGGACCATACTGATGATGCGTGTTGAGTTCTCAGACCTTGTTGGTGGGTCTGTGTTGAGGTCACAGGCGAATAATTGGTTCCACATTGATGATGTTGCCGGCAATGTGCATGAATGTTATTGTGGCTCTGTTAAGCATTGTCTTCCCAGAAACAGAAACTATGAAGGACTTGAGGTGGACTGGACACTGTGAGCTTCAATATAGAACTGGATGAGGAATGGAGAGCTGCCTACCTGTGAATCCAGGTGACAGTTGGGTAGATTCAGGCAAGAGCTGGACCCTTAGAAGGGAAACCATGGAATTTGGGAGCCAGGCTTGAGTCAAGATGATAAGATCTCTCCTTGGGTACTTAGTGCTGACTGAGATCATAATTTACTATGGCCTAGGGGTGGGAGAACTTTGTACTCTGTATCTTGTACTTCTTAAGGATGATTGGAAACCAACTTCCAATCAAGAAGAAAGGAGACTTTTTTGACTGAGAGATTAAGACAATGTGACATAGGGGTGGAGAACTTTGATCTTTGTTCTTCCAGTCCCTTAGAGAGACCTGCTCCTTAAGGATGATTGAGTTAAGGACTTACTGAATGATAGCTTTTGTTTAAAGCTATGTGGCCACTTTAAGTGAAAACTATACAGCCACTTCAGTGATAAGTTTTTATGTTATACCGTTGTGAATACTGTACTTTGGTTTCTGTGAATGTTTTGCTTTAGTTTACTGCTGAATAAATAGAGAGTTCACTATACTTTGTGATCAGAACTTTAAAGCTGTTCACAGCAGCAGCTTCTGAAAAGCTGCTTGTACTTGGCTTTACAGAAGATCTGGATTTGAATATTGATTACTACTTGTGTGACCTTGGGCAATTCATGTAAACTCATCTATAAAATGAGTGGATTAAACTGATCTCTATGGTCCCTTAGAGCTCTTAATCCTGTTTTTCCCCCTATGTTGTGATATAAGAGATATAAAATGTTGTTGGCATACCTTGACTAGACAAGCCATATTCAATTATTGATTATCATCATTATTGCCCTGGCCTTGAATATTACCTCTCACAGTGACTGGTACCACTATCACAAAATGCAAGACTAAAGAATGCATAATTCTGTAATTATGTACATGTTGTAATGTTTCTTCAACCTAATAATCTCCATCAAGTAAGATAAAGTATGTAAAGCCCTTTGCAAACCTTAAAGTGAAATATAAGTGCTAACCATTAGTGTTTTACAAATCATGAATGTTCTTACTCTAATGGTCATTGACAAAATTCATTATTACTTATCTCCAAATTATTAGAATGTCCAGGAGATTTTTGTTCTGGGGACAAGAAACATGGGCCCTGATTATAGAAGACATAAAACAGGCAACATAAGTTGTCAACAAAATGTGATTAGGGAAGGCTGGATCATTGAAGATAAAATGTTCAAAATAAAAAGACTACATCTTGAGGTGAGGGGTAGGGGAGAGATGGGGAGAAAATTTGAAACTCAAAATCTTGTGGAAATGAATGTTGAAAACTAAAATAAATAAATTCTGAAAAAAAAAAGTAAAAAGGCTCCCATGGTATCCCAGTAGTAATGGTGAATGTCTGAACAGTGTTTGTCTTGGAGTCAGGAAGATTTGGGTTTGAATCCTGACTGTGACTTGTGGGTTGTGTGATTAGCTTCTTTCAAGATCCAGCTCACATAGCATATTGTGTAGGTAATCTTTCTTGGTCCCCTCCACTCTAAACTGCTAGACTTTCCCTATAATATTGTCTTCCTGCTACTCTGTATGTATCTCGTAGGTACCTACACATCTGTAAGTTTGGTCAGACATCAAAGACTTCACGCTCGTCTACTGCATCCCAGGCTGTTGACAGTTACCTTGACCTTTGTTCTGCCACTGGATTTCATTGACTCTAGAAGAAAGACTGAAGTTGACATTGTTGTCACTTAAATCCGATTCACATGCAAGTACATCCCTTGTGATGTCATTGGCCCTCTTAGAAAAGGAAGGACTAACAACAAACAACATGTTACCTACTCTATTAGAATGTAGGCTCTTTGAACTTAAGGGCTGTTTTTATCTTCCTTTGCATCCCCAGTGCTTAGCACATAGTAAGTACTTTCATTAATTATTAATTGATTATATAATTATATAATTAATCAATTATTAATTGATTGAGTTATTTGATTATTTTGATTGTTATTTGATGGATGATCACAAAGTCACCTCTCTGAGTCGGTGTCCTTACCTGTAAAATTAGGAATAAAACACATATGGTATTTTACAAGGATGTCATGAGACTCAAATGAGATAAGGTAGGTAAAATCCTTTCCAAATTAAAAATACCATGTAAATGTGCACAGTTATTATTAATAATAAAGAAAAGTTATTTCCTCAAAGCATAATTTTATCCCTTTTGTTTAGCCATCCATGTGGTCTGGAGGACATCACCAAACCTTTCTGGGACTCAGTTTCCATATCTGCAAAATAAGATGATATCTAAGGTCTCTTGCCTCTCTAAATCTCATGATTTTAGGATGTAATCAGTGCCTTAAATCACAAAATAACTTTCCCTGTGAGGAAAAACCTTACATCATCAGTAATACAAAATGAATATCTCTTTCTTTGCTTGTTTTTTGGAGGGGGAGAGGTAGGGCAATTAGGGTTAAGTGACTTGCCCAAGGTCACACGGCTAGTTTTTGTGTTAAATGTCTGAGGCCAGATTTCCCCTGACTCCAGGGCTGGTGTTCTATTCACTGCGCCACCTAGCCACCCCATGGATTTCTCTTTCATAGGAGTATTTCTTCAAAGGCCTTGATGGAAACAGGGATAATCCTAGTAATGTAGCTACAATTCAGCCATTTTTATGGTCAATGATTCTGTACCACTCTTCATTTTAATATAGCAATTTTAATAAGGTAATCAGTCTTGATCAATAACAGAAAAACTGCTGAAGAGCTTGTTTCTACACCAGCCCTGTACCTTAATGTGAAGTAGGTACTTCATAAATGTTCCTTCTTGTTGTGGCTGCACTAAGCTGCCCCTTGGATTTGAACATCACAGAAGAAATGATGTTATTACAAGATGCCAATGAATACAGTGAGTTTCAGAAATCCCAGCATGCAAGTGGGCAATAAAAGACCAGATGTGAAACTGCATCTGCTTCTAAGCCACTGAGATAAATACAGCGGGAATAATCATCACTCATTTCTTTCCAGTTTAAGACAGGGTAGTAATATCTCAGAGATAATTAAAACATTGGTTGGTGCAACAGATGTGGAATTCGTGGTTTAAAAGCCCCGCCAGCTCCATTTTTCCAAGTTGTCATTCCCTTCTTATCCTAGATCTTTCTTCCAAATGCACTCAAGATGTGGAGCAAACAGTTTTGAAGTGAAAAAGGTAACACCAGTGTGGAAGAGAGACCTATTCTGGGTTAATTGTTCCAGACTTGATGTGGTCAGCCCAAGAGCTTGTTATCTAGGGACATAAGAAACAAAAGTCTACAGTCTTCTATCAGCTCTCTTTGGGAGTGATCTTAAGGGAAACCCCTATCTCTGCTTCAGTTACTCCATTCCTGACTTAGTGATAGCAACACGAGATAGGGACCACAGTGAGATCCGGTCCTTGCTTGGTAGTTTCCTCACAGTGTGTTCTTTGTTTAACAAAATTGGATAACGAGGAGGAGGCTAGGTGCTGCAGTGAATAGAGCACCGGTCCTGGAGTCAGAGGGACCTGAGTTCAAATCCAGCCCCAGACACTTAATACAGAAACTAACTGTGTGACCTTGGGCAAGTCACTTAACCCCAATTGCCCTCCAAAAATAAAAAAAAAATTGGATAACGTCAGTCCTTGACCAAAAATTCTCAAAAGAATGTATTGGCTATGGAAACTTAACCCCTCTAGGCTATACTATGAAAGCTCATCTTCAGGAAGGTGTCAGTGTGTATTTTTACAAGGTACTCTGGAAGAGGTGAGTAGATCATAAATTGTTTTGCTGTTTCTGCTCACTCTGTTTCAGTTCATATAAGTCTATAATAGAAACATTGTAAAATGAACAATTTTGAAAGACTTAACAACTTTTATCAACACAACAATCAACCATGATTCCAGAGGACCTATGATGAAGAATGCTGCCCACCTCCTGACAGAGAGATAATGCACTCAGTGCTGAGTGGGACACATTTGTGGACATGACAAAATGTAGGGACTTGTTTTGTTTTGATTATTTACTACAAGATTTTTCCTCTTTAGGGGAGGAGAAGAGGGAAGCAGATGGGAGAGAAAATAAATACTTGTGGGTGCGGGGGAATGAAAAAAAATAACAAAATAAAATTTTTTAAAAGAGGTAAGTAGATAACACAATGCAATTTTATTTTATAATTCTAGAACTTAATCTAATTCTCCTCTTCTAGATTTCAAGTCTTTTTTCGAGGCTTATTATTATTTAGTAACCCAAATAAAGGACCATGATTAATCTTTTTAAAATGTGATGTTTCTCCAAAAAAGAGCAAAACTTCTCTACTTTGCCAAACGCTTGTGAATCCGTTTATGTTTTGTCCCCTTCCTTATTATTTCTGCTTAAAGGAAATGTTACGACAAGGGCTCATTTGGTATAAATTAGTTAAGTGAGTGGCATTCTATAATTTTCTGCATTATAATTTTTACAAAAATTAACTTTAAGTGGGACTTCACCATTTTCAGAATTTGACTGTCATCATAAATGCCTTCACTAGGGTAGTCATAATAGTCTCTTTCTCCTTCATTTTGCTAGTAATTTACTATGTTAAGTTTACTTCAAATTCAGCTCCAAAAAAGTTCAACAAAAAAGGAGGTCAAGCAGAGCGGGAGATAACTGGGTCCTAAAGCTAGAATGAGGTATAGCATTTGCCCAATATGTTAGCATATTCCCTGACCTTTCTCATTTCTCAATTTACCACCATTATTCATTATGTGGTCTCATTGATTTGGAAATAAAATAAAAACATAAATTCTAGGATATAGGCTTTTGTGTATAATTGTGAAGAAGAGAGGTCTAAAGGTAGAGTATAATACTTTTTAAAATTTGAAGAAATCTTACAGAAAGAACTGGCTCATTTTATACTTGAGGAAACTGAGGTCCACAGATTTTAAGATTCTTGCCCAAGGTCACAAAGGTAATAAGCACTGGAGATGGGATTTAAAGCCCATGGCTTGGGGGTGGCTAGGTAGCACAGTGAATAGAGCACTGGCCCTGGAGTAAAGAGGACCTGAATTCAAATGTGGCCTCAGATACTTAACACTTACTAGCCATGTGACCCTGGGCAAGTCATTTAACCCCAATAGCCCTGCATTCCCCCCTCCAAAAAAACAAAATAAAATAAATAAAACCCATGCCTTCTGATTCTAGTTAGTGTTCTTTTCACCATAATGTACTTCATTCTTTGTGCACATGCCCTTATACCAAGAGGAGAAAAAAAAAGAGGACATCTGAAAAATCCTCTTAGATAGTTATATTTAAGAGGGGATTATTATAACTGATTGGCAAAAGGTTATACAAAGCCCAAGGCAAAAGCTTTTTTTTCCAGTTTTCTGGTTTTCTGGTTCTGTTG
Source organism: Pseudochirops cupreus (assembly GCA_028627135.1). NCBI lineage: Eukaryota > Metazoa > Chordata > Mammalia > Diprotodontia > Pseudocheiridae > Pseudochirops > Pseudochirops cupreus. The sequence continues at coordinate 337,393,041 of CM053580.1, forward strand.
TATGAATGTATGTTACCTGTTTGCCATCCAACTGTGTGAACTTATTTGTGAAAATATTTGGGATTTCCCTCACATAATTAGAGATCATGTCATTTCAATTCCATTTTAGAAATAGAGAAAGTGAAAGTAGCGAGGTGAAACCAAGGGAAAGCAATCTATGACTCTGGACCCACTTGTTTCTCCTAAGATCATCATGTGTGGTCCAACAGAAAAAGGCCGGGAAGAGAGGAAAAGTTGCAAGGACAGCATGGTTTTTGTGAGTCCATGAAAGAAGAATTTACATTCAAATAAATAAATGGATGCTCAATGTAAACAGTTGTCAGTGCTATTCAGTATTATAAATGAAGTAATTAAATTTCGCAGAAAGGGGAAAAGGTCTTTTGAACACTGGCTCTTACTCTTTACCTGAATGGCTGGCCTCAGGTTAGAGGATAGATTTCTGTATTTTGCCTCATTTAAAATTTAAGAGTCTGCCTCACTTCATACAATAAATCATAACAGTTTTGTATAAGTTAGACTTGTATAAGTCTCTTGAAAAGTATGCAGGTAGCGTACTATTTACAAAAATAACAACTCTCAAAGATGTGGAAACAGAGTTTATAAAGCACTTTTCTCACAAGATTATAGGAGTATTTTTTCACGTTTCATAATGTAGAAAATCATGATACACCAAGAGGTTAAGTGACTTCTCCAATATCAGGTCTATAGTAAGTGGCAGGGACAGAACTTAAATCTAAGTTTTCTTATCCCTCTATATGAGTTTGCCCATCCACTCAGAGGTGGTGCTTTTGGTACCATTGTAGCCTCTGGAGCTGGAAGATATCTCAGTGATCATCCCAGAATCCCAGGACTTTGGGGTTGGAAGGAACCTCAGTAAGTTGCTAAGGTTCAAGTGGGTCCCCTCTTCTTGGTAGTCATCAAGTGGAGGCTGGACAATGATTTGTCATGTTATCATAAAGTTCTTTTCTGGCTATTGGCAGAGGAGATGGTCATGAGGATCCTTTTCACTCTAAAATCCTGAGATTTTATTACTCTAGCTCTAGAACCATTGACTCTTCCCTTTACCAAAAGTGGTACCTCTTACTAGAGAGATGGCTTCAGAAGGGGTCTCAGAAGACCTCCAAGTTCAAAGTCCTACTTCAGTCACTTACAAGGTCTGTGATCTTGCAGAAATCACTTAATTACTCTGAGCACCAGTTTCTCCCATTGTCCAAACTTTTCATTAATTAACTGAAATGCATTTTAAATCCATAAATTTAATAAATTTGTTTAATATGCCATTGTTCAATAAATTATTATTAATGATTAATTAACTTATCAGTTTATAAACAGAGGCCCAAAGAGAAGAATTGTCTTATCAAAGATAATACATCTGAAGCAGCATGGTCAAAGTGGACAGAGAACTGAGCCTGGCATTAAAAAGACCACAATTCTAATCCAGGGTTGGGGAACCTGAGGCCTCAAGGCCACATGTGGCCCTCTAGGTCCTCAAGTGCAGTCCTCTGACTGAATCCAAACTTCACAGAACAAATACCCTTAATAAAAGGATTTGTTCTGTAAAACTTGGACTCAGTCAAAAAGCTGTACCCCAGAACCTAGAAGGTCACAGTTCCTCACCCCTGTAATCTAATCCAAACTTTGACACTTAGTAGTGCTGGGACCATACCTGAGTAATTTAATTGAACTCAGCCTTAATTTTCCCATTTTTAAATTAGGGATAATAATGTCTGCATTACCTACCACACTGCAAGGCCAGCTGACTGTTCCCTATCTCTACTTGAGGTCATGTCTCTGTCTGCACACACTGACTGTGTGATTGACAAGGGGCAAGTCACTTAATCCTCCAATGACATGAGCAACTAAGGCTATAAATTGCAGAGCTGTCAATCTGCATTGGTAAAGGGAGTTTCCTCCCTGAGCATATCCTATGCCAAAGAAACTGCAAAGTCAGTCCAAAATTAAAAAAAACCTACCTCATACAGTTGTCATTGAGTCTCAAATGAAATAGCATGTACTCTTTTAAACTTTTAAGTTCTATGTGCTTTGGAAAGAAAACTACCTTTATTACAACTTCAAGCATAGGCCAGAACTTTTTTCCACACATTATTATAAGCCAAGTCAGGAAGAAGTGTCAGTTTGCCCAAAGAGAAGGAGGTCTTTATGGACAGACGGGCTTCTTAATATGAGTCATTTGCCACAGTTACACAAAAATATATATAAAATAAAATATATACATACACAATATAAAATACATACAAAAATCACATGGACATGCTTGTCTTACAACTTGTCAGTGACTGGCACTGGGAGCAGTTTGTTTTGTCTAGTGGAGAAGATAGAGATTTTCTAATATACTTCTCTGACATGCCCTTGGGAATTCAAAACTGAGATGACTGTCTTTTGGTTATCTTTGCACAGTAACTGTGGTAAAAAAGGGCAAAACATAGGAACTTGATGTTACTGCCCATTTATACTAAAATGGAGACCTTCCCAAATGGAGTTCTGATGTCAAGAAGGGGGAAACACGGTGCTTTTCTCCTCTGTTGCCACACAAATAAAAGTCAGTTGTTGTTCTTATTAAATAACAGAACTAGGATTCAAACTCATATCTTTTGGCTCCATATCTAGTGCTCTCTAAACTAAGCAATGCTATTTTCTTTCATTTTGTCTATGTCTGTTTTATGTTTGGATTATATGTGTGTGTGTGTGTATGTGTGTATATAGATGGATATCAGAATGTTAAATATCATATTTCAAAAAGTTTCACATGCAAGGGACAGTG
>CM053580.1:337395922-337415918 GCA_028627135.1 Pseudochirops cupreus
GAGTTCCATAATCAAATGTTATGAATGTGTATCTATCTATCTATCTATCTATCTATCTATCTATCTATGCAATTATTATTATTATTATTGACTACATCCAACTGGAACTTGAGATACACAGGCACTGCAGTTGGGAGATCCATCCTGCCCTACCAAAAAGTGACATAGGAGAGAATAGACTGGGGGAGGGGGGACACACCAGGATGGCTGTTTTGGGGTGGTAGGTGGGGGAAAGAAGGGGAGAAAATATGTAACTCAAAATCTTGTGGAAATGAATGATGCAAACTATAATAAAACTTAAATAAAAAAAAGATACTGGCATGGTTTGCCATTTCCTTCTCTAACTCAGTTTACAGATAAGGAAACTGAGGCAAACAAGGTTAAGTGACTTGCCCAGGGTCACACAGCTTTTAAGTGTCTAAGGCCAGATTTGAACTCAGGAAAATGAGCCTTCCTGACTCCAGGCCCTGCACTTTCTCCATTGTGCTACAGCATGACCTGGATTCAAGTTTTGGTTCTGTGGCCTCTTTGACCTTGAGTAAGTCACTTAATAATGTCCATGGACTTCAGTTTCTTCATTTCTAATGTGAGAGATTCAGGGTTAGTGATCTATCCCTAAGGTCCCTCCCAGCTCTAAGTCCTGTGAATGTAGTGATAGTTCTGTTCTTGAGGTGGGCCCTTTTTTCATGCTGTTTAACCATTCAGTAAGAATGTGTAAAAAAAAATTCTGTTTCTTGGCTAGAGGTTAGAAATGAAACCACTCTCAGTTCACATTTTTTTCAAAAGAGTGACTTTAAAATTTAAAGACAATTCAATTTCAGTTCAATTCACTTACTAGCCCTGTGTAATCTGGGGTGAGTCACATCTCAGCACTTTTGTTTCCACATTCATAAAATAAAGTTAGATTAGCTGCCCTCACGAGTTCCTTCTAGTTCTATTGTTCATTGACATTCTCTTTCAGCAGATGTTTATTCCACATCTATTTTGGACAGAGCACTGTGTTGGATGCTAAGAAAGAGATAAAAATTAGGAGACACAGTCAATTTAATTAAAGACTATTCAACAGTCATTTATTAAGCTACTATTATATACCAGGCACTATGCTGAACACTAGCGATACAAAGACTAAAATTAAACCTTTCTTTCTTCCCAGTAGTTTAGCAGGGAAAGGGAGAGAGACCAAAATAGCAGACTTGCAAATAAGTATTTAGTACACTGGATCACACAGGACTTCTCTCAGAATGCATCTGGATGAGCATGAAAACTACACCAGCATGCCAAGATACCAACCCAGGTGATTCTACTGGGCAAACTACAATAGCCCTTTGGAGAATGTCGATGGGGCCTGTTTAAGATCGTTTGGAATCCTAAATTAATTTCAATTTATTCAATTGTTAGTAATACAATCAGAACAATTTTTTTGCAATTCTTTTCTGAATATTTGATTAAGGCAATCATTAAATCTAATGGTCATTTGTCATCTGGGCTCAGCAGCTGAAGTAGAGGACAGACTTTTGTTTCCCATATCCATGACAGTTTTGAGGGAACTGGCTATAATTGAATCCACTTGATCTTTCAATGTACTTCTACTTGACTGCTCAGAGTCTCCAAACAAGAATAAAGGCTAAGAACAAAAACCTTGAGATCAGAATAGAAAAGAGTAAATGTATTACCACTTAACCTTTTCCTTGACCCTGGCCATCAGAAGTGGCTTGGATTTGAGACAGTGACAAGGAGGCTGAAACGAAGTCAACTCAGCTAAATAGTTACTCTCTGCCATATTCAAGGCATTTTTCTGGGTGAAATGAAAGAGAAAGAAACAAAGAAGAGCTAGTCTTTGCCCTCATGATATTGCCACCTCTCTGTGTGTATTTCCCTGGGATCCTACACAGAGGCAAAAGGCTGACTCTGCTGATGCTGAAGGTATAGGAAGTTGGGCATGGGGCAAAGGAGCTTTGGGGTATCAGGGAGAGTGTGGGAGATCTCAGTAGAAATGTAATAAGCACTTAAAGCCTAGAGAGACATTTATGCACTAACTTTAAGTGGATAGCCTCCATTGACAATTTATACTACCTGAGGAAGGGATGGGCTCTAGAGAATTTTAGAGGCTTTGTAATAGTTTTCCTATACAGGGTAATAGCACATCAGAGGGTAAAAAAGTTACATTTACCCTGAAGGAAACATAACTTTCAATGCTATATATGTAATTTTCTATGTCTACAGCAGAGAATGTCTCTATCAAAGAGTTTTACCTTCAGGCCTGCTCATGGAGGAGAAAGTCAAGGAGAGTAGCTTAAGTAAATTTCTCACAGAATGATAGGCTTCTAGAATTGGAAGGAATCTTAGAGGCTATTAATTAATTGTTTATTAACTCAACATTCAATAAGAATTTATCAAATGCCTTCTAAGTAAGTGAAGAGCACTGAACTAGGTATTAGGGGAAATATAAAGATAATATGAGACTTATTCCCTGCCCTCATGCAGTTTACTCAAATCCCATCCTTGCTGAAAGCATAAGTCTCCTAGCTCATTCTATTTTTGGATAATTCTAATTATTAAGAAGTTCTCTCTAATATTGAACTGAAATCTGCCATCCTATAAATTTTTCCCATTGGTTTTAATTGCACTTTGTAAATAAATAAAGGAGATATTAGACCTCTCTCCCACATACCAATTTCTCAAGTATGTTTTCCCAAGTCTTTTTTTTTCTTTTCTTTTCCTAGGTTAAATATCCCCAGGTCCTTCAAACATTTTCCCCTTGTTATGTTCCACAATACAGGTTCCTGATTTTTCAATCTCTCAGAGAAAATGCAGCTCTAAAATCAGAGCACCTGCTGCTTCTTACCTATAGAGCCCTTAACCTATCTGAACCACAGGCTTCTCATCTTCGATAAATCTCTGATACTGCTGCTCTGGGTAAGAGTCCAGTCCTTACAGCATGCCCACCAAGGCCTGCCTGGTTCCAGTCCACATGGAGGCTTGGCAAACCTGCCTATGGGCACGAATAATAGAGGGCTCTTGCCTCTACTTCAAAGAAAGTTCAGGCATCCTCTTTTTCTGGTCATCTTTCTGTATGGGAGTGAAAAGTCTTTTAATTGGCTGCTGAGCCCTAACTGAATGTATTTCTGTGAAAAGTTCAAGAAGAGAATTTCTTACTCTCTTCTTTCAGGCTTTTGAAGAGGAAGAATAACTATAATACTCTGAGGCAGCTTTAGCTGCCTCATCTCCCCATCCAGTAAACACATGGCACCTCTTGCTTCTGGAGTGTTTCTTCTTTCTTGATCTTAGGCAAATGAGCAGCCAGAGATAAGAGTGCCCAAGCTACTGATGAGAACAGAAGATCTAAGGCAATTAGTGAGACTGGGAGATCATCAAAGCCACCCAAAGTCTCACTCATGACCAGAGTCCTGGGAGCCAAAGCCAAGTCTGAGGTTGAGACCTTGCAGCAGCCTTGAGGATTGACCTTGTGGATTCAGCCCAACAAAGAAATCAACCCACGAACTAAGAATAAGCAAGGAAGTGGTTTGTTCATTGGTTATGCTGCAATTAAAAGTTAGTTTGGTGAGAATTCCTTAAAGCAGTGGTTCTCAACCTTCCTAATGCCACGACCCTTTAATACAGTTCCTCATGTTGTGTTGACCCCCAACCATAAAATCATTTTCATTTCTACTTCATAACTGTAATTTACTGCTACTGTTATGAATCGTAATGTAAATATTTGATATGCAGGATGTATTGAAATTGAACATAACCCACAGGTTGAGAACCGCTGCCTTAAAGGGACAAAAAAGCTTCTAGGTTTAGAGGGTACAGATCAACTGCATGTGTTACATACGTGTGTGTTTCAATGCTTTTGAGCTTCATGTTTGAGCCAGGCTTCCCCAGGGATCTTGTGCATATCTGCAGGAGGAAGATGGAGAAAAATATTTTGTACTCACCAGTTTAAGTTTGGGTCCACTTTCCACAGGGACAAAGTATGTATAGAAAGGAGAATACTTCTTGACACATAGGATATTTTTGTATTTCTATCTTTGCTATAATTCCTTAATAAGTATCCTTTTGCAAAAGGCTAATCGATATCAACCAATTAATTGATATTGGGGATATATCAACAGATTAATGGATATTGGGGAACGTATCAGATGGTGACTCATAAGTGATAGTATTAGACACCTCAGCCTCTCAGGATTATCCCAAAATGCTGTGGGCAGAAATAGTAAACTGCGTTTTGAGGATCTAACCTTCTTATGCAGTTGGGAGAGTGGACCCAATGCTGAGCAGCTTCATGGTGGAGACTGTTAAGGGATGTTAAGAAGTCCCCCAAACTTGTCTTTTTGAGTTATCATATTTTCCAGAAACACTGGATCCAGAGCATGCAGGAGGACCTGAATATGTCAAGGATGAAACCTTCTTCCTCTGATGACATAATTTGTTGCTTGTACCACAAGCTGGATCCCCTGTGTGTCCTTGGAAGTTAAGACAGGCACCAGCCAGTCTGTGCCAGGCTAGGAAAATGTTTGTCAAGCTGAGGTCCTTTGCAGATAAGTGGGCCCTCCTACCTTCATGGTCGAGTGGTTTCCAAGGGAAAAGAAGGAGACTTTTGCCATCACCTTGCTCCTCCCCTTCAAGAGGGGTTTTTGGTTTTTTTCCCATCTTTACCTTTCCCCATCCATGCCACGCCTTTTCTGTTTTCTCCTCCTCTTTTTATTGTACCGTCAGAAATGCGCAAACATCTGTAAGGACTGTGAATTCTTTGGTTTCACAGGTATGTTCATTTCTCTTGCAATAAACCTGGTTTTCATGTAACTCTCATGACGTTGTGATTGCCTGTGGCCAGGCAGATACGCGGAGTTCACCACTCTGGATATCTTCCAGGTAGCCACCCATTATCATCCACACAATGCAGCAATCCAGAGTATGTATGAGATGATAATGCCTGAAATATGTAAGCAGTAAAAGAAAATAAAACTGGTCAGTGTTCAGTCTTTCTCTTCAGAAGAAAAAGTTAATAGACAAAGAGTATTAATCTCCAGTTTAAGATGGTGCTGCCCTACTCTGTGCAAGGCTAAGCACCTGCCCCTTTTGGAAGATGAATTAAGTCTTTGCATATGAAAAATAAACTAATAAATAAGGCAGTACACCTCAAGGTAGTCTTAAAAGTCAAAGTTCTCTGCCTAGGATATAGATCTAATAATGAAAATTTCCACCAACATGAGTTCCAGGAAAACTGAGCCCCATAGATGTGTTACATATATGTGTTACATACATGTGTGTTTCAGTGCTTTTGAGCTTCATGTTTGAGCCAGGCTTTATGTAGTATAGAAGCGAAAGGCCCTGGCTATTTCATAGAAAGGACCACAGCATTAAGCACACAGAATCAAATAATCCTTGAAGTGAAGGCTTTTAGGCTATTCCTTCCTCTCCATTTGCCAAACTGCACCTAACAACCCGTGCTAGATTCTACATTGTGATAGCTGTTTGCGCACTTGTCTGATCTTCCTTATTAGACCATACCCACCCTCAGAGAGGATTTGTATTACTTTTATTCGTTTGTCTTGAAATAACTACAGTAGCACAGTTGCTTACATACAATAGATCCTTAACAAATATTTGTTCGATTGAATTCAAGGAACTTCCAAAGATCTACTGCTGTAATTTAAAGAGAATTTCTTCAGGAAAAAAAAAAGAGAGAGGAAAGAAAAATAACATTTCCCAGAAGGGAATTGAGCTGGGGCCTTTATCTTTATTAGTACTATCCAAACAGGCAACAGTCATCCTGAAAAATCATCATCTGTTCTCACCTTCAGGCAACAGGGTGAATATCTTCTTTTAGTAAGACATTCTGCTTTCTTATTCAGTAGCAATCTTCAGCCTGATCTGGTTTCTATCAAAGGAAAAAGCATTAAAACGAACTTTTAATGAACAATGTAAAGCCCTTGGCAATCCAAGACATCTTCTGCAATTCAGGTTTTTCTCTATTACAAATGCTTTTGGAGAGACAGTATTGACTGGTAAGTTACAGAGAAAGTTTAAATCAGGGGAAATGTCATGGGTCCAATTCATTGTGTTATTTTAGAGTGCGTACTGGGGTTTTTGCTGTTGTAGGGTTGGATAGTTTGGTTTTTGTTTGTTTGTTTTTAATGGGAGGATGGAAGAAAACAGAAAAATTGCTGCTGACTGATATGGAAGGTAAATAGAGTTCAGGTTTCTGATTTACTCTTAAAGTTCTGCTCAAAAAGACTCCCTCTGGCAAACGTTCTCTACTTTCTCAAGGCGTAGTTAATGATACAATAAACTTCTCTGTATCTCAGGACTTCATAACTAAAAGGTTCATTACAGAGCTGGAAGGGACCTTGTACATCACTTAGTCTATCCATCCTGTCTTAGAGACAAGGAAATGGAACACTGGAGAGGCCCAGTGACGTCCCCAAATTTACACAGTTAGTGACAGAAACAATAGAACCCAGATCTCCTGACTGAGAGAAATCCAAGATAGAGTTAGGTAGGATAGCAAGTGACCTAAAATGCAATGTGTGAGGATTCACTAAGACACTTGAGTAAAAATGTTTTCAATGCTTCAAAAGATTTGTGACTTCACTGCCAATCTAGATCACCTTAGTAGAAGTTCCTGAACTGCTATGACAAAAATAGTACATTAAATGGTGATCAGCCTTCTGACAATGATGCTCTCCAAGCTGAACTGGGTTGACTCTCAGGCAATAACCCCAGATTCCATCACCAGGCCAACATTCAATGTTCTTCCAGCTCAGTAAAGCCTGTTAGAGTTTACTCTCTATTCTTAGGGTCTATAAATCTAAAATCTATGAGACAACCCAAGGTCACCTTTACAGCATCATGAAGCATCTCAGTATGACCAGAGTCAAACTTTCTAAAACTACATTTTACAAACGTTACATAGTTTTAGTCTTAGCAAATGCCATAGCATAAAGCTATTTGTTATTATTATTTTTTTGTAATATATTATATATGGTGGATTCAGCTAGGTGGTACAGTAGGTGGAGAGCCTGACTTCAAGTCAAGAAGACCTGAGTTCCAGCCTGGCCTCAGATATTTTCTAGTCGTGTGATCCTGGGCAAGTCAGTTAACCCTGTTTGCCTCAGTTTCCTCATCTGTAAAATGAGCTGGAAAAGAAAATGGCAAACCACTCTAGTAGCTTTGCCAAGAAAACCCCAAATGGGCTCACAAAGGGTCGGACACGACTGAAACAACTGAACAACAACAACAGTACATATGATGGATAGAGAAAAGAATTGTAGTGAAAACTAAAGGGAACTTTAGAAATCATATAGTCCAGAAACTGAGGCTCAGAGTGAATTCCTCAGTGATTATTACACAGATAACAAGCAGGAGAACTCGGGTCTGAATCCCAGGTCCTTTGACTTCAGTCTTATATGTTACAGTGAGGCCTAAAAACCACTGTTGCTCAGACACTAAGAATGCAGGGGACTGCTTTTGTTTTTTTGTCTTTGTTTTAAAATTCCAGATGATGCAATCTTGACATTGGCCAGAATCCATAAATGCCTTCCCCAGCATCCAGTTCTTTCCATTATCCTACATTGAAACTAAGTTAATGAGTTATGCCTCCCAAAGCTTTATTTGAAAGTGGGTCCCCAAAAGGTGTAACATCCTAACACAAAGGCATGAACTCTGTCACAGGGACCATTTCATAAAGCATCCCAGCCAGCCTAGGTAGGGAATTTTTGTGGTCAAAAGCCTTTCTAAGGGGGCTGCCAAATCAAATCTTCAGAAAGTCTGTAGTATAAACTTTGACCATTTTGTGTGATTTCTGTTTTTAGTGGCTTTTGGGTACCATGACCTCTGCATTTTGTTCCATTGAAAGACTGAATGTAATGTCTCCTATCTCTGTAGCCACCCAGTGGACAAAATACAAGGCCCAGGAGGACTCAGAAATAGAGGGTAACGGCTCATTCATTACATTTTATTTTTTCTAGATTTATGGTTACAGCAGCACATATGCCTCTCAGTGGGGAAATTCCCCCCATACAGTTTTGCAACTGAGTTTAAAACATATATTCTTAGAGAATTGCCTGGGGGCATTAAGAGGTTAAGCAACTTGTCCAGAGTCACATAGCTGTATGAGACAAGAGTTTTCAGGATTCTGAGGTTGGCCCTCCATCCACTATGCCATGACATGACGCCTCTCATACAAGTCACCAAATCCCTCTAAATTACCAAGTCTCCCATTGGAATATAAATTGGAAAGGGTCACTTCATCTCTAACCAGATCACTTTTTCCCTGTATCTAAAGCCAGGGAGAGCTCTTCCCCAAATGTTTATACAGGTTCTCACTGTAAAAACTCTCTATAAGCTAAAAAGTTTCCTTCATCATGGAAAGAGTAGTGAATTATTCTCCATAAGTCTTGTCAAAGTGAATTTCCATGAGTTTTTCTCTAAAATCAGGATTCTTCTTTCTATTCAATTGGATCCCTTTGATTAGCCACAAAATCTATTTTGCTATCTTTGCCACTTCAATTTGAAAATTAGAATTAATTTTGTATGCACTGAACAAGTGGCCATAGAGCAATGCCATTCCTACAATGCTTATGCACTTACATTTTTAACAGAAACAAGAACAACAACAAAAAGTTACGTTAACAATGTAAGGACCTGAGGTTTAGATTTTTGCTTAAGCAGCAGAGTCATATCATTCATTCATGCCAGTAGAAATGTTAGTGGAAACCACAAGTTCCTTTTGACGTCCTTACTTTGTTTTGCTTCATTTGTTCCATTTGGGGAAGGAGGGAGGAGGAATGTTAAGGATTGGGTACTCCAAAAAAGAAGGAAGGGGTCATTGAATCATCTCTTTTTCTTTGTTAAAGAAAGTGCAGAGAACAAAAGAAAAGCCAGAAAGAAGGACTGTAGGGTAGCTTTGAAAGTTACATGAACTTAAAATTTACTTAACAAGACAAACAACCTAATCTGTACATGATGAAGATTGGAATTTTCATGGGCAAACCTCTTTTTCCATTCTACCATATGTGTAAAAATGCCCATTTAATTTGGTGTTTTACTAGGCAGTACAGAATTATGGCAGCCTTTCTTTTGACTTAAAGTGTCAATGAAAGAGGTCCAGTCATGTCATCCTTTAGTGAGCAAAATGATGAAACCCAAACCCAGGTCAGGATTACCATTTTTAAAAATTGCTCAAAATGCTTGCTATCTGAGCAGCCATTCGGGTAAACACAGGTCAATACGGTGAAGTAAATCAATTAACTAGGTTGACTAACAAATTGATCCATTATTTAGGTTAAAACAATGCTTCCAGGAGGCTGGCATAAAGAGAGGAGAAAAAGAGCATTTGAAGCATTGACTCTCATTTGACAAAAGGTGTAAGAGGAGGAAGAAATGTTTAGTCTCACAGACCTCAGCTGCATGGCCCAAAGACCATGCCACTTACTCCCACATGGTCAAACAAGAAACTATTTGGACTGAGGAACAACTCAGATCAGTAAGCAAAGGTCATGATTAGAACCCAAGTCCTCTGACTCCACTTCCAATGTTCTTTCCCATCATTGATATGACTAGTATAGGGGGATTCACCAAGAAACAGCTGCTTGATGCCTTGTAGAAAACAGGAAAGTTTTCCTGTCAAAATCTTGAGTGTGAGTTTGTTTTGTATTACTATAAGGCTAAATAAAATATTAAGCCTAATTTTAGCCTTTCACTTGGTCTATTTATATCCCTCCAAACCCTTCCACGTTATACACTACTATAATTTTGATCTCCCTAATATTCTGATCATTCCATTTCTAATTCTTAAAATCCTTTCATGGATGCCCATTGCCTATTAAATTGAATTCAAACTCTGGTATTTAAGATCATGAACTATATGGTTCTCACCCACTATGCCAGCTTATATTATTATTCCCATTCATATATTCTATTTCTTAGACACTCCAGACTACCCATGATCTCTCAAACATATCCATCAGTTTTCTGCCATTTTTTCCTTGTCTGAAATGTCCTACTTCCTCATTTCAAAGACCAGCTTACATACAATCTCTTCCATTATTCTTTACCTGATTTCCCCAATCAGAAAATGAGTTCTTTCTCCTCTGAACTCTCAAATGCTTTGTTTGGAATTTTCTTGTGTGTGTATACACATATATACATATGTTATGTGTGATGTGTGTGTGTGCATAATAGAATGTTAGAGAGGGAAGGGAGGTTCCTTTCCCATCCTATCATTTTACAGATGATAAAAATGAAAAGCAGAGAGGTTAAGTGATTTGTCTAAGATCACATAAACAAGGCAGTTGCAGAACACTGGTTTCCTGATGCCCAACCAAGTACATTTTCCATTATATAATATATCCATTGGTAATATAGTTATTTATGTAAACAGAATGTCAATCAAGTCTGGGCCCTGGCATGGTGGAACAGATTTGTCATTGGGGATCTTCTTAATAATGTCTTTGGACTATTTTGTTTCTACACAGGGTAGAATTATGACATCAGAATTTGACTTATGGTAATATCAGAATTTGAGTTACACATCTCCCCAAAAGAATGTTAGGGTTCATGGAAGGAAGTAATCAATCAATTAATAAATGTTAATTAAGCAGCAACTATGTGCCAGGCACTTTGTTAAGACCTTGGATACAAAAAGAGGCAAAAGACAGACCCTGCCCTCAATGAGCTTGCAATCAGATGGGGGAGACATGATGCAAACAAATATATACAAAGTAAGCTATAGGTAGGAAATGGAAAGTAAGAGAGAGATGGCACTAAAATTAAGAGTATTGGGGAAGGTTTTTTTGTAAAAGAAGATATTTTAATTGGGATTTAAAGAAAACTAGAGAGATCAGTAGTCAGAGCATTCCAGGTATAGGGAAAGCCAGAGATAAAACCCAAAGCCAAAAGATGTAGTGTCTTGTTCGTGGAACAGCCAGAAGGCCAGTGTCATTGGATTAAAGAATATGTATGAGAGAGTAAGAGGTGAGAAGATTGGAAAGGTAGGAGGAAATTAGGTTATAAAGGTCTTTGAATGCCAAACCACATTTTGTCTTTGCTCCTGGAGGAGATAGGGAGCCACCAGAGTTTATTGAGAAGAGCAGGTGATACATTCAGGACTGTGCTTTGGGAAATTACTTTTGCATCTAAATAAAGGATAGATTTTAATGGGGAGAGACCTGAAGCAAACAGATCTACTAGCAGTCTAATGCAATAATCCAGTATTTTCCATATCTATGATCCTATGATTCTATTTCTTACCAAAAGTCATTATCTTTTCCCCTCCTAAACCCTCATCCCCACTCTCACTTTCCCAATTGCTATAGAGGGACAACAAGATCCTTCTAGTCCCTCAGACTTACAACCTAGGAGTTATCTTTTTCATCATTTTCCAGAAGAGTTCTTCCTTTGGAGTTCATGGGAAAGGGAGGGAAGAGGGTTGAAGTCATGCTTGGTTGAAGGGTACTAAAATGTAACTGCTATACTCAGAGCCAGCCCTCAATAAAACCGTAATGTAGGCAAAGATGATCCAGAATATCAGCCCATCACAGCTTTAACTAGGATACTATGATCTAGGCCAGGGGTGGGGAACTTGTGGCCTCAAGGCCACATGTGGCCCTTTAGGTCCTCAAGAGAGGCCCTTTGAATCCAAACTTCACAAGTTTGAATCACAAATTTCACAAAGGGCCATACTTGAGAACCTAGAGGGCCACATGTGGCCTAGAGGCCTGCCCTAACAGGCTTTCTTCCAGGGAACCAAAATTTAGAAGTCATTGATAATTCCTATACTCCTACAGCACAGAACAACTAGGCTTGGCACCTGGTTTAAAAAAAAATTATTATTCAAAATAAGCTGCTATTTGAAGTCCTTTCTCCCTAGGTGAGCTTTTTCTCAGTCCATTGGCTAATTTTATTCTGTAGCATCTGAGCACAGAGCTGATGTCTCAAGGTCTTTCCTATATTTAATACATACACACTTCCTTGATATTCACCCTTTTCTTTTTAGAGAAATCCATTGCCTCTCTTTTCTCAATACCCATTTACTCTTCTCACTTAAAATTTCATTCTGAATTGTTATCCTTTTGTTAATAAAATAAAGAAATATTTTTACACTGTGGGTATCTTATGGTTCTTGTCCCTGTTCCCCAATCATACCATGGCACTTGGATACTACCTGAGTCAGTCTTATGTGATACACTCATGACAGGGTTTGTCCATGCTAGCGTGCTATTCCTTTCTCTACAAAAGTGTGACGATGCTAACTTTGCAGTAGAAGAAACTAAGATATTGCAGAAGTAAGGTCACTGACCCGTGGGGATTCTCTGGAGTCAGACCCAGTCACATAGAAGTGGGGCATTCCCCAGCAGAGCAGTATATTTCTGTGGCAGCTACAAATAAATGAAACAGATCTCCTGAGGATTTCAAGAAAGGTGATCAAGGAAATTACGAAGCCGATATGGCTGGCTCAGTGTCCTTTTCAGGCTAGAGTAATGTGTTCCCAACTGAGAACATACCCAGTGCCCACCCCTTCCAGTGTTATAAACTTGGTCAAATTAACATCCACATAGATCCCCAAGGTCCCAAATCTAGCACCTCAGAAGTGTTTTACCTGAGCAATTGGAAACATTAGTGGGCTTACTTTAAACCAAATTTACTGCTCATAAAAGATCTCCCTTGGCAACTCTTAGGTACCATGAATCTCCAGACTGACATAGAACAATCACTGCTTACAATAAATGAGGAGATTTGGGTCCCTGTGGCCCACTTCATTGTACACCTGTCAATGAAAGCAGACAGTGTGTGTGTGTGTGTGTGTGTGTGTGTGTGTGTGTGTGTGTGTATGTGTGTGTGTGTGTACCTTCAGATTTTAAACCTCCCCGTTGCACTTGAGTTGCTCACAGAAAACTGATTTACATAAACCCTACCTAATCCCAAGAGATCTCTCAAGTATGCCTTCTGGCCCCCAAATACCTAGCAGCACTTGGATACCTGTTCAGAAACATCTTGGGGATTCATAAAACATCATCCCAACCCTTTCTGCCAGGCTAGAGGCAGATATTAACACAGGAGAGGAGGCAATCTAGCTTGCAGAGAGATGGATTGTGAATACCACCTCGGGCTACGGAGACCAAGTCTCTTCACTTTGAATTCTAGGGCCCGGGCCTGAAAATACAATAAAACTCAGCAAAATGAGCTCACCCCTCTAAATAGCCTGGCTGCAAGCAGGAAGAAATGAGGTGTGTACCACAAACCACATAAAACAATGAAAACAATTTAAAGACAAAATGTACAGGGAACGCAAGGAACGATTTCACAAGATCAAAAGCATATGAGCGACTGCTGCTCTCTCCAGCACTATGTAAAGCTTGGCACACTAGCCGTAAGAGAGTAGCCCCTCTCCTCCAACTGGCCTTTCTCATCAGCTAAGCAAGGCTTCAGGCAGTCGGGCTAACCATTCCCCCGCCACCACCCCTACCACTCGTAAAAAGTCTCTAGTGATGTCAATGTCAAGTGGATAAAATAGGAATCAAATCAGAGGCGACTATTGTCAGCAGATTAAGCAGACAGTGAACTGTGTTTTGCTATGGTGTGGCTTGGCTTTCCCCGTCTAATGAAGGTCTTTGTTGAACAAGAGCTCCATCTATGGGGAAGACTCAGTTATACTAACACAGAACTATGATGCTCATGAGATAGCATTAATAATCTTAACTATATTCAGAGAATCATAGAATTATAGGGCTGCAAAAGACCCTAGAGACCATCCAGTCCAAGCAAGATAATCTTTGAAATCTGTTTACACATATGGACAGAACAGGTCTCTGATACTCCAATGCTCCAATGCGGTATTCCTGGGACTGAACTCATTCCTCTTTTCCAACACGCCCCTCTTTCTGGCACCTGATGTGGTAACAACTTAAAATATTGCCCCTGCCTTAGAAATTTTGCATCTTGAAAGGAGAAAATAATGAAAAGACAATATTTAACCCAAAAGAATTATTCCTAATAGTCAATTTCAGGTACCTGCATAAAGGAAAGTTTTCAATGGATAGGTTTTGTTGTTTTATTTTGTTTTTTTAAATAGATTTACCAATCCTAGAAGGCAATGGCCTACCAAACCTGGGCAAAAAGCCAGCACCATGCATGTGACTGTGTATTTGAAATAGATTATATGGCATTTCCACCAATAGTGGAAATCTTTACCTCAATACATGCACAATTTGTTTTTAGCAGCACGAATATTCTATTGCCTTTCTACTCCAATTAGAACAAATGAGGAATTGCTGCGAAGCCTTTCTTTTTTCTTTTTTCTTTTTGCTGGGAAGGCTTTCAACAACATTTCACCTCTTCTTATGGAAGAAATGAACATTCATTGATTCATTCTTTTATTCAACGAATGTTTTTTAAACACCAACTTGCAAAAAAAAAACCCAACAAAAACAACATTCTGCTAGGTTATAGGGAAGAAACAAAATTTAGATAAAACAGTTTAATAGGAAGATAAGATATAATCAGAGTCAAGTAAAATTATATAGGGCAAGATAAGTATAGCAGAGAGAAGCAAAACAAGAAATGTCCCGGAGGGAGGGTTGCTACATAACATCTTACTCTGGCTAGCCAAATTTTCCAGATGGTTGAGGATTCACCACAAACCTTTGTGTTGCTGTTATCATTATTGTTACTACTGTTTTTGTTTTTATTTTAACTGTTACGGATGGAAATTTTGCTGAAAGGCATAACACACACATGCCTTCCTGCCTTATTAAACAGACTATTTCAAGAACGTAATGGTTTCTTGATACTTGAAGGCTTGCAGTTATTGCATGATTCTATACCACAGTGATTCCCATAAGGTCTACTGAGTACAATTATGTTAGCTCTTGCACTAAATGGCTTCCATGAGCTGTGCTTGCTGAGTTTTTTTTAATATTGTTTTTCCAGTCTTCTCTTTCCACTGGTGATTATCCCCTTTCACTGATGTTTGTTCTAACCTATACCAACTCCTCTCCTCCTTTTCTAATCTGATGCTCCTTTAGCCTGGGAAGTCAGGCTTTTTTGAACTCTGTATGTTGGCACATGATCCTAAGATGCTTAAGCTCTCAGTAAGAATGACAGCTTTGAGGAGTTCTGAGCAAAGTCCATGAGTCTCTGTGCATGGTTGTTGTGACCTCTCTTTTGGCTATTAAGAGGTCTGTTTTTTATACTTTTTGGCTTTTGCCTATGTCACTGAGTTTTGTATAGCTAGGATGCTATTATAATTAAAACAGTAGTAGTTGGAATGATATCTTACATGTTCATAGCCCTTTTTTATTGTCAAAGCATATCCACAGTTTTTATGTCATTTGATCTTTGAAATTCTATGAGGTGGAAAGGGCCAGCATTACAATCTCCACTTTCCAGGTGAGGAAACTGACGAAGGAGTTGTGATTTGTCCAAGGGCACGCTGTAGGTTAGGTGGAGATTCCTAGATCAATGCACAAATGTAATGAAATTCTGTAAAATTAATAGGTCATTTTATGTCATGACTAGAAGTGCTCCCCTATCTATGAAATATTAAAAATTGTTAAGACTTTGACAAGACTTTCAATATAATCTAAAATATATTGGATGATAACACTAGGAATAGCATACACAGTAAAATATTAAAAACATCTTAGAAAAATTCATATTAAATGAATAATGATTTATTTTTTTTCTTTTTAAAATGTGCCTTTGGCAAGCAATTATATAAAAACAGTTTTATGGAAAGCCTTGATTTATTAGTTATGAGGCTTGGCCTCTGTGCATCTAGCTTGTCTCATAATGCCATGGAAGGAAAACAAGAGTAAAATGAAATTTGAAGAAAAAAAATTGAGTTGATAAAAACAATTAACAGTGCCTGATATGTGATAATGATATTCGTTCACTGTATAATGAATGAGGAATGTGACAATATTGACTTAATTTATTCATTGACATACTGACTATGTGACCTTGGGAAATCATTTAACCTCAATGCTCTAGACAACTTTCTATGATTAAACATTACCAAAAACAAAAATACCAGCTGCACTGGTGGAGGGAATTCTGCATTGGAGTTTCCTTCTATCAGTGAAATCACAGGTCCAGTCCCAGGCTCTTATGAAATAAAGGTGTTGGGCTTAGTAACTTATAAATTCCATTCCTGCTTATTATTATTTTATAAAAAGTCACTTCCTCATCCTAGGCTTCAATTTCCCTGTCTGTTAAATAAGAGGTTCAAACTAGAATACTTTAAAGTCCCTTCTAGATTATAATCTATGATCCTATGAAAATAGACCCTAATCTCTAGAAATTTATAATCTACTGAATTCTGCCCTCGCCAGACTACATCTGACTATTCTAATCTGTTCTGGGCACCACATTTCATCTATTTATTTATTTTTCCTCAATAGTATTTTTTTTTCAATTACAGGTAAAGATAGTTTTCAACATTCATTTTTGTAAAATCTTGAGTTCCAAATTTTACTCCCTCCCTCTCCCCCTCCCCAAGACAGCAAGCAATCTGATATAGGTTATACATGTACAGTCGTGTTAAACATATTTCCACATTAGTTATGTTGTAGACACCACATTTTAGGAAGAAGACTTTACCTGCTGGACAGCATATCAAGAAGGCTAACTGGGATCTTTAAGGCTTGAAGTCATGCTATATAGGAATGGCTTGAAGGAGCTGGGGATACTTAGTATAGGAAATAGACAATCAGAAAGAAATAACTCTAATAAATATTTGAAAGGCTATTTTATAGAAGAGGCATTAGACTTGTTCTGTTCAGTGTCAAAGGGCAGAACTAGAAGCTTTTGATGAAAATTACAAAGAGGCAATGTAAAGAAATCCAACCTGATCATTAGAACTATCTACATTGGGTATCATGGGCCTTAGGAGACAGTGAATGTTCCTTACCAGAAGTCTTAAGTACTGGTCAACCACTTGTTGGGATGTCATGGAGGGGCTTCCGAGGTCAGAGATTTACTCAGATCTAGATTATATCTGAGGTCCATTCCACTTGTGAGGTTCTGTGATTCTTTGAGAGGTGCATCAATTGGAAGAATCAGAATAAATAGAAATACTTAAGACACTCAGTGCAAACAATTACATGTCAGGGATCTTCAAGTTAGTTGTCAATTAAGATTATGTATATGCGTGTGTATTGCATGTGGTCATGTGTAGTCATAAGCACATGTATATATACGTTCATATATGTGTGAGAGTACAGGTGTATGTGTATGTGACTCTGCATGTATACGTGACTATGTGTTTATGCATACGTATGCAAGGTTGTAAGGCATTGATAGAGAACTAGACCCAGAGTCCAGAAGACCTCTTTCAAGTCCTGCTTCTGACACATACTAGCTTAATAACTCTTGGCAAATCATAAGCATTTTCTGATTTTTCTTTTTTGCTTTTTGGAGGGAGGAAAGCAGGGCAATTGGGATTAAGTGACTTGCCCAAGGTCACATGGCTAGTGTTAAGTGTCTGAGATTGGATTTAAACTCAGGTCCTTCTGACTCCAGGGCCGGTGCTCTATTCACTGCACCACCTAGTCACCCCTCTGATTTTTCTTAATGCTAGTGTTAGCCTTCTATCAAAATTATCCTGTATATATCTTATTTGTACACAGTCGTTTCCTCTTTTCTCTCTCCTATTAGACCATGATTAGATTATTCCTCTAGAAGCATAAGTTCACAAAGTAGGCAATACTGTCCTCTGGAGGGGGAGGGGGGGCATTGGAATACTGCCGGAGAGTGGTAGTAGCCTTGGGTGCAATTAGGGGGCATTGAATAAAAATAAAGGGGGGTAGAAGCATAAGGAAAGAAGAAAAGATGAGAAATTTTTTTTAAAAAAACGTTCAGACATGTTTCATCTATTGGATAACAGAGTTAAAGTAGTAGTGATTACATTGTTTTCCAAATAAACACAAAATGCAAGTTGTAACCCATCAGTCATCAAGTCCTCTGACAGGTCTTAACAACCAAGCATTGGCAGGGGAGCATGTTGGGCAATGTCAGGAAGTTCAGCATGCATCAGCAGGAATATGTGCATGTAATGACTTGCTTACATTATGGTTACATAATGCAATATTGCATCATTAAAATTTCAATTCAGGAAAAAATCAAATTTAAAATACATTATTAAATTTAAGATATGTCACGTAAAAATATGTATTTTATATTTTTTAAATGATGTAAATTTTTTTAAAACATTAGAGAGTTAAAGAGAGTAGATAGGGGGCTACTGAGCAATTTTTTTTAGGGGGGTAGTAGGCCAAATAAGTTTAGGAATCTCTGCTCTAGAGCAAGGACTACCTTTTGTCTTGCTTTGTATCCTAAGCTTTTAGCACAGTGCCTGGTACATGGTTGTTGTTTAATGAATGTGTGTTGATTGTTTAATCTCAATTTAACTTCTCAGCACCTCCAGGCAACTCTTCACAATTTTAAATTGGAGAGAAGGTATCAGTCTACTTTGGTAGAGGAAGTCCCTCCTTGGAGTTCCCTTTGCTGATGAAATCACTAATCTGGTGGGGGAAAAAGAATAGATGTAGTTGTATTTATATGTGCATATAAATACTATAAATTAAACGTATATTATTGTATATAATAATAAATTATATGCATCTATAATGACTAAAAAAGCATACTGCATATGATATTCTCAAAGACTATGTTTGAATAAAGATAGATAGCAGACAGATAGATAGATAGATAGATAGATATGGAGTAGCTAGGGGGCACACTGGCTAGAGCACTGGGTTTCAAATCAGGAAGACACATTTTCATGAATTCAAATCCAGCCTCAGACCCTTAACAGCTGTGTGACCCTATGCAAGTCACCTAACCCTGTTTGCCTCAGTTCTTCGTCTATAGAATGAGATGAAGAAGAAAATAGCAAACTCCTCCAATGTTTTTGCCAAGAAAACCCCCAAATGGGCTCACAGAAAGTGAATGGCTGAACAACAAATGCTTATAAATACACACACACTCATACATACATACATACATATATATACACACACTCATATTTATTTTTACATTCTTAATAGCATGTATATATACACACATATTTAGGAAGCATATATTTTATACACATATGTATATGACTCATCCTTGGGCTTTGTGAGAAGCCTCACTTACTCTTCAGGTTTCTCATCATAATAGTGCTAAAATACCCTCCACTAATAGAATCACACAAGCAGAAATTCCTTGGGTTCAATGCATGATTCAGTTGGAAGACCAGTCATGAATCGAGATGACCTCACTTTTTACCTCCCTCAACCAGTTTTAATGCAGAAAAATTCTGTGGCGTAAATGACAAAGTGGAGCAGTAAAGACATATTTTTCTCAGGAGCAAAATTTGCCCCACCAACCCCAAACAAGTGTGCAGCTTAAATGCCTCAAGGCATAGATCTGGAAGGTAAGAGTAAAAGATAAGCCTTCCCAAAAAGGTGGGTCCCCTTAAATATAAAGATATAAAGACCGGATGGGGGGCAGCTAGATGGCGCAGTGAATAGAGCACCAGCCCAGGAGTCAGGAGGACCTGAGTTCAAATTTGACCTCAGATGCTTGACACTTAAATAGTTATGTGTCCGTGCGTAAGTCACTTAATCTCAATTGCCTTGTCTTCCCACCTCCAAAAATAAAAAAGAAAGACCAGATCTTCATGCATGCTACTTTGCCCAGACATTTCATTTGTTTCATGGTTGACATCAAAGTGATCATGTCCCTCAGAGTATGGGAGTGTTCAACAAGAAACAGGAGATAAGCACAAAACAGAAAGTACGGAGTAGATTTCAGGAGTGAATGCCTTGGGAGTGTATTCTTGATATCTTGCTGAATTAAAATAAATCAGAGAGTTTATAAAGGTACATAGAATCTGTGCAGAGAAGAAATACACCCTATCTCTCTGAGATATAAAACTCAGAAGAAAGGGACTGATCAGCCCATTCAAGACGACAAAGTCTAAGCATTGTGCCTACTAATTTCTATG
>CM053580.1:337416418-337474150 GCA_028627135.1 Pseudochirops cupreus
TTTTTTTTTTAGATCTCTGTGGGGCTCTGCTTCCAGAATGCAAAGCTCTGTCCCAAATTGCTGGGGTCCTCCCGGCTGCTGTAGCTCTCAGGAAGGTGCTGGGACCCTTCCTACTTGCTTCCGGCTTACTGGATAATGAAGACTCCAAGACCAAGGCCCAAGACGGCAATCCAGATCCAGGCTGCTCAATGCAAGAGTACTGGCCTCAGAACCATCGCTTAGTCCCCCTGCTGTCTGCAGGCCACAGACAGCAAGCTGCAACGCAGAGGTGGGAGCAAAACCTCTGCCTTTCGCTTTTCTGCTCTGGAGGCCTTTCGGCTGGACTGCTTTACTCTCCTAATTTCGCAAATCCCACTGACCTAGTTCTGAACGCTGCTTGCAGTTGTCGCTAATCCGCTCACTGCTCCTCTCGTCTGGACGCCCCCGGGGCTCAGCAGCGGCTTCAGGCCAGGCTGGTTTTGGTTCACAGTGCTGATATGGTTCCTCGTAGCCAAGCTGACTTTAGTGGGAAGTAGCTTTGTGCGCGTTTTGGAGTTCTAGGATTGGTTTAGAGTCCTATTTTATGGGTATTTTGGGGTGGCTATATGAGAGCTGCGCTATGTTGCTGCTGCTATGCTGCCATCTTGGCTCCACCCCCCCGAATGTAAGCATCTTGAGGGAAGGCACTATCTTTATTTGTATGCTCAGTCATTAGCTAATGTGCTAACATTAATACAGTGCCTAGCATATATATACTTAATAAATGTTTATTGACTGATTGAAATTATTTTTCTTTTTTCACATTATTATTATACATGGCATTTGTAGCATTGTGTCAATAATATTGGAAGGAGTGGACATCTTACTTTATTCCTTATCTTATTAAGAAAGATTCTGATGTTTCTTTATAAAAATGATAATGTTGGATTTTGATAAATGAAGTAGACTATGTTAAGGAAAAGTTCTTTTATTTCTTTGTTTTAGAGCTTAATAATGTAAATGAGTACAAGTATTATCCATAACTTTTCTGTTTTTGTTGATATAAGCATGTGGTGTTCCATTTTTTGCAATTATTTTAATAGTTTCCCTTATGTTGAATCATACTTGTATTCCTAGTATAAATATAGACACACAGAATATACTTTTAATAAATAACTATAGTCTCTCTCTTAATATTTGATTTAATATTTTGCACTATTATTAATCAGTAGTTTTGAGCTATGGTTTTCTTTCTCTATTTTATCTTTCCCTGGTTTGGGTATTAGCATAACACCTGTTTCATAAAATGAGTCGTACATTGCATTAGTTCTTCTTAATTTTTGTAAACATTTCATATATATTTAAAAGTTATTCATTTCATTAATGTTCGATATAATTCACTCGTAAATACATTTGGCTATGGGTTGTTGGTTTCTGTTGTCGGCTTTTTTCCCTTATTTATTTTTTCTCCCTTTCAGATTGCATTTATGTTTTGCTTAATTTAGTTATTATATGTTTTTTGCAGTTGGATTATTTAGATAATTTAATTCCTATTTTGTTCACTTAAGTATCCTATATTTTAGCAGCTATTCATTCATTTCATTTAGATATTCAGTTTTGTTGGACTCTAATTGAATATAGGAGTTTCTGATCATTTTCTTTATGTCCCCTTTAGTTTGAGAATTTGTCATTCTCATCTTTGACTTTGAGACAGCTAAGAGCTGCCATGGAAAGAGTGCTAGTCCTAGAGTCAGAAAAACCTGAATTCTATCTGCCCCCAGACACTTACTAGCTGTGTGACCCTTGGCAAGTCACTTAAATGTTCTTTGCCTCAGTTTTTTCACCTGTAAAATGGAGATAACAATTGCACCTCACTGCAAAGATCAAATGAAATAATAATTGTAAAGCATTTAGCACAGTTCCAGTAAGCATTATATGAATGTTAGTTATTATTATTGACATAAATAATTTAATTTTCTCTTTTTAAATAAAATAGAATGTTTTTTTTCATTTTCTAGGGTTTTTATTTTTTTAAAGAAATAGTTAATACAAATGCTAAAGTCTTCTCTTTGTTTTGTTAATTAAGTGTTCAGAGGTATAAATTCTCCTCTAAGGACTCCTTTAGCTGGAGTCTATAACTTTGGGTACATTATCTCTATTATCACACTATTTAATATAATTATTTATTATTTGGATATTTGAACCAAATTGAACCACTATTTAGGGTAATATTCATTAATCTCCCTATAATTGTGTGTCATTCACTCACAGTTCCCTCATTAGTTTAATTTTGTTAAATAAAATATGCATTTATTATTTCTAACTTCCTACATTTATTCCTTGTCCATGAGCAGTATTGTGAACAGTGAGTTAGTTAACTTCAACATCAGGAAGACTTAGGTTCCAAACCTGCTTCTGGTATATGGTGTCTGTGTGACCCTGAGTAAGCAGTTTAGTTTTTCAGAGCTCTAGGCAACTATTTAAGATCACAATTGCAGAGAAGATGCCAACCTGCACTGGCAGAAGGAGTTTCTTCCTCTGGGAGTTGCTTTTATCAATGAAACCCCAGGTCTAATCCCTAGGCTTTCCTAGGGAGTTCCTATCCTTTATGCTGTAAACCATGATCAATTTTTTGTAACAATATTATGCAATAGTGAAAAAGTGGTATATACCTCCAAATTCCCATTTTATCATTCCCAAAGAATGAAAATGCTATTTTAGTTTTAACATTCTGCTCAGGTAGGTGGCACAATGGATAGAGTACTAGGCCTGGAGTCAGGAAGACTGGAGTTCAGATCTGACCTTAGACACTTAACTAGCTGTATGACCCTGGGCAAGTCAATCCTGTTTGCCTCAGTTTTCTCATCTGTAAAATGAGCTAGAGACAGAAATGGCAAACCACTCCAGAATCTTTGCCAAGAAAAACCCAAATGGGGTCATAAAGAATAGGATACAATTGAACAGCTCCATCATTTTTTTATTTGTTTGCTGGCTGTCTAAATCTAAAAGAAGATTGAAGTAACCTTGCATTATTGTCTCAAAATCTTGGTGATTTTCCAATTCTCTTGGTTTTTCCTTGAAGTACTCTGCTTCCTTGTTATTCTGTGTAGATTTATTTAGTATTGATGTTGTTCTACTATCTCTAGTGCTTTATTTTTACTGGGGCTTTAATTAAATGACTGGCACTCTGAGTTTTCTGCACTCAACTAATAAATTCTGCTACATACCTTATTTTAACTCTCAATGGATTATTTTTGGTTAAAACATGTTTCTTGTGTGAACCTGATTGGTGGTCTTTGCCACCCTTACCTGTTTTATGGGCAAGGTTATACAATTAACATCCATAATTATACTGTTGGTGCTCCCTCATACAAAATCCTGTTACACTATCTCCTGGTCACAAGAAAGAAAAGGAAAGAGCAAGAAAGAAAGGGAAGGAGAAGAGAAAGGGAAGAAGGGATTGAGGAAGGGAAAGAGAGAAATCAGTACTAAATATCTGTAGTTTGTTTTGCTTGGAATAATCTGATTCTAATCTCCCTTACTTCTCCTTTGCTGATCGAAATCAAATCCTGAATTTTAGTACCTGCTCCCACCAGCACCCCTATCACCCTATCCCATTTTAAGAAAAAATCTACTCTTCTTAAGTTTTGTTTTGTTTAAGTCAATCTCATCCTTAATTCTACAGCCTCTTTCTTAGCCTAACATAGTTCTCTGTCCACTTTGTACTTGCTCAGCTATAATCTCTTTTCACTTTTCCTTGCTCAACCAAGATGAATAAATTTCATGGATCTTCTCTGTTCCCCACTTGAACTATTTCAGGTGCCACCCTAATTTTAATAAAAACAAAGTCCTTTTCTTTCCCTCCTGTCTCCTTTTCTCACTTTTAATTCAATTTAATAAACATTTTTTAAGCCCTTACTATGTGTTGGGTCAGGATTATAAAGACAAAAATTTAAACCCTTTAAGCTATTCAGACATGTTTAATCTTTCTGAAGATTATGTTCTACTCTGTATTTGCATTTCAAAGTCTATACACAACTAAAGTTCCTTTAATTTAAAAGGAGTCTGAAAATCATTAATTCCTTTACCAGTAGATCTTTTCCATTCATTTATGCTCAGTTTGGAGGATAAACTGGATTCTAGTCGTTTCCATATTCTTTTCTGCTATATATTCCTGCTCTCCCTTTAATTTTTTTTCTCGTTGCTTATTTGTCCTGGACATTTTGGGATTTTGACAGTCTGTTAGACACTAAATTCCTTGAGAGCAGGGATTTTTTAAAAAAACTTTTCCTAGTATCTCTAGTGCTTAATCCAGCACTTGGCATATTATTGTTGTTGTTCAGTTGTTTCCATCATGTCTGACTCTTCGTGACCACATTTGGGGTTTTCTTGGCAAAGATACTGGAGTGTTTTCCCATTTCCTTCTCCAGCTCATTTTACAAATGAGGAAACTAAGTCAAACAGGGTTAAGTGGTTTGCCCAGGATCACACAGCTAGTCAATGTCTGAGGCCAGGTTTTAACTCAGGAAGATGAATCTTTTTGAATCTAGATCCTGCTCTCTATCCCCTTTGCTACCTAGCTGCCTCATAGTAGAGCTGGCACATAGTAAAGAGATGCAAATGCTATTTTATTGACTATCTGATACATGGGGGGGGGAGCTATCAGTTTTTAGAAACTTGTAATATTTTCTCTTTTGCCTGGAAACTCTAGTATGGTGACTACACTTCCTGTTGAGGTAAATCTTAGGTTCTTCTCTGTTGGCATAATGCATAGATTATTGATTTGCCCTTTGCTTTCTAGTTCCTTTTCTTCTGTACAGTTTTCTTTTATGATTACCTGAAATATGGCACAGAGACTTTTGTTTCTCTGCATTTTTCAGTGACTCAGGTTCTTATTTTGTATCTTCCAGATCAATTTTTGTAACGACGTTGTAACAACTACACATGTTCTTCTAAATCAGCTACCTTTTGGCTTTGTGCTAATGTTTTCTGATTGAGTTTTACATTTTTTAGTTCTAGGTTTTCCATTCTCTTTCTAAAAAAAAATAACTAATTTGTTAAAATTCACCAGCTTTTCTTCTAAGCTTCTCCCTTTTCAATTTTCCATTAAGAGCTCAAGCATGCATTATCTCTTTCCATTTCATTAGATCTTCTAGATTCTCAAGTCCGTTGTATTGCCTTTTTTAGAATACTAGTCATTGTTATTGCAGAATTATTCTCTTCTGGAAGTTAATCCTTGCATTTCTTTATTCTGTGATATTTGTTATATTAGAAGATTTTTATTTCGTTTCTTCTTTCCTCAGTCTACTCACTTTTTTCTTATCCATACTCCTGGCTCCTACTTGCCTCCTCTCTTTTGGATTTCCTTGAGGATTTTTTTACTTTTTTCTCTTTCTGTAACTATTATTCTTTTTTAAATTTTCTTTTATTTATTTTTGTTATTTTCATGTTACTGTTATTTATTTTCCTTGGCACATTTCTTGCTATTTTGAGATAAGGAAGAAGAGCTTAGCCACAGCTCTCATTCAACCATATTATGAATTGTTGTTCAGTTATTTCAGTAGTGTCTGAATCTTTGTGACCCCATTTTGGATTTTCTTGGCAAAGTTACTGGAGTGGTTTGCCATTTCCTTCTCCAGTTTATTTTACAGATGAAGACCAAAGGCAAGGAGGGTTAAGTGACTTGCTGAGATAGGGTCACCCAATAAGTGTCTGAGGCCAGATCTGAACTCAGGAAGATAAGTCTTCCTGACTCAGGCCTAGTACTCTACCCACTGAGTCATCTAGGTGCCCCATATTATGAATATCTTTTCTCCTTTCATTTAGTAGGTACTATTTCTCAGTAGTATAAAAGAAATTATTTTGATACACCATGTATTTTCTGAAATGAAATATAGACTCTGTTTGAAAACATAAGCTATGTACATTAATTTTGGCATACTGTACTCTTCCCCATAAATTATGTACGTGCATGTGATAGGGAAACCATGTCCACCTTGACAAATGATTTAATTAAATGAGCTCTGGGCACTCAAAGTTAACATCATGGAAAAAAAACATTTAATAAGTACTGACAAGCATAGAATACTCTTTGAGAAACAAGTTCCAGCTCTGATTCACACCTGCTGTGTGACCTTGTATGAGTTACTTACCTTTCGGTGCTCTGCTTTCTTACTTCTTACAAAAGAATGGTAAGTGGAAAATGTTTATTAAAAATTATACCTACCTCTCTCCTCTGTTTGGGGAATTGCTGACATGTTAGCATTTTTTCTTCTCTTTCATTTTAGAAAAATATCTTGTGTCTTTCCAAGATTGTCCAAAGTAAATATGAATCTGAGATGCAGTTTTTAAAGTCCCACTGTTCACCCTGAATCTCCATTGCCAAGGGCTGAAGATATTTAGTGTCATTTAAATATAACCTGATTGTATCATGGTAACTCATCTTTCTGTGATACCTTATCACCTTTTGTATATTCTATTTCCCATTTCAAATAGATATTCAAATCAAAGCAACAAATATTTATTAGGTACTTTCCATGTCCAAGGTTCAGTGCTGAGTACTGTGGAGGATTCAGTGATCATTAAGACATAGTGCTTTTGAAGAGATGACAGTCTGAGGGGGAGATAAAAGAAGTACAATAATAATGATATAATAGTTTGGTTCCACATAAAGCTGAGGAACAATTGTTAGACTGAACTGTTCGTTGATTAAAATTCCCAGAAAAATCTACTTAGCATTATTCTCTGGCACACATCCCATTTCCTATCATGTTTTAATATATACATATATCTAGTCGATTTCTGGTTTATAAAGTTTTATTGTCTCAGTTCCATTAAAAAGTGCCAGTTAAGGAAGATTCACAGTATTTACTATTGTAATAAAAATGAGTTGTATATATGTAGAATAAATAATAATACTTTCTATTTGTACAGTGCTTTACAATTTGCAAAATGATTTCAAATATATCATTTCATTCATTGAACAAACATTTACTGAGGGGTTATCATGTGCTACTTTGTGTTAGGCACCAAGGAAGACACCAACAAAAATGACAGTCCCTATCCATAAGAAGTTTACATAGTAACCCTGTAAAAGCAAATATAGTTATTCCTATTTTACAGATTAGAAAATTGGAACTCAGAGAGGCTAACATACTCAAATTTACACTCTTATGGAAGAACTAGAACTATAATCCAGGCAGTAATGATTGAAAAATTCCAAGAGACATAGTTTCTGGGTAATTTAATCTTTTTTATTAAATAAGCCAGCATATTAATTAATGAAAAGATGGTCATTTGGCCATTTCTCTTAGACTAAAGGTCCCTAAAGGCAGTAGACTCACAGTTTATATGCCCTTTGAAGAGTAAGTGTTCCTGAGGGGTGGAATCAATTCTGATTGGTTAACAATTGATGAGAAAATACAGTGAGAAGCTGGGCTACATTACAATGAGTATCTTGGGGTATGTGATTTGGATCACCCAAATCTTGGTCAAAGAGACATCAATTTCCATATCACCAATCTGACAAAATGAACACTTCCCCAGATCTGTCTGAGTAAACATGATGAGCAGGAATATACTCATTAGCCCAACCTTAGAATTTCTTTTACTGTCTGATTAGATCTTGGTCAGGGTAAATCTCTAAGAGAGATTTCCTACACTGGTTGATTTATGGATGAGGAAGTAGAAAAGGGGAAAAACCTTGGTTCTGACTCAACAATTAGGTATTAAATACAGGAGAGAAATAATCATTTCTCACAAGGCTTTTTGACTCAGTCTAGTACTCTAACTCTAACGTGATATGACATGTAAATAACATTTAAAATTTTCAAATAATGTTGATACCTTATCTCTTTTCATCCTCACAAAGAAGCTGTGAGTTAATTACTACAATATTAGCATCCTGATTTTACAGATGAGGAAATTGAGGTGTAGGGGGTTTAAGTGTTTTTCTATTAAGTGTCAGAGGTAATTTGAATCTGTCTTCCTGACCACAAGTACAGAAGTCTCAGAATGCGTTAAGTATAAAAGATATAAACAAAGGATTATACAGAATCAGAGAAAGGCATTACTTCATGAAGAAGGTGACATTTTTAACTGGGTTGCAAAGTAGGAGTTATGATGACAGTAGTCTAAATAAAGGAAATGACATCTGGGAAATAGCATGTGGGAAAATTTGACGGGAGTATGGGAAATTTGTATAATAAGAATAAGAGGTAATGCAAAAAAAAATACATTAGGTCAACACAAAGAGAGCCTTGAATGCTAGGCTAAGGAATTTGAGCTTTATTCTATAGAGAACGTAGCACCACTGAAGTTTGCTTGTTGATTGGTTGGTTGGTTATTTGGTTTTGTAAGAGAATACCACATTGAGCTTTGTTTCAGGAAAACACAGAGAGACCATTTAGATATAAAAAGAATCCAAGTGGAAGGTAATGAGGCTCTAAACTAGGATATTGTCAGTGGAAATTAAAATAAGGAAATGAAACTTTTCAGAGGTAGAAATGATAGGAGCTAGGAGCTGATTATTGCCTGGGGCAATAAAATAGGAGCCCTAAATGACTGTAGTTTTTGGCTTCGGTGACTAGGGGAATAGCAGTGCTATTAAGAGAAATAAGACTCTTCAGAGGACTAGCTGTTCAGTGAGACAATGAGTTTGTTAGAGATCTGTCAACTTTGAAGTGCTAGAAGGACTTTTGGGTGGCGATAACTATCAGGCAGTTAGAATTGTAGTACATGATTGTGATAGAATGCTACTGTCTTATAGGAAATGATTTTAGAAAAACATGGAAAGACTTGCATGGAACAATGAAGAGCTAAATGAGCAGAACCAAGAGATCATTGTACATAGTTAACTGCAATATTGATTTAAGAATGACTTTGAACAAATAACTTATTTTGACTATTATAAATACCCAAAGTAACTATAAAGGACTGTGATGTTAAAGAATTTGAAGATCTTCCCTGTCCCTTAATAGGCCCATGGGACCTGCTTTGAGCTTTGGTCCAGTCTATAACTTGAGTCACATGGAGTTCATGGTGGGAGGAGCTTGCCAAACAAGTGGAGAGGGAAGAGTGAGGCAGAGCTGGGAGAGAGTGAGGCAGAGTTGAGGCAGAGCAGCTAGTGTGAGTGAGAGAGGAAGGAATTTTGCCTAGGGGAGCTTGTTTGTGGGGAAACCCAACAGAGGGAAGGCTTGGGGATGTTGGCGCTCTCTGGATTGGTGATATGTATAAACTTCTTTGTTACTATGGTGCAATTGGCTTTCTGGTATCTGAATAAATATCTTGGTTTCATCTTTGAGGAACAGAGTTTGTTATATTTTGAATTTCAGCCCTGGAAATATGTCTGCATATTCATAGCAGTTGCTATGGGTGTCTCATTGGCAATATGAGGACATATGAGAGAAGGATATTATCTGCATCCAGAGAAAGAACGTATAAATAGGAGCATGTATAGAACAATTTTACATAGATAGATAGATAGGTAGGTAGGTAGATAGATAGATAGATAGATAGATAGATAGATAGATAGACAGATAGATAGGATTGACAGACAGACATGTATTTGTGTCTAATGGTAACCACCTCTAAGGTGGAAGGGGGAGGGAAAAAAAGAAAAAAGAAGAAATTGTCATGATAATTTTGTTGTATATTTGAAAGAAATAGCAAGTTGTGCATAGTAGACTTGCAGTTTCATGTGCAATCATTTTTTTTATTGTACTATGTTATGGAAATACCTGCTTCATTCAATAAATTAAAAATAAAATTTAATAAAAGATATTCATTACTTAACATGGGACAAAAGTCTGGGACTGGAGATCATTTAACCTTGGACTAAATGGAATTGCTTAAAGAGTAGAGAGTGAATTGGGGAAAAACAGAACTTTGGAGAATGCCTAAGGTTTGAGGGTAATAGAAGTAAGTAATGTCAATGAAAGAGACAGAGGGAATGACTGGAAGGGTAGGGAAAGGGCCAGAATAGTGTAATGTTTCAGAAACCCAGGAGAGTTTTAAGGATGGATTAGTCAGTAGTGTCAAACATTACAGAGAGGTCAAGAAGAATAAGAAGTGAGATCTGGCCATTAAAATATTACTGAGCTATACATATTTAAGTTTATTACTAGAGTAGTAAATATAGTGAAGCTTGCTTAAATTATTTTTCATGGAACTAGAATATAAAACTTTATAAACCAGAAATATACTCTATACATGTATATATTATGCTGTAATATTTTTTCTTTTAAAAAAAAGCGTTTGTACAAAAACTTGCTAGTCTTATCAAGGCTTTCAATGGAAAGCAGTGAGGGAAAGAGAAATGTTCTCCAAAAAGGACACCTATAAACATGGCTACATATCAGTTATGACATAGAAAAAAGCAACTGTCAAGGAGATGCCCAGTAATTCAAAGAAAATAAATAGGAAAGGCAGGAATGATGATTATGGCCTCGAATGGCAATATAGGTAATAAATTATGGGAACTTGAATTTGTAATGAAAATAGTTAAATGCAAGTTCCTAAATATCACCAGTGCTTAGTGGGATGGAATAGTGTAAAAGGCACTAGATTTTGAGGGAGCAGAAGCTTGAGGTCCAGGCCTAGGTCCATCATTTACTAGTTTTTGACTTTGAGCAAAATCATTTTTACTTTCTGGGTTTCGGTTTTCTCATCCCTGCCTACATCACCTTGTATGTCGTTTTACGCATTTTACACGTGCCTATTCATGTGGGCACTGCTCCCATGTAAGAATGTAAGTAGCCTCAAGGCTTGGACTCTTCTTTTCTTCTGTTTCCCTGTACCTAGCATTATGGCAAGCACATAGTAGGCACTTAATAAATTATTATTGATTGACTGGTAAAATTCAAGTCTTGGGCAAGATGCTCTATAAGCTTCCTTTCAGTTTTAAAAGATTACAATTCAATGATTCATGGCTAAAATACTGCAGTGGAAAGGCATTCCATAAGAAAGCATAAAAGAAAGGGGGTCTTATAGATAAAGAGATAGAAAAGGACCTGTGTGAAAATCCATGAACCTAAAACAGGAAGCATGGGAGAGAGAGATAAAAGGGAAGGAAATATGGCATAATGGAGAGAAGGCCAGCCAGGGAGCAAGGAAGATCTTGGTTCAAGTCCTGATTCTGATGCATACTTATTTGTATAACCATGTATAACCAATCATTTAACCTCTTAGTCTCTCCACTTATGGATTCTCCAACGCTTGGGGTAGAAATTTTCCCCTAAGAAATGTAAGTAGACAACGCCTCTGCAACTTAGAGTTGCCTGGGACACTGAGAAATTGAGTGACTTGCCCAGGTATCTGAATGTCAGAAACAGGACTTGAATCTAGGTCTTTCTGATGCCAAGGCTATACATCTATCCACTAATCCATGTTGCCAACCTGTTGCCTTTCATCAAGGTAGCTTAGGCACTACATTAAGCTCTCATAGAGTCACTTGTGGGCACTCATAGTTAAGTGACTTGCCCATGGTCACACACCTGATATGTATGAGAGAAAGGTTTTGAATTTAGGTTACCTGATGCCAAGGTTAGCCCTTTATCCACTGCATTATGCTGCTACTCTTTAAGTGAAATAAAATTTAAAAATTTAAAAAATATACTAATTGGGGCCCAGCATTCTATCCACTGAACCATCTAGTTGCCCCACCCTCAGTTTACTCATCTATAAAATGGGAATAATAATACCACATACCTCATATCATTATTGTAAGGATCAAAGAGATAATTGTGCAAAGTGTTTTGCAGACCTTACACTGTTATAATATAAATGCTAGATAGATAGACAGATAGACAGACAGATAGATAGACAGACAGACAGACAGATAGATAGATAGATAGATAGATAGATAGATAGATAGATTGATGGATAATAGACAATAATTTGACATTGCAGTGGTTCTAAAAATTTCTGAGAGAGGACTGCCCTGGAGATGGGCTAGCCTGCTGAGCTGATCAGTGAGAGCAGGGAGTTCTAAGAAGAGTCATGGCCGCACGTAGGCAAAGAAGAAAGTGGGGCCCCTTCATCTGTGTCAAATTATAGCCTCCATATGAAAGGTCTTTCAGTTTCCAATCATACCAGAAGTAGCACATATAACAAGAGCAGTGCTCACTTGCCCAGGAGCTATTGACCATTTGCAGGTATAAATCAATACTACATTTTCAAAATGCCTTGTTTCTTTTACGAATGCCTCAATTCCTCTTGGCCAAAGGAAAACAGAGGCAGAGGAAAAATGCCCCAGCCAATCCACATTAGCATCTATTCAAGGGAGCATAATCAGTGCCTGCACTGAACAGCATGTTCTGGGGAAGGCTCTTGGCTTGTGTAATGTATGCAAATATGTAATTCATTACTAGAGACCCAGCAGCAGACTTCTAGCATGTGTCCATCCCCCAGGGATCTCTGGGTCCTGGGCAAATCTAGCTATGTGCTGTGTCCCTTCATAATGTCCTCTTGGGAATGTCCAGACACTGAGCTATGGCTGCCAGGGCTGCCTGTGGCTCCGTATGGCTAAGCATCCTCTTTCTTCTGTGCCTTCTGCATATTTGAGATGTGTGTAATGCAATATATGTTTAGATCAAAACATATTATATGCTTGGTTGTATGTGCTGACTAGGGGCTCTTATTACTAGGTGGTCCAGAGGGTTCCCTGAATCTGGGACTATCTGAAGAAGTCCATATTGTCCCTAAGCAGGTTCTCTGATGACCAGGATTGTACTTTCTATGTGAGGCTTCTACATGGTGCTGTGGAGAGCGTAGAACTTAAATCATGTGATTTCAAATCCTGCTTTAGTCACCTCAGGCAAAAATCATTTGACTTTTGCCAGTATCAGCTTTTTTTGTTGTTTTTCAGTCATGTCTGACTCATCCTGACCCCATTTGGGGTTTTCTTGGCAAACATACTCAAGTGGTTTGCCATTTCCTTCTCCAGCTCATTTTACAGATGAGGAGACTGAGGCAAAAAAGATTAAGAAACTTCCCCGGGGCCACACAGCTAGTAAGTGTCTAAGGCCAGATTTGAACTCATGAAAATGAGTCTTCCTGACTCCAGGTCCAGGACTCTATTCACTGACCCACCTAGCTGCCCCACTCTCAGTTTATTCATCTATAAAATGGGGGTAAAAATACCACAAAGCTCACATCATTATTGTGAGGATGAAAAAGATAATTGTGCAAAGTGTTTTGCAGACTTAACGCTGTTACATAAATGCTATTTATTTTGTTTTGTTTTGTTTTTAATTCAGAGTCTGGGACAAAATCACAGACTCTCTAGAGCAAGAAGAAAACTTAGATTATTGGCTCATAGATTTAGAGATAGATTGGAGTGTTAGAGTACAACCAACCTCAGCTTATCAATATCTGACCACTTCAATTTATAGGAAAAAACTAGAGACTAAAATGACTTTCCCAAGCCCACACAGTTTATTTTTTTAAAAAAAATTTAAGTCAAGTTCTCTGCGTCCAGATACAATGCTCTTCATTCAGCTTTGTAATCATTGCTCATAATTACTATCATTTTAAATAAATTTAGATAAGTCATGTCAAAACTCTTTCCTTGATTAAACTTCAGGGTCGAGTCCCAGAATTTTAGGAGGGGATCTTAGAAGTCATCTGGTCTAAACCCATCAATTTATAGAAAGTCCAGAAACATTAAAAAAATTTTTTTTAAATAAAACAACAGCAACAACTCATTGAAGATCACAATGCTAATTAGGGGCAGAGCCGGGTCTCTAGAACTGAGATCTCTTCATCACCAGTGACTGTTTTGCCCACAAAACCAGACAATCCCATTTCTTATTGAAAGAATCAGTACCATAAGCAGAATTAAATCCATTAAGTCTATATGCTAATATCTTACTCAATTTATTCCCCATCAAGATGTTAATCCAAAAAATAAAGTATCATTTATTCCCCTGCTACCTTACTACCCTAAGAGAATGATTGCCTTGTATGAGTGTAAAGACATCCTTGGACTAGGATATTTATTATTGGAATTAAGTGAAGTTTTTCCTCCTGCATTTTGAGTCACTTTTGGGTAATTAGTTAGGCTTCTGCTTTAATTTTCTCATTAGTAAAATGAATGAAAAAAATGCCTATTTATGTATGTTTATGCTCCTGCTACTATTATTTGAATCTCTTTTTTTCTTCAGATAGCTTAAAATTCTTGAAAAATTTTCCTTACCCTGAGAAATCCAAGGCAGATCAGAGATGGGGTCAGGCACTGCTTTATAAATTTTAAATGTCTCCATGTGCTTTGTCTCCTTTGATTCTCCCAATGACTTTGAGAGGTAAACAGTGGAAGATTTTGTGTTTTTTTTTAATCTTCTCTATAAATGAGGAAACAAGGACTCCAGAATAGTACTAATAATAACCAGCACTTATATAGAACTTTACATACAAAAGTTTCACTTGATCCCTTCAACAACCCTGGGAGGTGCTATTATTATCCCTATTATACAGATAAGAAAACTGAGGCTGAGGGAAATTAAGTGAACTGCCTAGGATTACACATCCAGAGTCTTAGGCAGCATTTTGAATCAGGTCCTTTTAAATCCAGCTCCAGTGAGCTCCCTAATGTGCCACATAGCATCCTAAAGGTTAAGGGACTTGCTGATGCTCATATCGATGATAAAGGACAGAGTCAGTGTTCAAACCACACTTTCTGCTTCTAGGGCCAGTAGTATTTCTACTATACCGTATCAGTGTATTCATATTGATAATGCAATATTAACACAAAAGATAATCATATGAATGAATCATACTCCATTAGTGAATGACCTGAAGGTGTCACAACCTAATTCTTTTGGGGGCAGGTCACAAGGAGTTAAATTTTAAATCAGTGCAGTAATATTTTTCCCTGAGGGGAAGGGACTCACACTGAGATGTACGCTTTACTGCCCCCGAGAACCTGTACATCTTCCCAAAAGTGCCACTAATCACTGCTTTTACATCAGAATGGATGAGCCTGAAAAAAGGTATGAAGTTTCATGAGACTGGGCCTAAATACTGCAGGTAAAAGCAATTTTCATGGCCAGGAGCTGCTGCCAACTCAGAGCCCTCTTACCAATAATATCCATGGAAATGACATCTCCAATGAATGAGATCACCATATAGACTCAGAAGGGAAAAAAAAAGTCTTCTCTGTGTCCCTAAAAGGTTTCTGAAACCTACAAGTTTGCCCTCTGGGGAAAGAAGAGAATTTTGTTTCTTTCAAGATTGATTTTTCTCCATTTATAATCCATTTTCTTGTCATGATCTTTTTTCTTTTAAAAAAATTTGGTATTGATACATTTTGATTTGACATAATCTCTTTGGGGGATTTATTCTTGAAGTACACGTTGAAAATGCCTCCAGGGGTGCTGATGTAGATGACAGCTTTTTGGATTCATAGTGCATTGCCCAGAAAAATGCACTCAATAAACATCGGTTGAATTCAATTCAATTTGATCCAAATTTCAGGCTGCAAAGAACTAGCAAGAGCCATTA
Source organism: Pseudochirops cupreus (assembly GCA_028627135.1). Classification (NCBI taxonomy): domain Eukaryota; kingdom Metazoa; phylum Chordata; class Mammalia; order Diprotodontia; family Pseudocheiridae; genus Pseudochirops; species Pseudochirops cupreus. Next base: position 337,431,875 of record CM053580.1, read on the forward strand.
CATTCAAGTCATAAAAACCTCCAGAGGGCAATGACTACTGCAGTCCTGGCAATGGAAATCAACCCATTTGAGAAGCAATGTGGTTGCTGCATTTGGTATTGATGTCACATCTTTGTGGCTGAAATTGTGTCTATCTGGCAAAAACTCTTTATCAGATTGTTCAATGAAGACTCACCACAGATGTTCATCAGTATCTTGATGGATATCCTGCACAAAAGCCAATTTGAAGAAGTATTCTCTATGAGTGAGGTGTTTTTTTTAGCAGCTAATGTTTGAAAAAGCTATTTTTGTTAAGTCTATCAAACATTATCTGGCCTTTGTATGAGATTCACAACCACTTAAAGAGACTGACCTAGCCAACCCTGCAAGAAAAACAAAGTGGATGAAAAACGCTTGTGCAGATTATGGTATATAATCAAATAGGCGGCCCACTGAGGTAAGTCTTTAATTTACTTAGTTACTCAGACATATGCAGCAGTTGGACAGTGAAATGCAACAGAATTAGAAAAGATCAGGCTAGATTTCATTTAGGAAACTGTGCCATGTTTTCAATAATACCAAGCTAGTAAATGCTGCAAAAGTCAGTCGTCTCTGGAGTCAGGGAGACCTGGGTTCAGATGCCATCTCATGTCCCATATGTGACCCTGGGCAAATCATTTAACCTCTTAGTGCTCCAGTGGGCAACAAGATCTTAAGTTGCAGAGAAGGAGCCAACCAGCAATGATAGAACTTTGAATATCTGGAGGTTCTCTACACCAATGAAATCACACTTCCAGACCCTATCCCTATCCTTCTTCTCCAAGTGATGCTATTTGACTGTGAATAGTGAATCATTAAGATCTCAGAGGAATCAAAATAACACGAGACTAAAAGGTTAATAGCAAGCATCATCATAATAGCCATCATTTATATAATACTCTAAGGTTTTCAAAGTGTTTAATATATGTTGTTTCATTTTATCCTCACAACAGCCCTACAAACTAGGTGCTATTATCCATTTTACAGATGAGGAAACTGGGGCTGTTAAGTCATTTGCCCAGGTCCTTTCATCTCTAGGCAGCTAGATGAGATCATTGAGAAGGCCCTGGACCTGGATTCAGTGTCGAGAGTTCTTCTGCGAGTCCACTATGCCACCTAGAAATGGGAAAATATATGGTAAGTATGAACAGGCTACAACCCAGAGCAAAGGTCCAAATTCAGGTCCAAGAACTGAAGAAAAATAATCAAAAGGGAAAAGCAAGGAAGCCAGTTCTGTGTCTAATGATAGCCATCTCTGAGGCTGGGCAGGAAGAAGAGGAGGGGAGTTGAGGGGAAGGAGGGAAAAGGAAGTTCACATGGTGACTTTGTTGTACATTTAAAAGGAATAGTAATTTGTGTATAGTGACTTTGTGGTTTCATGTGCTATCATTTTCTTTATTGTACTATGCTATGGAAATACTTATTTTAATCCATTGTTTAATTTGGAGAGTAAAGAAAAAGAAAGTGAAGGACTGATGGATAGATAACCTGAGAATTGCCCTAGAAACCACAAAATCTGGAAAGAACCAGAAATTGGTCTCTAATAAAACGAGCAGGACTTATGGAAATAAAGGACTAATAGTCTCACTTAATGAGACTGCTGAAAGCATTGCTGTTTTCCAAGTAACTCAGGTCTATTGCCTTCAAGTCATAGTTTATTCTTCTCTCATACAACTTCCCCATCACTTCTTTGTGGGCACAGCCTCCTAATTGGTCTCCCTGTTTCAAGTCTTCTCTCTTTCCAATTTATCCTCCACCTAGCTTGCAAAATAAACTTCCCAAGGCTCAAGGCTGACCATGCCAATCTCCTTCTCAAAACAAAAAATCTTTAGTCTATCCCATTGCTTATAGAATAAAATACTGTTTGGCTTACCATTTAAGGTCTCCCGATTTTTTCTCCCATCCGTCTTGCCAGCCTTTCTGCATAGTATTCCCCTTCATGAAATCTCTGCTTCAGCCAGGCAGGATTTTGAGCTGCTCCTTGAACTTAACATTCCATGTCCCATTTCTTTGCGTGCACACAAATTTTTCCCCTCCCTGGAATTCATTCTCTCTTCATCTTTTCCTCTAACAATCCTTACCCTCTTCCAACCTCACCATGGGTGCCCTCTCCTCCTTTAAACCTTCCTTAATTGCCTTTTCCCCAGTTGTTAGTGTTCTCTCTTGTCTCAGATTCCCTTGTAATATGCTTGTTTTTCTCCATGTAGACCCTCGATGGGATGGGATGCCTCTGAAGCTGTTTTATTTTTGGCTTTGCTGTAGACTCTAAACCAGGGGTGGGGAACCTGCAGCCTTGAGGTCACATGTGGCCCTCTAGGTCCTGAAGTGCAGCCCTTTGACTGATTCCAAACTTCACAGGGCAGCACTTGAGGACCTAGAGGGCCACATGTGGCCTCAAGGCTGCAGGTTCCCCACCCCTGCCTAAACTGTAACTGCTACCCTAGGGTCACACTTTCCTGATTCATAAGTAGCCACTGTGTCTAGCTGACTGCCTGTTTCTTCACCCACTCCCATCACCCTCCACCTTGCTATGAGAATAACTCTGTTCCTACCCCCTTAGCTTCTGCTCTTGCTTTGGGATCTTCAATAAAATCCATGACAGTGTCATTGCTCCTGTAGCCCAATTGTTCCATTGACCATCTTTACGATTTTTCAGACCGAAGCACACTTTCTGGCTGCTGTTCTCCTGGATACGTTATCTCCTCGGAAAGTAAGCTGATTAGAGGACTGTTGAGATTTTATATTTGTATTCCCAACATATAGCATATTTATTGGCATATAGTGAATACTTAACGAATATTTTTTCATTTAAGCATTCATTTTTGCCAAGCACAGTTTCCACGGTGCCTAGTACAACGTGTAGTACACAATAGGCACTTAATAAGGGTTTCTTGAATTGATGTGAAGGGAGTCTCCTGACTCATCAAAGTCATGGAACAATGTTAACAAGATTTTTCAGACAAATGGATATGGTAACTAGTTGTCATCAAAGTGACCAAAATAGATTATCTGATTACCTTCTGATTGCTTTGGGCCTTCCCTCATAGGTAGAAGGGTCCTTGACAGTAACCCCTGGTCCTTATTTTTCACCCACCCACCTTTCTTTGTAATTTCCCTGACGTGTTATGATGTTTCATGGTTCCATCACTGTGGGTACTCACTTTGCTGAGTGCATAACCTCTTAACTGATTCTCAGACTATGTAATTATTTTTTTAAATTTCTCCATAAATCTTCCATAGAAGGTTAATTAATTAATACTGGCATTTATATATTGCTCTTAAGGTTTACAAAGTGCTTTCTCTAAGACGTCATTTGAAAAGCCCAGTGTGCTAAAAGCCATTCTCTGCTTCCTTTACTATCTTGGGCATACCAATGCAGTACCTTGGCTGTCTATCTGTTGTCTCACCTTCGCCTTGATGATGTTTCTGATGCCTCTTTTAGGATAAAGGAATGATTATAAGAAGATTACCTTACAAGAGAGAAATTTCTTTTGGCCAAGGTAATCCAAGAAATGAAAAAGAAAAAAACATGCATAATTACCATCTACTACTCTACCTCTAACTGCTGAGGATTAATTTTATTCTTATTTGTGGATCGTATTATTACTGGTCCTATTTTCTCTAACCTCCCACCCTCACCCCAACTGCCTCTTGATTCGTTTTTCCATGGTTCAATCCCCCAGTGACTTCCTTCACGTCAATTTCCCTTGATCAGGTTTCAGTTAAAGGGAGTTGGCCTCACATCAATCTCTAGTTCTATCAACATTCTTTCTCCATTGGGGCGGCTCGGTGGTGCAGTGAATAGAGCACTGGTCCTGGAGTCAGGAGCACCTGAGCTCAAATTCAGCTTCAGACACTTAACACTTACTAGCAGTGTGACCTTGGGCAAGTCACTTAACCCCATTTGCCTTGCCTTCTCCCTTCCAAAAAGCAAAATAATAAAAAATATTCTTTCTACGTCGTCTTATCACTCGTCTGAATGGTTGGCAATATGGAGTGTTGATTGTATAATGTCTTATTCTTTTCAAAGCATGTTCACATGCACTATTTGATTAGATAATAATAGTACCCATTTATAAGTATTTTAAGTTTTATTAAGTGTTTTCTTTACAATGTTCCTATGAGAAAGGTTATACAAATAGCATTATCCCCTTTTGGTAGATGAGGTACAAAAAAGCTCAAGGGACAAAGTATCAGAAGAATCTGGTCAGGAATGTAAGACTCCTGATTTCTAATCTGGTGCTCTTTCCAATTTACTAAAGATTTCTGAGGCTAATTTTTTAAACATCGTGGTTCAATGACCTAACTCAAGGAGACAAAGATCTAATTTTTGTGACTCAGAAACAACTATAAAGTAGGTAGTGTATATATTTTTACCTCCATTTACATATGGGGAAACTGAAATTTAGACAGTTTAAATGGCTGGCCATTAAGGGTACTAACTAATGTCAGAACGAGGATTCAAATGTCAGTCTGCTAACTAAAGCATTATGCTGATAAAGCGAGACTAGTGATTCTCAATATACAACCTGGGGTTCAGAGTGTTCTTCAGTGTGATTCGTAAGCCTGTCTCTAGAACTATTAATGTTTATAATATGAGCAAGCATGAATAATAATTTATCCATAATAACTTTATAGAAAACAGATGGCACCCAATTATGGATGTGTAGACAAGCAGCAATTTCCTTTTCATTAATTTTGGTGATCACTCAGTGGGGGTGGAGCGGTGGCAGAGGAAACTAGGTAGAGTAGATGGTCCAAAGGGTCTTTTGTCTCATTGAAGGGGAATTGAATGAAGGATTCAGCTGTTTCAATAGCTGAACACCAAATGATGTAGAATGGCTAATGGTCATTCTGAGCAAGTTAAAAAGTTCCAGATTACTCAGGGATTGCTCAACCCATTAGGAAAAACTTATGATATGTATTGGGGGCAACTAGGTGGTATAGTAGATAGAATGCCTGGCCTCAAGTCAGAAGAAAATTCATTTTCCTGAGTTCAAATCTGGCTTTAGACACTTACCAGCTGTATGATCCTGGGTAAATCATTGAACCCTGTTTGCCTCAGTTTCCTCATCTGCAAAATGAGCTAGAGAAGGAAATAGCAGACCACTTCAGTATCTTTGTCAAGAAAACCCCAAATGGGATCACAAAAAATTGGACATGAATAAAATAACTCATCAATATTGTAATATATTATTAAAGGGATGGTTGATAAATGTAATAAAGCTAACCAAGAACCAAAACAGGTTCCTCAAGACCTAGTTATTCTAGACTCATCTTTTCCTTTTTTTTTTTCTGACTTGAGATCAGGAACTATCTTTTGCCTTTGTATCCTCAGGTTCATAGTAAGTCCTTAGCAAATGCTTTTTGACTAACTGACAGGGTTACCACCAGATTTGTATCCTTCTAGAGACATAGTATACCCCTATACTTGACAGTTGATCAAGACTTTCACAATGAGTGAGTGACTGACTGAACGAATAAAGTATTTAGTAAGTACTTAAATGTACACAAAGCACGGAGGGATAACTAATATGATGTGTGAGAATCAGTATCCAAAAAGATCTGGGCATGAGGAATTAAATCTAATAAGATTAAATATAATAGGGATAAATGTGAAATCCTATACTTGTGTTAAAAAAAATCAAGGGCATGAATATAGAACATGGTCTAAACAACACTGCATGCTAATTTTTTTAAAGACCTATATATTTTAGTGGACTATGAGTTAAATAAAAATAATAGCAATATATCACAAACAAAAATGTTAATTCCATTTTAAGCTGTATGAGAGATGATAGTTCTGCTGTTCTGATGAGACTAAAGTTGGAGTATTGTCTGGGCAACTCTTTTTAGAAAAGACTTTGTAAAATGAAGCATTTCTAAGTAATGATAACTGGTCAGGTGAGTCACATAAAGACTTTTAAAGAATCTAAAAATATTTAGCCAGAGATGGATTGTGAGGAGGGTGGGGCAGAACTGGGACTGGGATAGGAATCTTCAAGTATTTAAAGGGCTACCATGTTGGATAGTGATTAATATGTTTAGCTTTCACCCTAGGAGCAGAACCAGAGGTAATGGATACAAGTTACTGAGAGATATTTTGGCTTGGTAGAGAGTGAAAGTCCCTAACCAGGAAAGCTATCAAAAAGTGAAATGAGTAGTTTCTATCACTAGAGATCTTTAAAACAGGAGTCGGATTGTTCTTTGTGAGGAGAATTGCGGAAAAGATTTCTGTTTTGGTATAGGTTGGGCTAGGGACTTTTGAGGTCCCTCTCGTCTCTGGTATTGTGACATACAGATCAAATTGCACAGAGATGAAACTGTTGAGAAATTAGGTGAGCAGTAAGGATTGGAGGGCAAAGCAAATAACTCCTCCCAAAGGCTCTATTTAAAGAGAGCCTATGCCAGGTATCTCATCACTGGCTACTCAAGTACATTCCTTTGGACTTCTCCTTCCCCATTACCCAGTACCTTCCCACATGCCCCCTTTTCAGCTTCCACATAGACATCACTGTGCTAAAGTTAAGTTTCAGTTTGTTGGACTGTGGCTGATCTGCTCCTCATCCAACTGCAGGCTGCTTGATGGCAGGTTCTATAATTTTTTTCATATTTGTATTCTCAGAATTTAGCACAGTCCCTGGCATACAGTAGGTACTTCATAAATGTTTATTGACTGACAAACTGTGTTATATAAGGGAACAGGGTCACAGAAAGGGAATGGGTCGGTCTTAGTGTTAATTGGGTTGTGGGGAGGGAGAAAACAAAGGAAAGAATAGTATGTGTGCCTCAAGGAAGCATTTGAATTATAAATACAAGCTACCCATTCAATTCACTTAGTTTCCTCTCAAATTCATTTTTTGTGTTCCTAACTATTTAGATCTGCGTAAAAAGTTAATATTCAAATAATTTTGATCACAGAAATCAGTATTCTCAGTAATAATTTCCCAGTCTCTGAAGGGTTAAAAAAAAATACCTGACCACATAGAAAAGTTAAAATAAAATTAAAAGAGAATCTTCAGCTCCCCTAAACATCATTGAGGTTTTTCCATTCATTCCAAATGGAGCCAATGTCCTATTATTCCAAATGACAGTTGAATTTAAAAAGTTAAATAGGATGGGATATTCTACAGTTAACCATAGCTATTTTTTTTTCTCATAGACAAATGATCCATCAGTGGGAAAAGGAGTCATGGACAAGAAAGGGGGAAAAAATGTAAATTTCCTTATATCCTGAAGAAAGGTTTCAAAGGACTTTGGACAAGACCAAGCTTACAGTGTGTGTGTAGTCATTGTACTCTCATATTCCCAAACTCTGTTAATTATTCAGCCTCCCTTTTCCCAGCCGTTCTTTCTCATCTTCTCTTGCTCTCTCTAGAACATACAAACACACACACACATGCACACACACACATACACACACACACACACACACACACAATCCTACATCCTCAGCTTTCAAATCTGTTACTAAGAAAGAACTAAAATTCATTATAGTATCTTGCACACAGTAGGTTTTCAAACAAATGTCTGAAAGAGAGAATATTTTAAGTTAGACGGTGGTGACAGTAAAGTAAAATCAAATCATTTCAAAAGGCTACATACCTTCTTGTTAGCCATCAGCATTCATTCTGCACCCTTTGTGAACTTGCACAGTGTTAGGTACACTTGGAGGGGTTGTCCTTCATTCAGGAAGAGGACCAAAATGACATCATCATGCTAAGGTCAAGTTTCAATGTATCCGACTGTGGCTGACCCAGACCGGTACAAGCTCAGAATGCTCTACCACAGGTCCGCCACCAATAGCCCACGTGAACATTTGGGGTGGATTCTCCAGATTTGCACATCCTGTGTTTCCTCTGAGCTGTTTCAATTCTGCTTTGCTCATAAAGCACAGTACCTTCTCTGATGAAGCCTTCTCATGCTGAGTGGTCCTGTGCCAGTATCTCCCATGTCACACAATCATTTCCAAAGTTCTTAAGAGAGACCTTGAGAGTGTCCTTGTATCACTTCTTCTGACCACCATGTAAATGCTTGCCCTGTGTGAGTTCTCCATAAAATAGTTTTTTGGCAAGCGAACATTTTGCATTAGAACAATGATGCTAGCCCATGGGAGTTGCTAGCTGGCTCAGTGGATAGTGTCAGACCTAGAGCCGGGAAGACTTCCATTTCTGAATTCAATTCCAACCTCAGACACTTTACTAGCTGTGGGACCCTGAGCAAGTCATTTAATCCAATTTGCCTCAGTTTCCCCATCTGTAAAATGAGCTGAAGAAGGAAATGGCAAACCACTCCAATATCTTTGCTAAGAAAACCCCAAATGGGATCACAAAGAGTTGGACGAACAACAACACATTAATTAACACCTCTGTTACTGGGAGAGGTAGGGAGACAGGAAAAAAAAAAGTCAAAAGCAATAGAAGATGCGATCAATGCCCTCAAGTAGCTCAGCATCGACTTGACCTCTAGGAGTTAGTCAGTGACCGAGAATTTATTAAGTTCTTCCTATATGTCAGGCACTGAGCTAAGCACTGGGGATACCAGAAGAGGCAAAACCCTGTTTCTGTCCCTGTCCTCAAGGAGCTCACATTCTAATAAGAGAGAAAGCATGCAAGGTTAAGTAAACAGATGGATATTTAGAGATGTAGACATAGAATTAGCTATATCTTTAGCTATGCACTCATCTGTGGATATATACAGATATAGATACTAATGTATAAACATTGTCTATACATATAACATGTGTGTATTGCATATGTGTTTGTATGTACTGTGCATGTGTGTGTGTGCCTATATCTGTGTGTGGTACATGGGAGATGATCTCAGAAGGAAGGTATTAGCAGTAGGTGGGGCGAGAACTCCTATCTCTGAACCTCTGGTCTAGAATTCTTGGTGTGTACCTTTGTTGACTACTGTTTGTAACCTCCAGTGATATTCTCATGATCTCTGTGTGTAATCTTCTCTCCTGATGGCTAGAGCCCTTAAGTGGGAATCAGAAAGATCTGAGTTCAAATACTGCCTCCTGAACTTAACTAACTGTGCGATATTTAACTTGTCTGAACCTTTAGTTCCATCATTCATGAAATGGGTATAAAAATAATAGCTATTTGTGAGGATCAAATGAAATAAAATGCAAACCTTAAAGTGCTATATAAGTGGTAATTAATAATAATAATAATAATAATAATACTTGACTCCTTGCTGCAAAGGAACAGATGAGGGTAATTGTTATACACGTATATGTATGTATAAATATACACATACACACTCAAATAAATATATACACACATTTATACAGATATATACAAACAAATATATAGACATTTATACATACATACATATATATATACACATACACACTCAAATAAATATATACACACATTTATACATACACATACAAATATATACACATATATAGACATTTATACATACATACATACATATATATATACACACACACACCTACACATGTATATGCATAAAACATTTCAAGATTGTCTCCTCAGAGACAAGAGCTTTTTATAAACCAGTGTGGTGGTAGTGTTCTTAGACACCAAATATGCTCTAAAAAAAAGTCTGCTCAGTTGAGCAGAAAAGAATCAGAAACAGATCTTTCTCGTGAAGGAAAAAAAAAGATGGTTCAGAGACTGGGAATAGAGATGCCTGGAAAAATGGCAGTTTGCTAAGTCTAAAATGCTCGTAAATTATTTTACAGGCTTGGCTAACCACTGATCATGACTGGATTCTGCCCCATTCCAAATTAAAATGAATGCCAAAAGACAGGGTTATGGGGGGCAGTGTGAAGCCTGGTGCCCAGCACTGTGCCTTGCCCATAATGGACACATAATGGCCAGCAAGAAATGTCTGCTGAATTGAACTCTAGGTAGTGGCTAGAACATAAGTGCTGAGAGCAAGCAGCCTATTTTGTCTGGGTTTCCTGTATGGCACCTCATTTAATGCCTGGCATATTGTGGATGCTCAGAACTCATTGGTGATGATAATCAGAGACCTTTCTGTAGCTGCTAAGCTCTCAGAAACTCAATCCAAAAGGGGTCTTCTGGGTTACAGCTGGAAAGAAGTTCTGAATTTAGGTCCATGTTTGCATAAGTACTTCATACTCCAGCCCTGGGGCATTTTTTTAAAAACTGCCCTGTACTATAAAGTAAACGGCCATGAGCATGCCCCCTGGATGATGTTTATAGACATCAAGGTGATGCACAGATGGTCCTACCCAGACAGAGGAAGTGATTCTGAATACCTTGTTCTCAATCTCATCCTCAATGCTAAGCCTCCTGTTCAATTACTCTATTCAGGAAAGAAATGAGGTGTTAGGCTCAGGAGAGCAAGAGACTGTTTCTGAATCCCTGAAATGAAAGAAGACAAAGCGTCTCCACTAGTGAGCAGTAAGCAACAAGCTGGCAGAGGACATTAACCCCAGGCTTGGAACATCCTTTTGCTCCAACTACATGACCTGGACAAAAGTGGGAGCTAGTGGGGGCATGGGTTTGGGGGATGTATTTTAATCTTAACTTTCTAGGCTTGAGAGCAAAAATCTTACATATGAAACCTATGGCTCTTATATGCTCACATGGACTGGACTCAGTCTTAGGAACCTCTTTCTAGTAGTCATCTCTATGTTTTGATCTGCCCCCACCCCTGCAAACCTGGAGAATGTCTGAATTTAAGTTGTTCTTGGTTCTTTGGGCCGTCTCGCCTCTCCACCCATATTTTCAAGTACTGTAGACTCACCAAAGCATTCAGCATAGAACAGACTTTTTAAAAGAGTGGGAAAAGGGACTTGCATCAGAGTCCACTAGTCAGGGAATAGTTATATGCCAGGACATATCTTATCACCAGTTAGTCAGGTCCCTAAGTTATATACTACTCTTGTGGGTGCCATAGTCAGTCCAGTATCAGCAAATGAACCAATAATTCCTTGCAGAGGCAGCCCGATGCAGAGAATAGGACACTGGACCTGGGGTTGGTGAGAACTAGATCCATATGTTATCTCAGACCTTTGTAAAACCATTTAATACCATAGTTTCCAAAGTGTGTGCTACAGGGGAACTCACAGTGGTGCCTTGAGATAGTTTGTATTAAAATAAAACCACAGTGACACTTGACATCTATTGAACACAAAACTACTTCTAGCTGGGTGATAGAGTGGATAGAACACGGGGCCAGAAATGAAGAAGATCTGAGTTCAAATCTGGCCTCAGAAACTTACTAGCTATGTTGCTGAGCTGTCAACTCTCTTCTTTCATGGGCATGAAATCCAGGAAACCCTTTTTCTTCTCTTACTCATGTGTCTCAGGAGTCACAGGAGGACACTCAGCTTCCTTTCTTTGTCATTTGTGTCAGGTTAGTCTCAGGCCCCTCTTCCCCTCATGGGAAAGGATTATCTAGCATCTTAGTGGGCTGCACAATAACACATGTAAAAATTAAGCAGCAGATTCTGATGTACTTTTTTTGTTTCCTCCCTTTAATATGACCTAAAGATGAAGATGGGTAGATATTTAAATGTCAAAATACCTTAGTAGCTTAAATTTAGCTTGTGTGTCACAAGCAATTTTAGTCAGGGGAGTATTTTCTGCAATCCTTTGGTCCATCTGAAATTTAAAACTCCCAGGAGACAGAAGGCCTGACCACTGAGTTTTCTTAGTAGGATGCCCAGAACAGAGGCCTTTGCAGGAGGGCTAGAACTGAATCCTTTTTGATGATACATGTACCCTATTTCCAAAGGACTCTGTGTCCAGGTGCATTTGTCATGAGAAGCCTGCGTGCATGCACACACACACACACACACACACACACACACACACACACACACACACACAGCATCTAACACAATTAAATAGGGAGTCTCTATTTTCTACCCCACATTCTCTGCCCCTCTATCTGCCTCCCCCACATTACCATAGAACACTGTACAATGCATTCACATTCTTCATAAATCCTGCTTTATTTTTGCCTCCATAAACCCAGTGGAGTACACAGCTTAATCAGGATTTTTCTCTAGGTGAATTTTTGTAGGCATCTTCATAGAAATGTTTGGAGTAAAATTAAAGATCACTCAATAACTTCTTTGAGGAACTGAGCCGGAGGTGTTCATTTTGCTTCTTTCTTTTTTCTCTTTGTGGATCTGCCCGTGGTCAGACCAGCAGTAGCAGCCTAGAGCTGCCAAGCTCAAAGATTCACCTTGCTTGCATCCCAGCGTTATGCAAGGCATACCTTGCCTTACAATGAGTGAACTTGGCCTTTATTTGCACTGGTTTCTCCATCCTCTCTCTTTATTTTGTTGTTTCACAATGCCAAGCAGCCAGGAATCTTTGGTTTGAATGGCAGTCAGGCTCCAATGTAGAGAGGGCTCACCAGGAGCCAAAATTCAGTCTTCCTGTCACATTGGCCTCAAGCCCTGCATGGTGACTTACGATAACAGAGCCCGGCTTCTTCCCATCAGTCGTTTACAAGGATTCCAATGGACTGCATTACAGGACTGTAAAATAATGACATTGGCTTTTAGAAGGAACACGACAGAACCTAAATACTTAAGTGAATGTTGTCCCCTTCCAATCTGTCTTCCTGTGAGGTTGTACCCTTCTCCCTATGAAGCTAAAACACTGTAACAACAACAGCAGCAGCATCTTGAGAATTGCCTTCAGCTTATAAAGCACACAGATAAAAGTCTGATGACGTTCATAGGCCACTCTCTCTTGGTCCTATGTCATTTCCACCACCTCCCTGTCTTTGATTGGCTCCCTTCCTGTCTCCCTCCTCGAGAGCAAGGGACTGTTTTGATTTTTCAGTTTGCATCATTCATTCATTCATTCATTCATTCATTCATTGGGTTTAGTTTTGCACATGTGCTCTTCTGCTGCTTAAATCCCCAAATCCCCAGAGAGGGGGTATATCCTGCTATCAGGCCTGGGGCAGAAGGTGAAGAAAGGAGTTACACAGGAAACATTGGAGAGGAAGGTTAGAATGAGAAGATCAGTGAATTTAAGTGACTTTCCCAATATCATCCAAACATCAAGTGGGAGAGTCTTGATTTGAACCCTGATCTTCTGACTTCAAATCTTCCACTTGGGTGCTTCTTGGTTGTTGTTGTTTTTTGTTTGTTTTTGCTTATTTGCTTTTTGGAGGGGGGAGGGCAGGGCAATTGGGGTTAAGTGACTTGCCCAAGATCACATAGCTAGTAGGTGTTAAGTGTCTGAGACTGGATTTGAATTCAGGTCCTCCTGACTCCAGGGCAGGTGCTCTATTCACTGTGCCACCTAGCCGCCCCATTGGGGTGCTTCTTGCTGCTGTAAGATGGAGGCAATGAGCACCGTGAATATAAAACATCCAAATAAAACTTTGGTGGAAGTCATTAATAACAGCTCACATTTACATAGCTCCGCAAAGTTTTCTAAATGCTGATCATACATTATTTTATTTCCTCCTTACAATAATCCTGAGGGAGATAATACATTTATTACTGCTCTCCCCATTTTACGAGGAGGAAACAGGTTGAAAAGATGAAGGTAACTTGTCCATGGTTAGGCAATTAGTTAAGTGTCAGAGGTACAATTTGAACTCAGGATGAGACTTGCTGTTCTTTCCCCTGAACTACCCTGTTCCTGTTGGGGAGGAGGGGCAGATCAGGTGCAGTCAGCAAAGTAGGTGAGAGAATGTTCATATGCAGGCAGCTGAGTTTAGATGGGTTCCAATAGACAACAGGGAGTCGCTGTGATTTTCTGAGCAGAGGAAGGATAGAGGTAGAAAAAAAAACCCAAAGATAACAAAACCCTCTACTGGTTTTATGGGCCTTTATGTGTTAAGCCTGATCTGGAGCCTGTCCAAGGTAAAATGGTAAAAAGAAACAAGAACATACTATCATTACATTCAGCGAAGGTTTGACATTTATAGCTATAATAATGACAGCTCAGAGTGAGATTTTCTTTGCCTTCTACTTCCTCCCCATTTTCATAAAGACCCTGCTTTTAGCATCTTCTCCTTTTTTGGTTTCTTTGTTCCCTACCTGGGCAGGTAGCTTATGCCCTGTTGCTGGGGCTTTTTTTTTGATAAATGGGATGGATCTTCCCTAAGGGTGATCCATGAGCAGAAGGCTGTCTTCCCATGCTGGGTCCCCACCATTGCTTTCTCTTGTTTCTGTGGTAAAACCAGATTCAGTTTGCATAATTTTGACTTATCACCATCTGAATGCATGCATAAGGACTGCCTATTGTTTGCTAGATGTTTCACATGTGCATATTTTATTCCCCAGCTAAATTGTAGGCTTTCTCACAGGGCATGATCACATTTACTTTGTATCACTCCCAAAGTCCAGAAAAGTACTAATCACATAGAAAGTACTTTTTGAATGAATGAATGAATGATAGATACTACAAGTATGTGTGATTTCATCATGGTAGATGCCTACAAAGATATGGATGGGGTGAGAGCTACATCAGTTACATCAGAATGTACATGATGAAGATGGAAACCCACTTACACTTTAATGGTTTCAAGAAAAGTTGTGACCAATTATCTGGGGACAACCCTTTCTGAATTTACTTCAGCTGATCCTTAGATGACAACATTCATACTTGCAATCTTTCAAGCTTGGTATGATTTACAAGAGCTTGTGCTTTGCTAACATAGCCTTAGAGAAACTAGGGTCTCCTACAAAACACAATGAGCCACCAGAGAAGAACATTTATGGAGGATGAAATAATGAAAGAATAAAACTTACTTAAGTTTTCACATTGCAGTGCAGGTTAAAGTACCCTCCCAAGGAGCAGGCATGGAATGAGCCTACAAAAATGAAAACTCTGCTGTCCTAGTCACTTCTGTGGAATCACATGTTTAAATCTGATGCTGCCCTTGTTGATTCTGGACAACGTGGAAGACTCCAGGCAGTTCTTTAGTCTGTCACCCTGGTGATAACTGAAGCAGTGCTACATCAGATAGTACTGGTCACTAACAGGGAGGAATGACTTAGTAGAAATTTTAAAGGGATTAATTCTGCCCCTAGCTGTCTCTTACTTTTACCATCCAGCTGTCATCCACCAGTGGGTGGGAGAGAGTGAGAGCATTTTGCTCTATCTTCTCATGTGCCCTGAGCACATGGCAGTTAAAGACCATGTCCTGTCTAGGTCTGACATGCCTCCTTTGTATGTGTTTTTTTTCTGATCTTAGGTAAATGAGCATTGATCACAAGATGGACAAGCCCAGGTTAGGAAATTCAAGAGGTTCAGAGACCCTGGGTCCATTGATTTCAGCTGACCCTTGCTACACATAACATGAACCCCAAAGAAATCATTGTATTCCTGGATGATTTTTGCACCTGTCAGAAAATGGCCAGACTAACATATGACCGATATAGGCATTTTGTCAATTTTACCTCATCCATGCAGTTGCTTCCCCATTAGTGAAGGAAATGGTTTAATTATCCCGTGTCAGATTTGGTGACCATGTATGGGCACAACGGTATCTTCCACCTGATATACTCTGTGGTCTTATACAACTTTTCCTCAACTCTTATTCAGTACTTTACTCATTTTAATTTTTTCTGCTTCCTTTACAATACTCCCAACAAAGTTCTTTCACGATAACTGGTCTGGTTCCTAAAGCCAGTGCTTGAAACCATCCCCTTTGGTTTGCTGTTCCTCAGCCCTGAGAGGGAGGAGACAATGAAACTAGAGTAACCTCTTTCCATAATGCTCTCATCAACACCCCCCCCCCAATCAGTCACAGGGTCTTGATTGCCACCCAGACATGGGCAATCCTTTGCACATAGACTGAGCTTAGTTCTAAACATTTCTGCCAAAGGACCCAATCTGAAACTTGGGCTCCACATGTGAATTAGGAGTAAAAACAGACCTCAGAGTACATGAGGAAACTGGATTGTGATGATGCCCTGCCAATGTTCATGATAAAGTTTCTGCTGTTGACAAAATGTAGCACTTTTTACCTTACATGGCACTGCCCAATTCCACCTCAGAACTACAGAGCTGTCATAGACCCTAGGTATTTTCTAATTGAACCCCGTCATTTTATAGAAGAGAAAACTGAAGCCCAGATAGGAGACATGATTTGTCAATAAATCATAAAACTGTTGTATTTGTGCATGTTTTCCCATCTCTACTAGACTATGATGGCTCATAAGAAATCCTAAGGAGGTGCAACTAGGTGGTACCTAGATAGAGCACCAGCCCTGGAGTCAGGAGGACTTGAGTTCAAATCTGGCCTCAGGTACCTCCTAGCTGTGTGGCCTTGGGCAAGTCACTTAACCCCAATTGCATCCCCAAAAACATTTTTTTGAAGGGGGGAAGGTAGGGCAATTGGGGTTAAGTGACTTGCCCAAAGTCACATGACTAGTCTTGTGTTAAGTGTCTGAGGCCATATTTGAACTCAGGTCCTCCTGACTCCAGGGCTGATGTTCTATTCACTGCACCACCTAGTCACCCCACCAAAAAAAATCTTAAGGGAGGAAACTGTGATTTACATCTTTTTCTGTCTCCTATAGTTTAAGTGCTCACTGTGCCTTTCACATGGTTGGATGGATGAATGAATGAATGAATGAATGAACGAACAAATGAATGAGTGAATGAAATTTTTCCTGCCTGCCAAACAACAGAAGCAATAAACTACTGAATCTCAGAGTTGGAAAGGATCTCAAAGGCTACCTGTTACAACCCTTTGGTGAAAAAGAATCTCCTCTCCAATATACTGATCCTTGACCTTCCCTTGAAATCCCGTGGTGAAGAGAGAATTCATCCCAAGTGCCAAGCGCCTTGTCTGAGCCCTTAGAGATTACCCTCATTCTTCTGGAAGCAGCAACTCAGCATGATGAAAGTGCTACCTGTGCCCTGCATGGAAGCTCTGAAGTTAAAGCATCTATTTTTAATAACCAAGAAATATATTGCGTGCTGGGTTCTTTTTAGTGTAGCCTCAGCAGAGCCATAGAAATATCCCAGCCCAGCCCAACAGCAAGAACGAGGGAGATCTGTTATTGCTAGTCCCCAAACCCGGAAGTTACCCATCATGCAGCGTACACCCAACACAACACTGACACAAGTCGACTCATCCACACATTGGCCCCAAGGTTTCAAACAGGGCGTCCAGCTACATTCAGACAATTATGATCTCCTGGAAATGTTTTTTTTTTCCTGTTAAAAGCAATTAGGTTTTTGAAAATACAATTATATTCTAAACAGATATTCAGTTTGGTCATAAAAGTTCTATTAACAAAGCATTCTTTGAGATTTGATTAGACTCTTCTGATCTAGAAGCAGAAAAAAAAGGCAAACAAGGCTACACTCCTGGGATTGGGCTGTAAACATAGGAGGGACAAATTATGTCTTCGTAAATTAAAACCCAGAAATTCCATCACAAAATTTAGATTTATTTTTATTGGGGGGGGGGAATAGTGGAGGTACACGTTCCTTATAAGCACAATGATGTGATTTCTAATCCAAGGGATTTGACTGGAGTACATATTCTTGAACAAGAAATTTAAAAGTGTCTGGTGAAAATTCCTCTGTCTGGCAAGGGAGTGTGATGGGAAGAAAACATTAAAGATTACATTTATGAGAGACGAATGACTCATTTCTCCCTAGAAATCCTTCTGACACTTGAAACTTTCCTCAGCATCAGAGAGAAATCCATCTCCACTTATATCAGTGACTGGCTCTCTAGGTCTAAGGGCTATCAAAGAATTATTTAGATTCGATATTTTAATAAGTTAT
Source organism: Pseudochirops cupreus (assembly GCA_028627135.1). Classification (NCBI taxonomy): domain Eukaryota; kingdom Metazoa; phylum Chordata; class Mammalia; order Diprotodontia; family Pseudocheiridae; genus Pseudochirops; species Pseudochirops cupreus. Next base: position 337,449,625 of record CM053580.1, read on the forward strand.
CATATCATGGTTAATTTTCAGGTTATTTCATACATTTTTGAAAGAGAAACAGAAGCATACTGGATTATTTGAAGAACTTCCCTAAATAATGTGAAAATACACTATTTGTCACACCATAAGTGGATCTGCTTTAGTTTTGTGCATATGTAGGTATGCCCCACTCCAACTCCCCCATTCCCCACCTTGTTGATGTTAGGAACCCCGTGACAGACTAGTGGAAGGACATGGAACACAGGAGCAGAGGATAGACAATCATGGCTGGGCTACGGTCTGCATCATCAGAGGGAATTTTCACATCAGTGACATTGCAGATCTTTTTGAGTACTTGAGCTATCCATCTGTCTGTCTAGCATATCTTCTCCATTTAAATTCTCTTCTAATGCCTCACTGTGGCACAGATCTGACTATCAGCAGAGGCCATTCTATGAACGATCTTGCAAAGGATTCAGGCATATATCTGGAAACAAACAGAATCGAGCAGTCAATGACCAGCACAATGAGAAACATATGATCAGAAGGCTGGTCACCTGGTGATGATTTTCTTCATTACTATAACAACTCAAGAATACTATATATTAACCTATGAATGGGTTGTGACCCTACACTAGTAGAAATAATGAATCTGTTAAAGTAATGAAATATATGTGTATATATCACACATGCACACATATATAACATATATAAAAACACATATATCACTATATACATGCACAACACATTTGAAAAAAACTTGGCTAGAGACTCAACTTAACAAAATAACAGAGATTAAGGATGGTCTGGAAGAAGAACAACAAAGGGATGGAAAAGATCTGGAAAGACTATGCTTTTTTATTTTTTTAAACAAACTGATACAATTCAGTTTTTAAAAAAAAATCAGTTTTACAAGCAAACGATGGTGGTGGGGGGTGGGATGACTAGATGTTAGCTTGTTTGAAAAAATCTAGGTGTTTTCATGGACGTCAGGCAACCAAAAAATTAATATAATTTTAGGCTACATTGAAAGACATAATGTCCAGTACTAGGGAGGAATTATTCCTATTATTCTCTGCAATAGAGTACATTTGGAGTATTATGTTCAATTTTGAGTATCATATTTTGCTAAGGTCATTACTAAACTGGGAAGCTTCCACAGAGGCACCAACATGGTGAAGGTGCTTGGGCTCATATCAAATGAAGATCAATTAAAGAGACTAGAGATGATCAGTCTAGAGAAAAGAAGACAGAAGAAACATGATAGCCATTTTTTAAAAGTATTTGATAGGCAGTCACATGGAAGAGGGATTAAATTTGTTCTTTGTCCTAAAAGGAAAAAGTAGGAGCAATGGGTTATAGAGGCAGATTTTGCTTCTTAACTTCCTAACAATCAGAACTCTCCCTAAGTGGAATTGGATGCCTTGAGAAGTAGTGAGGTTCCCATTGTCTGGGGAGAGTGAAAACTTCTCAGGCAATTTTGGATTAACTCCTCCCCCTCTAATACTGCTGTCAATCAGCACCCGAGCCCTTTCTGACCGCCTTTGTGGGCCCCTCCTCCTGGACGGTGGGAGTCAGGGACAGCCCAGGCTCACTCCTCCTCCCTTGCTTTGGGATCCTTTTCCCCTTTCCCTTGCTGTCATTCAGCATCCTTGTTCTTTGTAAACCTATTTCCCAGTCACTGAAAGATAGTGGCAGGCTTCCCTGTGACTTGCTATTGGGGAAGATTTTGACGCTGAGACTTAAGTCTGCCTCTCAGCCAATGAGAGAGGAAACAGTTGGGGAAGGAAGCTTGACTGCATTAGGGTATAAATTCTTGTTCTGTCTTTTGCAACATGCCTCTTTCTCATGATCAGTCATGGGGAACACTGCCCTCTTCTCCCAGGGAAGAGAATAAACTCCTGTTTTTGTCCTAAGACATCTCTGAATTTCTAATTAAATTTTTGGATGGGGTTTTTCATCCCAAACACCATCTTGGAGGTTTTTAAACTGGATGAAAACTTACCAAGGAAGTTTTAGGGGACATTCCTGTTCAGGAACAGATTAAGCTCAATAGACTCTGAGGTCCCTCCAAACTCTGATTCTGAGATTTTTGTATGTTTGGCCTCAAAGTAATTCCTCCTCTCAATACACCTCCTCTTGAGCCTTATAATGTTGACTTTCCATTTCCCATACATATTGTGAGCCTCAATGGGATGCTTTACTGTAAGTGCTCTGAGATCCACAGAAGAAAGCAGTCCCCATTTATTGCTGCTTCACATTATCCCACTCCAGTCACTTGGTACTGCCTTATGAAGGCCAATTTTTCACTTCTTACCCTATTTATCCACTAGTCCTCTGATTCCCATTGGCATCCAAATAGCGATCTGCAATGATACTTCATTACCATGGAAAGGTTGAATGAGTTAAAAATATCAAAGAGCCTCCAGAAAGACTTAGATAACTTCATAAATGATTGACTAATCCACAGTGGAATATTAAGGGCCATTAGGAAACTTAAGCAAACACACCCCTTTTCTTTTGAAGTCACTGTAGCTGCAGGCAGAATTGGGCTCAGAGAAGCTTGCATCTGAGTCATGGAATTTCTTATATTTTCATGTTCTTTGGATTGGAAGGGTTGGGAAACTCTGTATTAAGGCATCACATCAAAAGCACAGGCTGCTTATTCTGATTTCTAGAGTAGGAAAAGGAGATAGAGCAATCTAGAGAAAAATAGAGACCAGACATATAGAAATTCACCTAAATATCCAAAATGGAAAAAAAGTTGTTGTTGTTCCTTCTTCCTCTGACACGTATTAGGTACGTAACTAAGGGCAAGACATTTAACCCGTCAGGGTCCCAGGCAACTCTTTAAGATTATATTATAGAACAAATACAGATCTACATTTGTAGAGGGAGTTTCCTCCCAGGGTTCTCCCTAAACTGATGAAATCTCACATCTGGATTACAAGCCTACATTCAAATCAAATTAGTTGTTTTAAATTCAAAGCTGTGTCTTTCTGGTGAAATCCTCATTAATATGCTTTCAAATTCTGAATGAAATCAGCAAAAAGGAAAAAAAAGACAAAAAGAGGAGTTGCTAGTTGATTATGCTTTCAGGAGCATGTGAATCCTCCCCCTCCTCTACCCAAATCCATAGTGCTTCTTAATTCAAGAGGCGGTCCCTGGGTAATGGAGTTCTCTACCATAAAGGGATTACTAAGGAGCTGAAGCAGATTGCTCTGTGATGGGGGCTTCATGGAGACTGAGCAGGTACTGTATAAGCAATTTCAGAACTTGTGCAAGACTGCTGAGACTAGCAGGGAGCAATTAAAGTTTGGCCTTACTAGATGACCACTGCCTCTAGTATGAGGGTATAAGGGAGGTGGGGAAATAGGAGAGGATCCTGGGAAAGGAAGATGGGGGGAGGGAGAGAGGAAAGTATGTTGGAAAAAAGGGGAGATGCATTTATCTCCTCACATCCTTCACATGTGTGATGGGTCCCAATGTATAGAGGACAGATGGGCACTGTAAGCTTTCTAATTTAAAAACTAAGAGGTTTGATGATGACAATATTCTGGGAAGACTCTTTAAATCTCAAGCCCCCAAAGAGCCGCCTTGCTAAGGCCACCAAGAGAAGCCACACAGTGCCCTCATCTCTGTGACCCCAAGCCTGGTTCGGATGTTGCTTTACTTGTGGTGCTGGCTGAAGCTCAGAATGCTGTTCTTTGGCTCATTGCCTCAGATCTTCATTCCTTGCTCCCAGACAGAAGCAGCATAACATAATGGAGAGCCAGTCAGCCAAAGATTTAGGCTCAGATTTCCTCTGATATAGCCCTAACTGTGTGACCTTGGGCAAGTCACTTAATTCCCTTAGTACTCTAGGCTATTCTCTAAGCTGATCCATTATGGGAGAGGTGCCAACCTGCATGTATAGAGGAAGGTTCCTCATCGGAGAGTTCTCTGTATCAATGAGATCACAGATGTAATTCCTGTTCTCATCCCAGGGTTCAGGGAAGTGGTTAATGACAAACTTTACATTTTCAGTATGTAGGGAGAGAACTGCCGGGTAGTTCCAGCGAGATCTTTAAGAAGCAGACAAGGGGGGCAGCTAGGTAGTGCAGTGAATAGAGCACTGGCCCTGGAGTCAGGAAGATCTGAGTTCACATGAGGCCTCAGACACTCAACACACACACACACACACACACACACACACACACACACACACACACAAACTAGCCATGTGACTTTGGGCAAGTCACTTAACCCCAAATGACCTACCCTCCCCCACCCAAAAAAAAAAAGAAAAAGCAGAGAAGGTGGATTGGGCTCTTGCTCATGTTGGTAAATGCATCAGCAGCCCCAGGTACTCACAGGACTCAACCAGCTGCCTCTGTTGTTCCTTCTCCTCCCTAAAAATTCAAACAGAAACTCACTCCTTTTTTCTCCCTCAGATAGGGCTGGGCCAAAATCAACTCATAAGAGAAAATTTAACTGCTACATTTGAAGTGTTAGCATTTACACATGGGGAAATGGAGAAGGAAATCACAAACTACTCAAGTATCTTTGCCAAGAAAACCCCAAGCAGGGTCATGAACAGTCGGACACAAAAAAAACAACTGAGCAACAACAAACGTTTATCTCAAAAATCAGCAAACGCTACAAATCAGAGCTTCATTGTTGTTTCGTTCATTGTTGAGGTTTAAGAAAGTGATGGAGAAACTGTTAATGATGCAGCTTGAACTTACCAGGGTTTTGTGTAAATCCCCTTCCCCCCACCCAGGAAGCTGGTTGTTAAATATTTACGAGCAGTGCCCTTGGAGGAGGCTTGTGGGACTGGACAGGATAGCATTTGCAGACATATTGAGGGTGCCTAGAATAGCTCTAAGCATCTCTCAGGCTTCATTCTCTTGAAATTGTGGGCAGGCATGTAATGGCTTAAGAATAAACCTTATGGGCTCTAAAATAGACAATTGCCAAAGCTTAGACAACATTACTTCATTGCCAGCTAATGGAATTTATTCAAAGCTTGTTCTGGATTTACTAACGGAGCCAAATCCCTTTTTACCATTTCATTTACATTCTGATTTTGAAAGTATATTAGAATAAGTTTAAGGGGGAGAAAAAACAAACTTTGAGGCACTGACTTCCTCACGTGTCTGGAGGTCACATCTGTTAAGTGCTTAGCACATAGTAGGCACTATATAAATACTTATTCGCTTCTCTTCTCCTTCATATACCCCCAATCAGTGTGGCTCAAAGTTGCCTTCTGAAAATGTCTGGCAATTTTCCCTTTTCATTAAGAGTCAGAGTTCCCATTTCAGCCAGACCTTGGAGCTCATCCCTCAGTCTGGGAAGGTCTCTCTCTCTTTGCCTAAGTAGATTGCTTTAACATGAGCCTGTGAATCAGAAATGGGCTGGAGAGATTTAGATCAAGCTTATAAAGGAATTTCAAGAGTTCAGGGAGGGGACTTTCAAAAAAACAATCTATGGAGACCAGCTAGTGCTTAAGTAACTTATTAAAAAAATTGGGGGGGGGGGTATAGAATATCTTAAGAAACCAATCACAGTATACTTGTTATCATTTGCCCTTTGTACTCCAAGAGATTCAATGACATCACTACGTTGGGGTCAAAGTACAATGTTTTCTAGTGTGGCTTCTCATCTAATCCAAGCTTGGAAGACTGTACCACAGTTTGGGCACAAATAGTCCTTTTGAGCATTTGGGAGGGAGATGTCTCTAGATTTGTACATCTCATGTTTCCTCTGTGATGGTGTGATTCTGCTTTGCTCGTGGAGCACAGAACCTGCTGTGATGTGGACACATCATGTTGCACCGTCCTGTGCCAACATCTCCCATATCTCGTAATTGGTACTAAAGTTCTTCAGTGAAACCTTGAGAGTGTCCTTGGGATATTTCTTCTCTCCTCTGTGTGAGCATTTGCCTTGTGTAAGTTCTCTGTAAAACTGTCTTTTGGGTAAGCAGGCATTTGGCATTCAAGCTATTTGGCTAGCCTATGCTCTCTGAAGTAGGGTTTGAATGTTTGGCAGTGTAGTTTGAGAGAGGACCTCAGTGTCTGGCCAGGTAATCTTTGGAATCTTCCTAAAACAATTCAAATGGAAACGGTTCAATTTTCAGGCTTGATACTCATCAACCATATAGGTTCCACAGGCATAGAACAATGAAGTCAACACAACAGCTCTGTAGACCTTCAGTTTGGTATGCAGTTTAGCACCTTTTCTCTCTCACACACTGAGCTAGCACTGGCAATGTGTGCATCAACCTCATAATCTATGTGGACATCCCTGGAAAGTATACTAGCAGGGTAAGTCAACTTATCCACAGCATTCAAAATTTCTCCATTTGCTGTAAGCAATGGCTCTATGTATGAATGATGTGGTGCTGACTGGTAGAGAAACTCTGTTTTCTTCCCATGTGGCAGGGTGCCTGGCACTGATTCCACCCCAGCAGATATTTATAAGGCAAGCGGGTCCATTCCTCATCCAGAAGCTGAAATCTGGGTTACCTGGCAATAGGAGCTTATCCCACAGGAGACCAAGGATGGTCTTCATTGTCCATCTCTATAAAAGCAAAGGAAATAGGCTGCTCTGTGACAATCACAGGTGGGTCTCTCAGTCACTGTTGGCAAGATTCTTGCCAGAGACCTTTTTAATTGGATGATTCTTCACCTGGACAACAGTCATCTACTCAAGAGCCAGTGTGGCTTCAGAAAGGGCCAAGGAATGGTCGACATGGTTTTTGCTAACCGACAACTGCAGGAGAAATGCCAGGAGCAGAACAGAGGTCTGTGCACAACATTCGTCAATCTGACTAAGGCCTTTGATAATGCTGGTTGTTGGGGGTTGTGGAAGATCATGGTGAAATCTGGTTGCCTGGAGAAGTTCATCAACATAGTACACCAATTTCATAATGGCGTGCCTGCGTGGATTCTGGATAAAGAATGATGGTTTAGTGCTTTCTCAGTCACCAGAAGAGTAAAGCGGGGTCGTGTGCTTGCTTCCATGCTTTTTAGCACGATGCTTTCCACAATGCTGCCAGGCTTTCAACTTACACAAGAGCAAAAAGAGCATTGGAGGCAGCTACCATACTTATGGTAAATTATTTAACTTGAAAAGCCAAGCAATTAAAGTGGAGGGAGAGTTAGTGCGAGACTTTTTGTTCACAAATGACTGTGCATTCTACGCAGCTGAGACACAACAGAGTAAAGACCAATTCTCTGCCATTTATGCTAATTTTGACCTGACAATCAACACCAAGAAAACATAGGCTCTCCACCAGTCATGGTAGACTAAGTGAAGCCAAGGGATCCTAGTGAGCCCTTCCTAAGGTGTTCCACAAAGACCCATTTTAGTTTTCCTTCTTAATCAGGAATAAAATGTTGTCAGGATATCATTGAGGAACCCAGTTTGAACCAAGGTTGTTGGAAATGTAACTCAGGGAAGAAGTGAACTTTTCTAAGCTTTTGCTAGCCATGTTTCTTAAAACACTTACAGCATATTGGTACCCAAGATCCTTCTGTAGGAAACAAAAAATGGATGAAAGACAGAGGATGCTGCTGCTGCTTATGGTGATGATCTGTACACAATGGATGTATGCCAAACTGTTGAACTGAACTGAATTCATGGGTCAACAAGAATAGAATACTAGAACTGCCGAGGTGGTGAGGACCTTAGAGCCTAGCTCCCACCCAGTGTAGGAGTCTGTGCTACAGTGTTCTTGACAGATATTGAATGGTTAAAACAAATAATTGATAAGCATCATTGTCACAAAAGTTGAAAGATTGATGGACTATACACTGCTGATTAGAACTTCCCACTGAACATGCTGATGCTGTGTGGATGCTGTGTGTGTGTGAAGGAGATGACTTCATAATCACCTAGAATTTTGAAACAATGTGACTTTGAAGTCAGGAAGGCCTATGTTCAAGTCTGGTTCATGACACATACTGGTTGTATCTGGCATGTGGTAGGCATTATAAAAATGTTAGCTTTTTTTTCTCCTATAAATTATAGAGGAGTTGTTGACTTGCACGGACAGAAGAGTCTCTAATGCTAGGAGATTCCTTTTTGTAGTTGCTGTTGTTCCATTGTTTCAGTCATATCCAACTTTCTGTGACCCCGTTCATGGCTTTCTTGGCAAAAGATTCTGGAGTGGTTTGCCATTTCCTCCTCCAGCTCATTTTACAGATGAGGAACTGGCATACAGGGTCACATAGCCAGTAAGTGTCTGAGGCCACATGTGAACTCGGGATTCCTGACTACAGGTCCAACAACCTATCTATCTACTGTGTCACCTAGCTTTCCAAAAACAACAACAAAATACTGGAAGTTGTCTACACTACTGAAATCACAAGTCCAGATCAGCAAAAAAACAACAGCCCACTTATAAAAAAATTATTTACAATTCTAGGGCTTTTTCAGTCAATTAAAAATATAATCCTTGCTCTTACAATAAATGAAGCCTTCTTAAAGCAGTGTGAATATATGAATGAACAGGATTGGTTTCTTCCCTTCCCCAATCCACCCTGAACTTGGTCTTCATCTTTCTCACGCTCCACTTCAGACAATTGCCTCAGGCCTTTCACTCACTCACTCAATCAACAAAGATTTATTAAATTCCAGACACTGTACAAAGTCCTGGGGATACAAAGGCCCTCGAGGAAGTTCCTTGTTGTCTCCCTATGCTCCCCAATCCTTTGTGTCTACTACTACATTTCTCTTTTTCTTGTCTCTATGACTCATGGCATCTTACCTTTCTTGTATCCCATTATCTCAGTTCCTTGTGCCTTCCAAAGGTATCAACCAGCAAATCTGACAATCCATGTCATTAAGGCAACGGGAATGAGTCAGTGAGCTTCACTCCATTCTTTGGAAAATGTAGATTTTTAATAGTGGCCACGCAGAGATGATGCTTCCACATTTGTTGTCAGATCCCAGTTGAATGAACAATGGAGGAAAATTAGCCAAAGTTATCATTCTGACAGCTGGCTATATGAAAATGAACTAACCACTATAATTATATAGACATAGCTAATAGGATGACTATCTTTTATTATTAAATCTCTCTCTCTCTTAATCAATGGACTTGGCCTCTCTAGGTAGGACTCTATTTCCTCCCTATCATTATGTCTTAAAATTCCCACGGTGATTTCCATAACTTTGTAGGTATAATGAGAACATTTTCCCACTTAGCCTTCATACTCCCTGTTCTCTTTGCTCCCTGGTGGTACTACAGCTTTTGGGAAGGTTAAAACCTGCTATAGCCATAAAGGCTCTCAGCAGCTGTGATGAACAGCTAAATGTACCATTGTATTAAGATGCTCTTCTCTATAGATCTCTCAGTCATAGCTAATGTACCTTCTGTGGTCTATCAGCTGTGAAGAATATTTCCTGCTGGATAGGCTCATGAAGCAAGTTTTTCAAATATCCAGGGTACTATTAACACTTTCCTAAGTTAGGCTTCGGTCTCTGTAACGCTTACAAAAAAAAATTCTTTACTTTCCACTCTGGAAAAAAATTTTTCCTGAGAAAAGGTATATTAGACCTGGAACAACCACTTTGAAACAAAATAAAATAATTTATCGTTAAAAAATCAGAATAAAATATGTGGTTTTTACATTATGCTTTTTAAAAAAACACACCTCCAAAATTTTGGAAAGCATCTTCTTTTGTTTTTACATCATTGTGTCAAAATGTCATTCAACTAATGATTCTGGATTGCTAGCTGCTTTTTCCCCAGGAAGAAAAAAGAAATCTATTGTTAACCATAAATGACTAGCAAGACGAAATGGGTATAGAAAAGCAGTTAGAAACGAATGGATTCATGTGAAGATACCTCTGGGGCATGTACCTTTGGTTGAGTTATTCCTTAGTCTTTCTCCCTGCTATTCTGTATGCAGCACAGATGGTTTGGGACTCATTTTTCTAAGCAGTGAAACTATAGATGTCTTCATCTCAGCACCTTTCTAAGAATTTTAAATCAAAAGTTTCCTGCTACAATGAACACTAAATAACTTTGTTTAAATCGTGACAAATTAAATTATGAGAAATGAGGAGTCATCCTTTGGTATACCTTACTCTAGGCCCAGCATGAATCTGAAAACAATTTTCAAAATAGTAACTATCTGGTGTCAACTGAATTCAAATGTACAGAACTGTACAAAATGAAGATAATAAAGATAAATGTCGACAAATTATGTGACTATAGTCAAGAATATGCTGACATTGATTCGTAGTGGAGACTTAATGTAATAAATTGAACACCAAAGGCTGACTTGTCTCTGAATAACTTCTTCCATTATCTATTATCAACAATCAATTGTTTTAGCAAAACCCCGAGGGTTTATACAACATTAGCTCAGAAAACAAGGGATCAGAAGCAAAACAGGACAGAACAAAGTATCAGAAGAGTCTTTGTTATAGTTTAGCATGTATCATCTAAAAAAAGTATTAGAAAATTAAAACTGGACGTCTGATGTTCAGGGCACATTAAGTAACTGGCAGTCTGATGTAGGCCCTCTTCTTTTCAGTACATCAGACTGCCAATTACTTAATGGTAGAGGTTTATGATATTTATAAAAGGAGAAATCAGATTTCATGATACTCATAATGCCTTCCTTATATAATATGCTCAATCCTCACTCTAGGAAGGAAATGTCAAAAATGTCCCATCAACCATGTCTCAATATTTGTTAATTATTTCCAAAGTGTTGACTTAATATGTCTGGTTATCACTTCTTAATCCTACCTTCTTTTGTGGAACCTTTGGAAAAAATAAAGGCATGATGGTATCAGTATCCATGGATTTGTGAAGGATTGCTTAGAACTGCCTATTTCTCTAAACAGATGAAGAAGTAAGGGCTACCACAATTGAATATGAGCTACTGACAGGGGCTATATAGAGGATGTCATAAAATATTCTCTCTTTAAGATAAGGTTAATTCTTATTTCATTGAACAGATTAAAAATTATGTCCTGCCAAGAAAAGGAAAGAAAATGGATAATCTCCTTAGTTCTTCCTAGGAATCTGGTTAGAAAATCTCTTAAATAAAAACTTGAAAAGAGATATTTAAAATATTTTCAGTTGATCTTCTCAATGAAAATGTATATTCTATTTATTTTTATATATTTTAAATATATTAAATATTATATATTTTTATATATTTTATATATTTATGAAGTGATTTTTTCCATATATAGACTATTAATGACTTTTTTTTTTTACAATACTGAAAATACTTCTACTAAGCAGCACCCTGGGTATTTTTTTCTTTGGGTTCCTCTGTAGTAACATTCAGAGTCCATTAATGATACAATTCTTCCTCCTGAAGCCTAAGGTAATGTTCATGGAGAGTGCAACTTTTATAGGCCTGAAGTGGGCATGGGTATGTCTGACTATTCTCTTCCCATACCACAGATAATCATGGACATATGCACTGTTGCAGGAAAGGGGAGAGGGTTGGAAGAATAGAGAAGTGGATTTTCTCAGTATGTTCCCATTCTGCTGAAGTGTCCATTCAGTGCAGAAGAATTCATATCAAAGGATATATTATCTTCTTTCTCCAATTTAGAGTTAGGGTTAAGTCAGCTGATCTGCATCTAATGATCAGGGCTGGCTAGATATACTATGACTCTGACACCTACTTTGTGTCTGAAGTCTCTTTTTTATGCACTTACAGCACTGGAATATAAAGCTGAATGCCAACAGTATCTCTAATTATTTTTCATTAGATGTAGCTGATGATTTTTATGACAAAGATTAAAAAAACTCCCACATACAAATGATTAATTGCTATCTTTGGCAGAGAATTTTTGGAATATAAATGTGTGTAGGGTTTAAATATATATATAATCTACCTCCATCATCCTACATTTTCCTCCTATTGTTTTTTCAACCTATAGTTTGAGCTTCAAGTTTCTACTCAGTTCTCACCTTTCTGCCCCATCTGAGACTCATTTGTTCTTATTGGTAATAATATGAATTCAAACATTTGTAGGATTTGTTTGGTATATAAATACTATTTGCAAATATTAAATATTTCATCTATAATAATTTCAAAGTTATTAAGTAATAATGTGTACTTTATACCACAAGCCTTTTAATTTATTCATTAATCAAATCTGATTCTTCTAATCAACAAACTCAAAATATACTTATTAAGTACCCACATGTTCATAAATTTATCTCATTACTCCAAGAATTAAACATTGAATTATATTATATACCTCAAGAGGTTTAGAAGAGTAGAAAATTCACAGGTACTGCCAGCTGACAAATTTCCCAAGGAATAAAGTGCTTTCTTTTGAAAGATGTAGTTTTTTTTCTTTCATTTAATGAATGGCTTTAAGTTCATCTCTGTTTCCTCAGCCTAGCATGGAGCTGACCTTGTGTTATCCAGGCCTTCATTAGAGCAACATAAGATTTGCTAAATCCTGCCATGTTGTAAGGGTTATATGCACATGCACCTGGCAATGGACTGTGTGCCTGTTCTCAAGAGCCAGCAGAGGTAAGTTTAGTGAAACTGACTTGTCAATAAATGATTGGCCACCAGGTGACCAAGTTTTTCAGCCACAGCAAGTTATGAAGACCACTGATTAAGGCAAGGAGCGATCTACATTTTCATTTGTGGAATCACAAATCCTTGAAGCATTGAAGTTAGTAATTGGTGGTCATTCCAGGAAACTAAAAGAAATCTTTAAGGCCTGAAGATGGTTTACTCACCATTAAGACTGGTGTTAAGATGATTAGTGAGACATACAGCTTTCAAAAAATAAAAGTCAGTGAAAATGCTAGTTAAGAGAATCCAATTTGTTCCCAAGGATAAGATCAGTTAAAAATGTCTCAATTAGTTTAGACAAGTAGCATCTGTCAGCTTACTGATGCAAAAATATAGGGTATTTCATGGAGTATAGAGATGAAAATTTAACTCAATTCAGTGGCAAGTATTTTTTAAGGTTAGAAAGCATGTAAGTGTGAGTTCTCAATTCTGCACAATGATGCCACATCACCTCCAAAGACACACTATGCTACCATCAGCCTGAGGAAAGAGTACTTGCAGAGTGCACACAAAGGCACATCTGACTCACTTAACTGATAGCTTCTTTAGTGTATGTCTGTATATTTAGTATATGTCTTTTTCTCTCTCAGTTGCAAAGCTGAAAAATTACACATAGCGCAAAAAAAAAGTTTGGTAAAAATATATTTAAAACAAGCAAGAAAAATATTTTTGGCTGTAAGGATCAGTTTCTTCATTGTGTAAACTAATAACATGTAAAGTATATTTCAAATGATTCCAAGTACCAACTTATAAAAGGATGTCATGAATCAGAAAACAAAGAGCAAAGCAACTTTTTTTTCAGAAAATGTATTTGCAATTCCATTGTTCATATAAAAAGCATAAATTTTAAAAAGTTCATATACGTTTTCAGAAGTGCTATGGTTTCACCATTCATTGCAACTACATTCCAAAATGCTGTTTTGACGGGCCGCAGTGCATCATCCTTACATTTTCATTACACTGAAGTCACTCTCATCACAACCTCCCCGGAGCTGTTGTCTTCTGACAAGTCTTCGTGGGGCCTCATTCGATTGAACAGGTGTAACAGTACGTAGCCACACTGAAATCTCGGTGAGGTTAATTGTGTTGGGTGAACTAAGTTTCTATTTCGCAAAGCTGTCAGTGGCAACCACAATGTCCTAGTCGCTGAAGACTCTCCTCGGCTACTTTCTTCTATATCTGTGGCTTTGTCGTAATTTAATACATCCCAGTGCAAATTAACTGCCCTCCAGCGCTTAAACACTCTGTAAACTGCCGCCCCTTCATGCACAATGAGACCTGAAATCCAGGAAAAGAAAAGGGCAAGTTACAATCTAGAATTTGGGAGAATGATCTTAATGGACAAATGTGAAAATCAAAGTCTGGTCAATTCTCTGTTCCCCAACCTGAACAAGCAATAGAGTGTTCTACTTGGATAAATATTGCAGTTCATAGGAAATTGTCTTATAAACCACGAACAGATTACCACAAAGAGTGAGAATACAATAAAATACATTTTACTAAAAACAGAATGAATCTAAGTTTGACTTTCTTTGATGTCGTAGGAGGCACTTTAGGATCTTTCATCTCCTTTGGGTCATCATTATGAATGTGCAATATCATTATACAACCTTAATTAACTAGAATGTTCAGGGAATATGAGCAGCCCTGATTCCACTCTGCATCTGCTGCTCTGCCTGGTTTCAACTTCATGGAATAAGCTGCCCCTCCCAAGTGAAGCTCATCACTTCTAAATGCACCACTGGCTGCTAGCAAGCCTTGAATGACACCACCTCCCTCAGCCTCTTCTCCCTTCAGACTGGAAGGCTACAGAGGGCAGAACACCAAGTTTCGCCCAAGGCCTTCCTTCATAACAGCCAGAAATTGGACCTGCACCTGCTGCTCTGCCTGGTTCCAACTCTACGGAACAATATCCCAGGCTGGGTACTCCCGTTGTCCTGTCTTTTTGTATACTCTCTCCCCTTGTAGACTGTAAGCTCTTGGAGGTCAGGGTTACCTTTCTTTTTTTATTAATTGTATCCTCACTACTTAGCACAGTGTGTGGCATACAGTAGGTGCTTAATAAATGTTCACTGGATTGCCTCTGATTAGTCAGCTAAATAACCTAGTCAACTGAATCAGACTTTTTTCAGTTTCTTTAGCTAAAACTCTTTCCACAGAATATACTTTCCTGAAAGAATAGGTACAACAAAGTGAACTTAATTTAATCTTTCTTTGGTGAAGGAGAATTTTGCTCATCTCTGGGTCATCATTCTGAATATCTACTTTTCATTACACAGAATCACAGCCATACAAGTGAGGGGACTTTTATTAAGCAGCCTAGAGTAGAACCTAGAGACCTGGATTCTAGTCCCAACATGGTCTGTGATGATCCATGTCCCTTTGGGTAATAGCTTCAGCTCTCTATGCTACCATTTCCCCATCTGTAAAATGAGGGGCTTAGATTAGAGGATTTCTCAGGCCCCTGCTGGTTTCAATGGTTCAGTTCTCATGCACTAATGCCAGTACAGAGCCTGGAAGCAGTGCTGCTGATCAAACCCCTCCTAGAAGCTTCCCCAAGGAAGCTTTCTTTTTACAGCCCAAGGGTAGAGTAAAACAAAATCATGGAATCCAAACATTTCTGGAGCATTCACTTTGTCTAACTCACTGGTCAATGGTAAAAGATCAACATAAAATATACTGTACAAGGGTTACTCTATGGGGGAAACATGGAACAAAACCACCTTCAATAAGAAAACATCAAGGGTTTACAGTCTCTATCAACTGAGGGATAACATGAATTGGAAAAATTTTAGCCCTAGCCAAGTTATTACCTACAAAGTACTATGCTAAAGGCTGTCCGAAATTTACTGAACTGTACATATGCAGAAATGCTACCTAATAGAAATTTAGAGTGAAAATCAGTTTATATCATTCATGTCCACAAAAATCTATCAAATATCTATTTTATCAAAATATCCATGAACATTGCTTGCAAATGACTGCTGTCATGCTTCGTGAACAATTAATTTAGGCATCAGTCAAGCAGTCACCCAGCCTATAAGAACTTGGGTTTTTAAGTGACTACTATGTACCAGATACTGTACTAGTCACTGGGAATACAAAGAGAGACATGAAATATTCCTGGTGTTATCCACTGTTGTGGTAATGTAGATACCAAAAGTATTATGAGTAAATATGTCCTTGTAATCTCTCTAGACTGCTGACTCGACACCAAAATGCCTGGGTAAAAATTCCAGAATTCTATTAAACAGCAAATCATGCCAAATAACTTTCAACTCACTTTATTTTACATCCAAGTAGTAAAAAAAAAATTCAAACCAAATTGATAGGATTATTCTTTGTCAGAGAAAGAAAACCTGATTCAGGAGAATTGGCTTTTAACTGCTGCTTTTATGAATGGTTTACTGAATTTACCCCATCAGAGTTATTTAACCTTTTGGGTTTGGTTTGATCCTCAATAAAATGGCAGCTCTAATATGTGCCCTTTGCCTTCATCAGGATGGTAATGAGGATAAATTAGAATTCATCTAACTATAAGGCACAAAGGTAGAAACTACATATATATATATATATATATATATATATATATATACATATGGACAATGGTATTATTAAATTTTTTTAATCAATACTATGCAGTGAGGAAGACTCATTCGCACTTGACAAAATGATTACATCATAAAATAGATAGGTTCATTGTGGGTACTTGCTATGATTAGGAATGATTCAACTAGAGACCCCCTCTGATTTTGTAGGACTCTATAATTTTCTATTGATTTCCTGGGCAAGGTCAGAAATCAGAACAGGCATCCAAACTCTCAGTCACTTCTGGGGCTATATTTCCAGTAGTTCTTTTCTAAATATGCAAATCTATAAATGATCAGTAATAAATCCCATCTTCAAAGTACATTTAAAAATTAATTTGAAGAGAATCTCCTACTTGAGTATCTCTTGAAAGCACAGTCCTCTGGAAATTCTGGCTCCATGTTGCCTCCCTTTAACTGCATTTTGAGATATTAGTGGCATGTTTAGTTTTCACAAATACTTCCTATTAGCATAGAGACATAATCTTTGTACTCTAGCAACTTCTAATTTACTAAATTAAGGTCAATGTCAAACACATGCTACATAGTTTTTATCGTTTCTTCCTTTTATGAGTTTTCTAGGAACAGACAAAAATACTTTTCCAATTAATGTTGCCAGAAAACACAACATGACCCTGTTACCTCTAAAGTCCAAGGGACAGAATTCATTTTCTTATAACTTTCTGAAAGAGAAACTGGTTTGTTTGTATTTTATTTTGTTTCCCAAATAAAAACATTAACAGCATTGGTTACTGAGAATTAAATCTCCTTGGGGGAGAGGATGGAGGCTTGTAGGAAAGAAATCACATTCTTTTTGCCTGGTGTTTTTTTGAACTTTTGTCATAATCACTTCTTAAGACCTGCTTATGAGATAGAGGTTACATGGTGGGAAAATGGCAGCTTCACCAGTGTGGTGTACTCATGAGATCACACATCAAGAAGCAGAAGGAAGTTCAAAGGCCATCTAATCTAGCATAACCCTTCATTTTATAGATGAGGAACCATAGCATTAATCAACTCATTAAAAAATAAGAGTTAAATTACAAATTTTGTATTGTGCTTGTTATATAGTAGAATGAAAGATTCGTTAAGATTCTGCATACACTGTCCCCAACTTAAGAAGGGGATTTTACTGTTTTCAATTCCATTATTCTCCTTTGGCCTCTCCTTGCCAATGCCATCTGATTTGATTATCCTGCCCACAAGTGTGAGCTAGGAACTCAGCCTAGAGAATCACATTTCAAAGAAACAACACAATTTTAGCAGTAAATAAATCTTGTATCATTTAAATACCAAAAAACACCCAGCTTATTTTATAAACTATATGCACCCCAAATTATGGAACAAAGTTATTTGGCAGTGAGATTGAGAGTCTTACACAAGAGCTAGAGATGAGATAATGACTAAAAGGAGGGATGGGGGAAACAGCAGAGCATCATTTACATAAATTCATTTCCAATTCCTAGCTCTCTGATTGTCACACACTGTGCTAAGGAGACAGGCCAAATGCATGTAGAAAAGAATAGAATTTGTTTTTTGCTTCATCAGAACTACCAACTTAGCCTTGTTAAACAATGTCATGGATAATATCACATTATTTCAGTTTGGTTAAGTAAATATTTTTCCAATATCAACAGCCTGGATATTTCTCAGGATCACAGAAAATTAGAGCTTTAATGGGGTACGTGCTTTCATTTTCTTGGCTGAAGAAACACAGACCAGAGAGGCTAAGGGTATTTCTAGTATCATGAAATAAGTTTCTTTGACTTGTTTGCTTGAAGACATTCAGAAGAATGACTGTTACATGCTATTAGTTATGTTTTAGAATGTCACCAGATGCTAAAACAACTTGTTTTATCTGCAGAATTTCTGACAGGTGAGAAGGGAGAAGGTGCCCTATCTATCTAAGCAGAGCACGGAGCGATGAGAGCATCAGCGTGGAGGCACAGCCTCTTCCAGGGCAATGGTGGTGCTGCAGCCACTGTCAAGTAGTGCATGGACCGCAAGCCCCCTGATGAAACCAAACACAAGTTAAAGCAATTTGAGAAAGAACCCCAGGGGAAATCTAAGGAACTCTGAGCAACTGCAGACCAAAAAAAATGCCCTTCTCTGGGTAGGTACCCAGGACTTCTAGGTTCAGATTACGCTACTAGATGTTCCCTTGCTGAGATGAAGAATATGGTGTCTGTGCTGTGAGTACATGTACAGTGTAGGTCACTCTTTCTGGTAATTCCATAAATACCTATGCTACATATTTACATAGTATAGGTTAGAATAATAATAACATTTATCTAATTCTTTAAGCTTCACAAAGCACTGTGCCTTTATTAGCTCATTTGATCTTCATAACAAACTCATGAGCTATTAGTAGCAGGAAGCATTTTGAAAGCAGAATGATGAATTTATTTCCTGTGTTAGCTGCGGAGACTCACAGTCACATGTACCACATCCCCATTAGACTCCTTCATTTCTGCTGAAGTGATAAAACACCAGAGGAGTCCCTGTAAGTAGAGTGATATAAACTAAATGAACAAACAGATTTTGTTGCCTGATGAACCATATACTACAATGCTTGCTCACACTTTTTTTCTGAGAGATGGGAGTTTTTCTAGCTAATCATCTGACCCACCATCACATTTCATGGATAGAGCCTGTGTTTCTCATGAAGTCAAGTTGACTACCTCTCACCCCCGACCTCTTTATTGCTGAGAGAGGTACAAGTAACACCAGAATAAGCACAACAATAAGTTCATGTGAATTTTTAACATGAAGGATAGACGAGGCTACCATGTGACTAATAAAGTTGAAAAAAAAATAGTCAGATGGGCTACCTGAAGGTGGCTAATTTTAAAGCCAATCCAGCTTGAGCCACAATGCACAGAAACTGTGTACTAGTCACCCTGTTTGTAGGAAGCAATACATCTCAGTTGTTCATCATGCAGAAACCAGTGTGGTAAACATATTACATTATCAATACTCCTAATTCTTATTTGTCAAAGTGTGTGCTGATTTCTCTACTGCTAAGTAATAATATTAGCTAGCATTTATATAATGCTTTAAACTTTGCCTAGTCCAGTGGTTCTCAACCTTCCTAATGCTGTGACCCTTTAATCCAGTTCCTCATGTTGTGGTGACCCCCAACCATAAAATTATTTTTGTTGCTACTTCATAAGTGTAATTTTGCTACTGTTATGAATCATAATGTAAATACCTGATATGCAGGATGTATTTTCATTGTTACAAATTGAACATAACCCACAGATTGAGAACCACTGGCCTAGCCCTTTACAAATATTACCTCCTTTTATCCTCACAATAACCCTAGGAGGTAAGTACTATTATTATCCCCATTTTACTGTTGAGGAAACTGAGGCAAAGGTCAAGTGACTTACTTAGGGTCACTAGTAAGTATCTGAGTCTGGATTTGAACCTGTCTTCCTGATTCCAGGTCCAGCTTTATATCTTCTGCAGATTTCACTCCTGATGCCCAACACAATCTGTGTGGACTTGACCAAGTTACTTAATCTCTCTGGGTAGGCCTCAGTTTCCTCATCTGTAGAAGGAAAGGGTTGGACTAGATAAAACTCTGATCTGCTTTCCAGGTCTAAACCTGTGATCCTAGGATTCCTGTAATTGCCAAGTTTAAAGTCAAGAAAACTACTCTGCTTTTCCCTCTCATAGGCTATTATGACACATGGGCATCATTCACCAAACAGATTTATGTCGGTTGTGTGGGGAAGCGTGTTTAAAGGTAAGTGAACATGCTTCCTCCTGATGCACAGGTGTTCAAAGGAAACCTTTCAGGGGGTGGAGCCAGTACTTACACAAAGATACTGATTCTGCTGTGCCTCTTAAGCTGTGGGAGACCTTTCCTATAGGAACTTCCTTATGAATTGGGCAAAGCAAACTTAATGCTCATCTGCCAATAACCTCCAGGCTAGTGAGGGCTAAAAGAAATAAGCTCTTCTCCCCTCTCTGCCTTACAAGATGCACAGCACTGTCTTTCTGGATGAAAAAGGAAAGTAGAATCATGCTTGCCCTTCACCCCTTCTGATCACAAATAAGAATGCAAAACCTGGTCTGAATGCAAACAGAGTTCTGGCCCTCTGAACTCAACAATGCCCATATTCTGCAAATGAACATTTTCTGGGACTGAGGCTTATTTGGTTTAGACCATTTTATTTTATCTGTTCCCACCCAACATGGCTTAGTTATAGCCCATTTCCTAGAAAAAGCTGTCAGTGGACTTGTCCTTGTAGCAAGGAAAGGGGAAATAACTATACTTAATTATCTCTTACCTCTTCAACAGCTAGATTGTCTAGCCCAGAGTCATGGAATTTGATTATAATAGTCTTCAGGGCAAATCATACATTAGTACATTATTGGTTTCTTTTCTGGGAATATTTTAACAGGTTTAAATCCAAATGTCTAATTAAAACTCATAATCCCTGCAGCCAATAGGGGACCATATTTTTGTTTGCCTTGTCTTTCAGGTTTAAGGTACTAGAATTGTCTTCAATAATGTATGGACTGTACAAAAATACACATCAGAAACTACCATCATATATAGAGCTTGGAGAAGTCAGTAGAGAAGGCAGCTGGTTCCCACCTGGGCCTTGACACACAAAAGGGCATGACTGATGAGTGCTGCTTTTTAATATAGTTTCTAAATACACATGTGTTTAATATCAGAAAATTCTATTCTATGTGACATGAACATTTTTTATTTTGGTTTAAAAGTCAAGCTATATGTGTTACAGTGAAGACTCTCCCTGGTAGACAGTAAATACCCAGGGGGTAAAGTGTTCTAACTTGGCCTAGCACACACAAATGCCCTGTCACAGCTGCAATCTTGCTTTTTTTCTCTTATTTCTTTCCTGGAAGAAAAAATACTTCTGTTCATTTAATATGAGTGAGATTCTATACTATAAGTCAAGAAAATGGGAATCATCCAGGATACATAATTATACAGATTTTAGCTTCTTTTAAGATCCGTTCACCAAGTCCACAGCTGAGACATGAGTACTTGACACAGATGATTCTCATCAAAACAGCATTTCACTGACCAATGGCCGCGGTTTATGGTGTAATGAGTCAGATGTTTTCCCTTCTCTTTGCTGATATAAGCCATTGTTAGGGAACATTCTTTTCTGTATTAGCATAGATGAAAGCTTTTGAGACTAGACAGACCAAACCACATTACCCCTTAGGTTTTTATAAAGAAAATATTCTTCGTTTACGTCTATAATTATATAACTCTCCACTGAGACCTCAGGCGGATGTTTCCTGTAAGCCTAAATAGGTACGTGTTCCTTCGCTTACACGTTGCCATTCTGAAATAATATCCTGAGGAGAGAGTTGTGCTCAACTTGGCCAGAACGTCTGAGTCACTCCAGCTCCTTGCTCTACATTTTTAGAGAAATTTCTATAAAATTCTCCTACGACAGAAGAATATTCATATATATTGATAGTCTTAGTTATTATGCACATATCCAAAGCATTTAGCTGCCTCTCAAGATCCTCAGATCCACTTATTTAGAGGCAAATGAGACAACAGGCTGCCCGCATTCTAAAGCCTTATATTCCCCCATTTGTTTTTTCCAGCTGAGAAATGTTTCTGACCAACTGAAGTCTTAGAGGTAAAGAATGTTTATTGAGCTACATGGTTATCATTATCATTGCTGTTGTGAAATGAACAATTCCTCTAGAAATTTACCATTTGGATACTATCAGCTTTTTTATCTGTAATTTTCCTCCAATAAAACCACAATTTGTAGATATTAAACTACTAACTTTTGACCGACTCAAAAAGTTCTAAGTTACAAAAGAGAAGGAAGCCCTGAATGCCAGAGTTATGAAGACATTCACCTTCAAACATGTGACCCAAAATGTTGAGCTTTAAGGGAATCATCTCTCCTGTGACCTCTTGGATGATGTCAGAGCTATTCTTCAGACACAGATTAAAGCTACTATAACAAAAAGTCACAATGTAGTATTCTATTTGTACAAGCTGGTATCAACTACCTGTCACAAACTTCTAATACATTTTAATAGTTTGAGACTGTCTACCTGGCTCGGAGACTTCCTAAGAAATTACAGTGCCATCACTTCTACCTTTTTGTTCTTCCCTAATCACTGCTTTAAATACATGTGAAATTAACTCCTTTCTTGGGAAAAAGAGTTCAAGAAGGAAGACATCCCTTTTCCCCTTGAACATTATGTTTTAGTAAGTTCTACAAAATTGGGAAAGATACTTATGCTTAGTCAGTTTGGCCTCCTGCTCTAGATTTAATTTTTTTTAAAAAAAGAAATTAATATGGGGGCAGCTAGGTGGCACAGTGAATAGAGCACCAGCCATGGAGTCAGGAGGATTTGAGTTCAAATCCGGCCTAAGACACTTAACACTTACTAGCCATGTGAAGTTGGGCAAGTTACTTAACCCCAATTGCCCAGCCTTCCACCCTCCAAAAAGAAAAAAAAAGAAAGAAATTAATATTAATTTCTTTAATAATCCTTAAAACTCAACAGGACTAGAGTCAACACAAAGTCATACCAGAATGTAAATACAGTGACAATATAAGAAAATCAACGAACAGGTTGAGACTGAGGAATGCTGAACCTTGTACTAGGGACTAAGTTCTAGAGTCAATTATTTTAAAATTTCTTTTCCTTCCTCTCCCATGGAATAAAATGCAACATATCAATATTAATTCAATAAGAGAATGATCTTTAGATAAATTAATAAGCATAATTATAACTGAGGCACATAAAATCCTATAATTTATAGCTCAGAAATAAAGGGACTGTAATGACTTCCCAAAACACATAATTGAGATAAAAATTTAGTATTACTACTATATTTTTCAATAACAAAGAACACTCTTTTTCTGTCCCCTAAGGAGACTTACTATATTGAGTTCCTTTTGCAGTTGGTCGGAAGAAGGTCTGCTTGAGAACTGCCTACCACAATCACTATTATCACTGTCAGAAGGTATAGTAAGATAACCTTTCCATATAATGTTTGGGGCAGAGGTGTCCCACTGATATTAGGCTAACCAGGTCATTATTATCTTTCATGGGGTGTGCCAGTACTTAAGTTATATTGAAATGCATGAAGTAAAAATGCTATTTGTGTGTATGTGGGTAGCTAGCTAGCTAGTTATCCATCTATAAAGAAATGCTTCTAAAAATAAGTAGCAACACCTGACTGAATATATATGTGTGGATATACATATCTATGTCTATATGTTTCTATATATAAAATTAAGATCTATTATTACTGAAAGAGCACTCTCTACTCCCCTAAAGAGCCTATGAGTATTGAGCTCCTTCAGTGGTAAGGTCTGCTGTGTGGGGGGTGGGAGGTGGGGTGTAAGTAGGAGTATGCTCAAGTGTGTATGTGTATACACAGCAGGGACTAGATCTTGTAGTAGCCATAACCGGGTCATAGTTAGTAATTTTATATTAACAATTTAGCCCCATGTCCAACCCTTTGCAAAACTCCCCGATGGAAGTCTTGAAATTTAAGCCAAGGGTTGGGAGTAACTGGTGTGCTCTTTCCCTGCAACAGCACAGAACTATGGCTCTAAAGGACACATTGTGGTGATCTGTGGAGCCAAAAGGAGATCAGGCTAGGTAACTTTCCTGAAGGGCCTGCCAAGGGTCACTGAAGCTCAGTGACTTTTCCCCCATTCCTCTTGTCTGACCTAACTACAGACTGGGTGAGCCCTGGTTAGGCTGCTGAAGAGACTGCTGGGCTAGCTGGCTCCTGGGGTTCCTTCCAACTCTGCAATGCTGTGCCTGAATCCCTGCAGAGATCAATACTAGATAGATGGAACAACCACTCAACTCTCACCACCTCCACCTTTCTTTTGAGCTCCTCTGGGTCACATTATCTAGAAAGCCTCCTATAGCCCAGCCCTTCCTTTATTTGTTTTTAATGCCCTGTTATTTCCAAGTGATGTTTAGCAGTTAAAAGATGGGATTCCATTTCTTAAAATAAATAATTTCAAATTGGGCATGAGAAGGAAAAGATAAAGATTATCTTTCATCTACTCTGTACAGCTCTTTGCGTGAACCTATTTACATGTCTTTGTCATTAAGTTTATAGGCATCTTAAGGATAGCGAGCATTTTTGGTTTTGTTTTTATTTTTTTGTTTTGTTTTTTGCTTTTCTTTGTATCTCCAGTACAAAGCACATTCTTTGGCACATTATAGGCACTCAAGTGCTTTTGGACTGATGGATTTTTTTTCTGGTTGATGTCTTAAATCAGAGACTCCCACTCTCTTCTGAACATGAGCTACTTTTGATTTCACTCAAGTCTTAACATTGTTAGAAATGTAGGGAGACATTATGCAAATCATTGAGATGTGAGATATTCGAGACTGACAAAGAAAGACCCTTGGGGGGGG
>CM053580.1:337474650-337518761 GCA_028627135.1 Pseudochirops cupreus
AAAAAAAAAAAAGAAAGACCCTTGGAACTGTAGGAGTTTGGTGGTTGTGGCTGATCAAGAACTGAGGTATGAGAATGGGCTGGTGTTCTCTGGCCCCAGAGGACTGCCCTGATAGGACATTACCTTGGAAGGAGAACCTGCCATTTCTAAAATGGACAAAGTCAAGAATCTCTGTCTGGGAACACAGGCTCCCGGAAGATTGGTTGGTGCTGAGGCCATCTATCTCACCCTGTAATCTGAAGGAATAAAAGGCCTCTTAATAGAGGCTTTCAGTAATGCTCTGAATCCAGAATCTCCCATTCTTTTAGCTCAGCTGTGAACAGCAACTATGATTGTTTCACCAGCAAAAAAAAAAAAATCTAAATTCTGAAGTGTTAGGTAGATGTCCTATTCGTTCTAATTATTTTTCAGTTTGAAAGAAGCTACCTCCAATGACCCAGATGATGGGATATTTACGAGCTTCCCCAAAGGTTGCTCTTTTATTTAGGAGGAAAAGGGATCTCTTTTATCTTTTGGTGACTTTGAGGGATCATTTCTGCAGCAATGAAAGTCATCCAGACTCTTTCCAATGACTTTCTCCAAGAAATCCTTTTTGATGGAACTTGCTTTTAAACCAATCTCTATGTAGTATGTCAAATTCCCACCTCCAGAGCTGTTTCCTGAATTCCCCAGCTTCTTCCGAGTCCAAACTAAAGTCTCACTTTCCACAGGTGGCCTTTCCGCATCCTTTGTTGTTGATGTTGCACATATTTCTTTGCCTGTTGTCTTCCCCATTAGATTTTAAGCTCCATGATGGCAGGGACTCTTCCACCTTGTAACCCCTGCCTTTACATGGTGCCTGGAACACAGGAGGTACTTAATACTGACAGCTGACCAACTTGCTCTCTTTCCAGACTGTTCTCCTCACTCTCCACCTGGGCTTTTGCTTACAGTGCCTCAGAAAGCTGTCCACTCTGGAAGTTCACTCCAGCTCTGGACTTCCTACACTGCAAGTTCCTTCCATCTTTGTGTTCCGTCCCAGAAAAACTTAAAGAGGCCACCCATGTATGCTTTCATGCTTCTCCAGGCTGCCTTCCTGACCCTTCTTTTGGGCTTTCTCTACTTTCTCTTTGACACCCCTGTTGGGCATTCTTCTCCCTCCTCGTGAGGCGGCTGAGTGGTATAGGGGAAAGAATGTTGGACCTGGAGTCAGGAATACCTAAGTTCAAATCTGGCCTCAGACACTTACTATCTGTGTGACTCTGGGCAAGTCACTTAAGCTCTGAATGCCTCAACTTCCTCAAGTGTGAAATGAATATAGTAATAGCTAGCACCTACCTTGCAGGGTTATTATGAAGACCACATGAGACAGGTAGTGTGCTTAACACAGTGCCTGTCACAAAGCAGGTGATACACAAATGCTTATCTCCTTCCCTTCTTCCCTTCACTGTAGCTTGCTTTGATGTACTGTCTTTCACCATAATAATCTAAGCTCCTCGAGAGAAAGGACTTTCTTGAATTGGTATTCCCAGATCTTAGCACAGTGCCTGACACAAAGTAAGACCTTAATAAATGCTTGTTGACTTGACAAGGATCATTTCTTTATAAATCTCACGTCCTAAAATCATATTTAGTGATCCAAGTCAACATCCAGCTAGAAGTCATCATGAAGTCATACTTCCCATACCTCATAGACATTATTTTCAGGAAAAGGGCCTGAGACCAGAAGCCACTAATACCATTCTTTACATTTAACCTTTTCACCTAAGCTACCAATCATTCATAACAAAAATTTATTGAGCATATTCTCTGTGCAATCCACAGTGCTATGTGCTTCAGTAGATGATGGGAAATTTTAAAAATCTACTTTTGTGGATTATAAATAGGTCCATTTTTAAATGCATTTTCATGGATGATCCAAAAGAGTGGATAATGAACAAATCATTTATTGTTGCTTGGAATACACGCTATGTTTCTTTTATCACTAGATCTTCTTTCCTTTTTATTTTATTTAATATTAAAGTAGGGCCGCATTCTCTGCACCACAGGGAGAAAGGTATTAGGAACTATTGGAATTGCAAATTTGCCTCACAAAACCCATAGAATAAATAAACTGCATGTAGATAATTAATGGCTAGATGGGCCTATAATTAGAAGTGAAAAGGCTTTTATGACTTGTCCATCTATATTCCCATGCTTCCAAAGAGCCAAGAATATGTACTTTCATTCAATGTTGCCAGGTATTGTGCTAGTTTCTAGGGATATGGAAAAAGAAAAAAAAGGTCACTCCCTCTCTCCAAGGAATGTATTTTAGTACTAGATTTTAAGCCTTGTGGTTAGAAAGTGTAAAATCATGTTATTTTTCCATTTCTTTGCTATTAACACAAAACAACAGATACTGAATTGTCAAAAACATACAGCAAATGCTGACCCTATAAAAAGGTCAATGTTCATGTAAATGTGGCATGACACCAGAAAGCTGCTGTGTTTACTAGTAGGTGCTGAGGTGTCCAGTATGTTTTCTAGTTCATGCATATCCTTAAAATAGATTTTCTTATGCATCCCCAAGTAGCTGTGGCTGGATAAATTATGAATTATTTTAAATTGATTTTCAAAAGGGCTGTAATATATACCCATACTGTTTTGCATGGATTTTGTTAAACTATGTAGTTCTATTACAACTATATAAAACTGCCTTTTGATAAATATGACTTTACTAAAGGGATTTTTTAATAGTTTATAATACAATTAGTGTAGAAAGGTAGAAATAGCTCAACCTGATTATCATCCTAATACACTTAAATCAAGTAAAAAGCTTTAGGCTCATCTTTTTTCTCTCTTAATCCCCCTAGCTTAAAAAAACAGCATGAAAAATTCAAGAGGACCAAGATAACAGATATTTTTGTCTTTGGAATGGGTAAGTTTCCATTGATCACTTCCTGTCCTGACCATTTATCCTTTAATTTCAGAAATAATATGAAATACAGGCAATAATAAAAACCTGTAACTTTAGCAACAGAACCAAGAACCTGATGGAAGCAATTTTTTTTTTCTTAAAACAATTTTAGGAAGCACTTCTCTGCTAAAGATAAAAAGGGTGAGAAATGAATTCCATTAGATTTAAAATACATATGATAGAACAAAATGACCTAAGCTTGGCCTAAATGTCTCTTAAAATTCAGGGCATTTGAGCAGCAGGGCCCTCATGTAAACTGTTCCAAGAACTCTTATCAATCCTCCTTAAGTCAGTCATAAGGAAGACAAAGGTAAAGTGTTTGGAGAATCAGTCGATTCCCTAAGAAATATTTCTGGGACAAAAAAATCAGCTAATTTTTAATGAAGTTAAATAAGAGAAGATTTATTTGTATAGAATCCTATGGCAAATTTTGCCTTCCCGGTTCTCAGCAGTTAACATCTTCAAGCACTAGCTTTGTTGACATTTTGGCTCTCAACTTGAAATTCTAACACCTAACAGCCCTTTTTTCTGCTCTCAGGAAGCTTTGAGAGAGAATAGCTCCACTTTAAGGGTAAAGGTCTACATCATTAAGTCTGAATGATGTTCACTACTGCTAAAATGGAGTACATTACAGGGATGATTTGAGCTGGTTGAGGATGAGAAAGCCAAACTGCTTTCTGGATACCATGTCAGTTCCTCGGTATAGATTAATACTTTGATTAAAATTAAATTCCCTGAAGACCATACACATTTACATTCTAATGTGAGTAGCACTAAAATCAAATTGAATCATGCTTGGATTCTCTTCCTTCCACTCTTGCCAATCCACTGACAGTTCAGATAATCAAGACTGGATATTATTTGCATTGTATTGTATTGAAATAGAAAGCTTATCTCTCATGTTGACTACCTGTGTGGCCTTGAACAAGTCACCTGCCCTACCTGGGTCTCAGTTTCTGATCTATAAAATGAAGGGCCTATTCTAGGGCCTACTCTTCTCTCCCTTTCTTTTGGTGATCTCATTATCACCGAGGGGTTCAGTTATAATTTCGAATCAGATGACTCCAAAATCTCCATATCCTTCTCTCATCTCTCCTAAACACCAGTTTAACATCAACAACTGCTTGCTGGACATCTTCATCTGGATGCTATAGAGATATTTCAGGCTCAACTGGTACAAGCCAGAACTCATTCTCCTCCATTATTGGTGCAGGAACTCACCAGGATTGATGACCCCAGTCCTCTTTCCTGAGTCATGAGTCTATAGCTTCCTTCTCTTCATTAGTAACAGACACTAAGGCACCCTGTGGGTAATACAGGGGGATGTATGTGCCAGGCAGGTCAAACCACCACCATCACATTAACTACCACCTGTGTTCAGGTCTTGACAATAAATTCTTCTCCAAAGTCCTGCACATTTTTACTTCTATGTGTTCTATGCTGATTTTACAAAATTTCCTTATATTTCTATGTTCCAGTCAAACTATCCTACTAACACTTGTGCACAATATTCCAGCTTACCTCTGTAGGTGAGCGCTCCTCCACCCCCACATTAAAATTACTTACCATTTTTTTTAACATTTTCTTCTCTGTGTAGATGCTTCCTATCTTGCTCCCCGCTATAATATAAATTCTCAACAACAGAGGTTATTTTATGTCTTTGTATCTTCAATGTCTAACCCAATTCCTGGTACATGGTAGATACTTAATATACTCTTGGCTGATTAGGATTGAGTATCAGACCAATCTCCCTTTCTGTTCTTGTTTGATTTCTGTGAAGTTCTGAAAATACAGATACCTTAGTTGCAAACATATATCTTATCACTTCTACTTTCTCTCTCTTCAAATGTATTGCTTACATCAATACCAGATAATGCAAGGGGAAAGGCTACTGGACTTTTATCTTTGTATCTCCAAAGTACAATGCCTTGCACATAGTAAGCATTTAGCAAATGTTTATTGAATTGAACAGAAGTCCTTCAGTTTTTCAAGTCTGCTCCATGAAGTCACACAGTTTTATTCTCAGTGCTAATTTCCTTCTACCTTTATCTTCACAGCCCATAATTATTTCGACTTTTCATCTTAGCCAAATGAACTGAATGTCCAATCAATTTAGGCTATATTAACAGAGCATAAAGTGGGGAGTAGGCAAGCAAAGGCATAAATAGGGAGAAGAAAGCTCAAGGAAGCGCAATTTTTTTTACGGACTTCTGGGAAACCTCATTCTGACGCAGAAGTTGAGAGCAAGATTTTGCTGCTGTTATTCTTCCCCAGATACTGCTGCTTTGAAAACAGGAGGAATGTAAGAAAAACTCGACTGAGGATGGAATGAGAAAGATCAGGAAGGTCCTAATGAACTATCACCTTGCTTATAGTAATGGCCAGCTGCTGAGACTTATTTCACGAGCCCCAGGTAATAGTATTGTGGGCTTAAAAATGATATAATACAGTCATAAAAAGACCTCATAAAGACATTACATCTATTTCACTGTCTATATTTAATTAATTCAAATGTATCATTACTATTCAGATGGTAATGATTATTGATCTGGCCACACATGAATTTCTAAGATGGCTGACCAAAGTCAGGTCACACTATGTATCTATGAAATAATACTGTGTGCAGCTGTGGTCACTGCATCTTCAGGAAGCTATCAGAAATATAGAGAAGGGTAACTAAAATGATCAAGACGCTAGCAGCCACTGTGTAAAGATGTATACACAAAAAAATTATGGCTCTTCAGTCCCAAAAGAAGTCTGAGAGAGCATATGATCAAAGTCTACACAACTGTGAAGGCTGGAGAGAAAGTGAAGTCCAGGCTCACTAACTCCCAGAGGATACTAACAAGGGGATCCTCCTTAAAAGTTAAATGAAGTCAGTGAGGACAAATAAAAAGGAGCATATTGTCAATGCAGGGAACTCATTACTCCCAAGAGTTTTCGTGGAGTCATAAAAATGTAGCAGTGGTAGAAGAGATCATTTATTCCAACCCCATCTTTTTATAGACAAGGAACTCAGGAACAAAGTGTGCAAAATGACTCGCGCAAGTTCACACTTCTAGTAAGTGACGGATCAGGAAATAAAATTCAAGTCCCCTAACTCTCAGCCTCATATACCACATGGCATAGACTGAAATATACATATGTAAAGAAACAGCTGAGATAAAGTCAAAGAAGATAGAGCCACAAGAAATTTCCAGGAGAAATAAAGATATTGGTGAAGTTATCATAAGCAAATTAGAGGATCACAGAATGAATTGCCATTTACATCACGGATGGAGGAAGAAGTCATGACAAAACAAGAGACAGAGGGAGGTTAACACTGGAGGCAAAATAGACACTTGATTAACTACATTAAATACATATAAGGGTTTTTTTTTTTACTAAAAAATCCCAATGCAAGTAAAAATTAGAAGAGAAACAGAAAATTGGAAGAAAATTTTTGCTTCAAGTTTCTCTGATATATGTTTCATATCTAAAATACACAGAGAAGTGAGTCAAGTGTATAGGATTAAAAGTCATTCCCCAGCTGATAAATGGTCAAAATATATGAATGAGAAGTTTTCAGAGAAAAAAAGTCTAAGTTATAAATATCCATATTAAAAAATGCTCCAAACCAAAGGTGCCAAACTCATGGCCCAAGTACAACCTGAACTAGATTAAAATATAATTGAAGAATATGTTTAAAAACAAATAAAATATAATAGAACCTAAATAATGTTAATATGTGTTTTTCTAAGTTGATATTCAACCTATAGGGATCCTTATATATGATTTAGTGGCCCTTCATTTCTATTTTAGTTTGAGATCATTACTCTAAATCATTAATAATTTAAAGAAATGTAAATTAAAACGACTCTGAGGTATCACCTCTCACTAATCAGATTGCCTAAACTGATTTTTTAAACTTTAAAAAAAAAAGGGAAATGACAGATGTTGGAGAGGCTGTGGAAAAACAGGTACTGCACTGTTGGTAGAGCTGTAATTTGGTCCAACCATTCTAGAAAGTAATATAGAACTACACCCAAAAAGTTATTAAACTGTGCATACTCTTTGACCCAGCAATACAACTAATTAGGTATCTGGCTCAAAGAAAACAGAAAAAACAAATCCATACTTAGAAAAATATTTACAGCAACTCTTTTTATGGTAGCAAAGAATTGGAAACTAAGGACAGGCCCATCAATTGAAGAATAGTTGAACAAGTTATGTTATGTGAATATGATGGAATACTATTGTACTGAAAGAAATGGCAAAGGAAATGGTTTCAGAAAAACCTGGGACAACTTGTGTGAACTGATGTAAAGTGAAGTGAGCTGAGCCAAGAGAACATTTACACAATAAGAATAATATTATAAGGACAAACTACCTAGAAAGACTTAGGAACTCTGATCAACACAACCACCAACCACAATTCTAAAGGGAGCATGAGGAAACATGTTATCCCTTCCAGGGAGAGAAGAGATGGACTCAGAGTGCTCACTGAAACATTTGTTGTTCTCTCGTGCTGTCATTTTAAATCCAGCTCCATACAGCATGCCGCTGCTGTGACTCCCTCTCGTGCCACCTGCCCCAACCACCAAGGAGAATGTGAATGAGTACAGCAACATGGAGGCATTCACTGACGGATCCAAGATCAACATGAGCAAGAACCAGCAGGATGACAATAAAATGTCTATTAGAGGGCTAAGCTGAGATACGAGCAGGAACAATCTTGAGTACCTGTCTCATTTTGGAGAGGTGGTAGATTTCACAAATAAAGCAGATCTGGTCCCTGAAAGACCAAGGGGAATTGGATTTGTGCTTTTCAAAGATGCTGCCAGTGTTGATGACATCCTGGAGCTCAAAGAACACAAACAGAATGGCAAGATGATAACACTCCCAAGGGGCTAATCTTTGAAAGGAAAGAGCCCTTCAAAAAGTATGTGTAGTTGGATGGAACTCAAATATTATGAAGAACAAATCAAAGAATATTTTGGAGCTTTTGGAGGGACTGAGAATATTGAATTTCCTATGGACAACAAAAACAAATGAAAGAAGAGGATTCTGTTTTATCACATATACAGATAAAGAACCAATAAAGAATTTATTAGGAAGCTGTTATCATCATATTGGTTCTGGGAATTGTGAAATCAAAGTTGTCCAGCCCCAAAAGGCATACAGGCAGCAAGGGCAACAACCAAAAGGCATCATGGCTGAGGTAAACAAAGCAAGCTTGATAAAACAATCTGAGCAGGAGGCAATCACCAGTTACCAGCCATGTTGAAGGAGAACATGGAGAAGCAGATGGAAATGCTACAGCAACTTGCCTTGAAGAATGACAACCCTGAATGGAGAGTGGTGTTCTATTGATCTGAATTTTAACGTACAAGACTCAACTGAGTCCGGTTGTATACAAAGGCCGATACGGTTTTTTTGTTTGTTTGTATTTTGTCTTTTGCCATCTACTAGGACAAAAGTGGATTTGGGTCTATGCAAATTTTATTTGTAAAATTTCATGTTAAATAATTCTCAAAAAACAAATTACTTTTAATTGTTTTTCTCTTTCAGGCACTAAATATCTCTGTAAAGACATAATTTTAAATAAGAAATAATTGAGGTAGAGTTTATTTTCTAGAGAGTCATGGATACTGGGGAGAAGCAGTGGTCCTTTATAAAATCACGAGCAGCAAACTTTTTGCTTTAGTTGCTTAATTCCCTAGATAAGAATTTCCTATGCAAGGGATCCTTGTCCATATTTAAAATTGCCACAGATTGTACTATGCAAATGAATAATATTTGCCTTCCCTGTGCATTCTTTGGATCTTTGTGAAGAGATGTTAATTCAATATGTTGTGAATAGCTTAAACTGTTTCTATGAGGCCACAGACACCTCGACTTTTATTTTTAAGAGGTTCACTTTTATATTTAACTACATAAAACTAAGACATAGTTAATAACTGCTTTTATGAGTTGACAAAATGCTCTCAGCCAATTTGTAAAAAAAAATAATCCATTATGATTACCTGATGTTTGCATTGAATAAGTTTAACTCAAACTGGACGTTTCTATATCCAGTAAAACTCAATCAAAGATGAATATGGGCAAGATTTTCACTACAGAATTCTAAGTAAATGAATTTTATTCCAAAATAGTGCATTATGTCACTGACACTGCCAAACCACAAATAGTTATTTCCTGTTGGAAGACTTATTTGGAAAGCTTTTGTCATGAAAGTTTGTAGGAAATATCATTAAGGCAAATCCTATGAACCCATGAACGGTTTTGTATTCTAAATAAAGGTAAATTTTCCACTAAAAAAGAAACATCTATCTTCTTTTGTTTTCTCAATAGGTAGAGAAGGGAGAGTAGAAAGGAGAGAATTTGGAATTGAAAATAAAATAAAATTGAATTTGGAAAAAGTAAAAGAGCAGCTAACAACTTTAAAAAAAAAGTTTGTAGGGTCCCTAACCTTTGAGGGAGATTTCAAGGACAGCCACTATACATTTTCACAATATATCTTTGTTGAACCATAAGGCTGATCCAATATGGAAAGTCTTATGTTCATAGATAAAGTGATTTCACGCAAAAATGAGTAAATGATTTTTATAAATTCTTAAAGAAAACCATCAAAGTACTACTACATGAATCACTAATAGGATACATTTTAAAGCTACCACTTTTTTTTCAAAATTTTAATCCAAGATATTTGATTTTATAGCAACAATTATTCTTTCTCAGTGTCTCAGAGGGAATCAAAGCATTTTCCAGACATTAATTATGACACTAATTAGGGAAGGAGCAAACAGTGTTTATCCTCATTTCATAGTTGTTGCTCCTGAATCAATATGCCATTTGATTCATTGGCTGCAAAAAGGAGTAGATGAATTTAAAACAGCTGGCAAAGCAGTTTACTAACCAGTATTCATATTTCTATATGTATACATACATATATGTATATATAATGCATATATATATATATACATCACATATATATGTATATGTAAAATGTATATCATGTGTGTATACATCTGTAATAACTACCAATTGCACCAAATTAAGGCTGAAACAACATTATAAACTTATGACTAATCACTAAACTGCTAAATTCAGCAGCCTGTGTTAGTCCTCATGCCATTTGCCCTCTTGGCAGTTTCAGACACAGCTAACTTGCTCCTCTTGGATCCTCTCTCTGCAGCTGCTCTCTCCTGCTTCTTGTCCTCCATGACATCCCTTTATCTACTGACTTTTCTCCTCTTCCTCTGCCTTGCCTGACATAACCCTACTCTCCATTCTTACCCTGATCTCTAGTCCTTTGACCCCTCAATTCTCTCCCAGGCAGGCCATCTCTCCTGCATTAGCCACCCTCTCCTTCTCTCCATCCTGCCTCATTGGTGAACCAATTCAACTCTACAGTGTCCTCTCCTGAATCCCTAGTCCCTTTATTATACTGCTGGTTATGCCCAGCCAAGCCTCAGCCTTAGATAACTCCCATAATCCATCACCTTTACACCTGCATATGTGATGCTGAACGAAAGTGGAGAAAATAATCTAACCATTCTGACTGGATTCACTACAATAAATTTATGTTACACAGCCTCAACTGGGCCCTCACTGAGAGTAGGCAATTCTGCTGTACTTTCCTTATCCCTATCCCACTCTTCACAGTCACCTGACCAAAGCTTTTCAAATCTCCTCACATCTCCCATGGGTCTCCTCCCCCCTACTCTCTCAGCTGAGAACCTTGTGTAATAATTTACAGAAAAAATTGAGGCCATTCAGTGAGAACTCCCTCTTCTCCCCTCTTCCTTATCTCTTATCACTGAAGTGCCTTCTGTTACTTTTTCCTCCTCACCCCTATTTAA
This sequence comes from Pseudochirops cupreus, assembly GCA_028627135.1. Lineage (NCBI taxonomy): Eukaryota > Metazoa > Chordata > Mammalia > Diprotodontia > Pseudocheiridae > Pseudochirops > Pseudochirops cupreus. The sequence continues at coordinate 337,485,430 of CM053580.1, forward strand.
CATGAAGTGGCCTTACTCTTCAACACTTGTTCAAGTGTTCCCATTCTACTCCATCTCCTCCAGCAGACTGTCCACTCTGTTTCACTTATTTTTAATCTCTCCTTCTCTACTGGCTCATTTTTCCTACTATCTACATGTCCCTGTGTCCCCTATCCTGGAAAAATTCCTCTAATTATCCTCCAATTTCCCTGCTAATTATCATCCAATTTCTCTTCTGCCCTTCCTAGCTCAACTCCTTGACAAGACTGTCTACCATAAGTGTCTCCACTTCTTTCCTCTCACTCTCTTGTTAACCCCTTACAATCTGGCTTCCGATCTTATCCCTACACTGAAAGTGTTCTCTCCAAAGTCACTAATGATCTCTTAGTTTCCAAATCCAGAGACCTTTTCTTAAGCTTCATTCCCTTGATACTGCTGATCACTCTCTCATCTCTCTGGTTGTAGGGACACCATTTTCTCTTGGTGCTTAGCCTACAAACCTGTCTGCTCCTTCTCTGTCTCCTCTGAAGGATCCTCTACCCCATCATACCCTCTAACCATAGGTGTCCCTCCTAGTTTTGTCCAGGTGTCCTCTTCTCTTCTCCCTCTATACTACTTCACTTGGTGATCTCATCAGCTCCCATGGATTAATTATCATCTTTATGCTGATGATTCTCAAATCAACCTTTCCTGCCCTAACATTTCTGCTGGCCTCCAATCTCTTATCTCTAACTGCCTTTCAGATATTTCAAAGCAGATTCAAACAGACATCTTAAAAGACAGTATTTCCAAAACCAAATTCATTATCTTTGCCCCTAAATCCTCCCCATCTCTTATCTTCCTGATTATGACAGAGGGCAACATGATCCTCTCAGTTCTTCAAACTTGCAACCAAGGAATCATCTGGGATTCATCATTATTTCTCAACCTCCACATCTAAACTGTTGCCATGATCCATTCATTGACTTCACCTTCGCAACATCTCCCAAAATGCTCTCTTCTCTCCTCTGACAGCACTACCACTTTGGGGCAGGTCTTCATCACCTCACCTTGATCACTGCAAAGCCTGCCAGTGGATTTGCCTGACTCAAGTCTCTCCCCACTCTAATCCATTCTCCATTCAGAAACTCAAGTGATTTTGCTAAAACACTGGTCTGATCATGTTACTCCCCTATTCAATAAACTCTAGCAGCTTCTTATTGCTGCTAGGAATAAAAACAAAAACAAAGTCCTTCATAACCTGGCCCTCTCCTACTTTCTAGTCTTCTTATATCTTGGTTCTCAACACATAGGCTTTGATCTAGTGACATTGACCTCATTGGCTGTTCCACAAACAAATGGCTGGAATGCTTTCCCTACTCCACTCGCACTACTGACCTCCCCGGCTTCCTTTAAGTCCCAAATAAAATCTCACCTTCTACACAAAGTCTTCTCTAACCCCGCTTAACTCCAGTGCTTTCTATCTTTCAATTTTTTCCCATTTATCCTGTATTGCTTGCTTTGTATGTATCTGTATGTTTTCTTCCCCATTAGATTGTAACCCCTTGAGGGCAGGCACTGTTTTGTGCCTCCTTTTGTACCCCCAGAACTTAGCACAGTGCCTGGCACATAGCAGGCACCTAATCAATGTTTACTTAACTGAACTGAAGTGAACTTTCTCAGAGCTCCAGCTTGGTCTACTGATGGTCCATCATCAGTTTGACATCCTGCTGTTCTCCAAGCATTGGTATCCCCCAAGGCCCTGTTCTAGTAATTCTTATCTTGCTATACTCCCCTCTTTGATGTTCTCATATACTCCCATTAGTTCAATTAATACTTCTATATGGATGACTTCAAAATCTATGTATATAGACCTAATTTCTCTCTTGAACCCCTACTCTGTATAGCCAACTTGATATCTCCATCTGACTCAACATGTGCCTAAGAGGATTTGGTGTCTTTCCTCTTCCAAAGTTCTCTGTTTCTGTGGAGGATCCTTTCAGCTACCCAGATTTTCCACCTTGAAATGACCTTTGACTTCCCCTACCCTGAACTCCCACAACCAACTGGGAGCCAAGTACACACATGTACAACTTTTCTCTCATCCATCCCCTTCTTTCCACTAGCTTCAAAATCTCATGGCCTCTTATCTTGATGACTCTAACAACCTCAAAACTGGTCTCCCAGCTACCTATTTCCTCCCTGTCTATCCGGCACATACCTAACATGATTTTCTAAGGCCCAGGTCATCTTTTTTAAAAGTACCTATATACATATCTATACCTCCAGCTAAAAATCTTCAGTGACTCCCTTCAGTGCTACAAAAATTCCTCAGCCTGGCATTTAAAGATCTATACAATCTGGCTCCAACCAGCTTTTCCAGACTTATGTCACATCATTCCCTTTTGTGGAGTCTATGTTCCTGCCAGACTGGCTGGCAATTGTTCCCCAATCACACTCTTCCCATCTCTGTGTCCCATGCCTGGGATACAGGCACTATTTAACCGAAGCCTCTGAGAATTATGAGCTTCTTTCAAGGTTCAGGTCATGTGAACCAGGATACCTTTCCTGACTGCCCCAATTATTAATGTCCTCAAATTACCTTGTATTTACTTATCTGTGTCCATGGGGTATCCCTCCCCTTTACCTTTCCCTGCTTGCTCCCAGCAGAATGGAATCTCTGAGAGTCAGGATTGTTTTTCATTTTTAACTTTGAGGGCTCAGTGACTGGGATACTGTGCTCTTGTACACAGTAGGGACTTAATAATGCTTGCTGGTTAAACTGAACAGCATTACAAATGCATTCTTCCTGCAGCAAAATGTTTTCCTACTTAAATCATGTCCAATCATAGTTTCTTTCTGCAGCACACGACAAATTGGATGTTACGAACCAAACCTTGGGCTGCAAGTGTCACCGTATCTCCAAGCCTGTAATTTCACTTCAATTTATTCCTCAGTTTGCTAATCTTCATTTGTATACAGTACAAATCTTCTTAAAAGGAATCGAACACAAGAAGTTTGGGTTATTACTTCTTTCCAAATTACTGCCACTGGGTTGCAATGTTTGCAATGATTTAAATCTTTTATATTGGTTTTCTTTGTGCATGACCACAGTCTGAATGCCACCTATTTAAATATTAAAAAGAACCGCCAAAATATAATATAAAATTATATTTCTTTGCATTTCCATTATTCTAGCATTGAAGTGCAGTTGATAAAGTAGTGAGTTATAGAAATAGCTCAGAGATTGAATTTGAACCTAATCCATAGAAGTATCACAAGAAATGTTAGGAACAGAAAAAGGCCATCTGCTGAACAGGCCTACTGCCTTTTATGGATTATCTCTCCTCTACCTCCTTTCAATTACTCTCTAACCTTGAATACCCTTCTCCAGAAACTGTTGAGCTCATTCTTACTTTAATCATTTCTCTTGGAACACAGAGTTCCATTGCCATTTAGAAAATGCAAACCCATTTATAGGAACCAGATAACATAGTTTATTGAGCCATTTACCCATTTATCAATCTATCCACCTATCTATTTCAATCCCATAACATCTAGACTCTTGACACTTCTGCCAATAAATTAATATCAAGAGAAAGTCAAACACTGGAAAAGGTGAACAGGCACATCATTAAATATTTAACAAAGTCCTCAACAACTAGAATATGTTCATTCTGAAAAACATTCTGAAAATCAAATTCCTATTTAAGGAGCTGGCTTTTTTGGAAATTAAATTGCCTATTATATATTTTGCTCTAAAGATTGATAACTCATTTATTAGCTAGCCAGATGGTGCTATATTTTTTAACAGTATCTTCACATATGTATAGAATCAAAGGCACAAAGGAAGCCTTTAAGAGTCCAACTAATACCCTTTCTTGGCCCTTTAGATGGAACTTCATTGAGTTTCCCATGCCCACTTAAACAGATAGCACTCTGTTTTTCCTCCAAGATCTCCAAAGAATCAGAAGCTTTAACTTTACTCTGTGACTTCTGTGATAACCCTCACTGTCAGAAAGTTTTGACTTACAGATGACCCAAATCCCTCATGCTGAAGTTGAAGCTCATTTGTACTTGTCTGCTACTCAGTAAAAATGGAAAATAACTTGTCAGCCAACTTCTGTACTCACTTCGGTGATATTACTAGAATATTAAAAAGCAACTGACTTCAGGAGAAGTTATCTTATGTTTCTCAACTTCCAAAAGATATTTCATGCGATATATTTAGGGCAACTAGGTGGCAGAGTGAATAGAGCACCAGCCCTGAAGGTAGGAGGACCTGAGTTCAAATGTGACCTCAGACACTTACTAGCTATGTGACCCTGAGCATCAGTTCCTCATCTGTAAAATGGGCTAAAGTAAATGGTAAACCACTCCAGTAACTTTGCCAAGAAAACCCCAAATGGGGGTCACAGAGAGTTAGAAACATGGCTGAAATGAGTCAACAACAAACATAATAAATGACAATAATCATTAGCTACTTTAACAAAATATTTTATAGATAACATACAGATAACATATTTCATATATGACACATGGAGGTTATTGTTTCAATTTTTGCCATTTTTTTCTCTGAATAACTCTGGTCTAACCTTTCCCTGAACAAAGATGACTTTCCTACCTCTTAAAAGTGTCTTTGTCCTTCTCCTTGGAAGCCTCTCGCACTTCTCCATATTCCTTTAAGATTTGGAACTCAGGGCAGATTAAAATGAGCATATGGAGAGGCACTAAATACAAAATAATCCTCTCCACATTCAACACTTGTTTATTGATCAGAAGCACACTTGCTTCAGCACTAAGAGCAAATTACACGACGGACTCAGTTTAGCTTGGTTCCCACATATGTCACTCAATTCTCGGGGCATCTTATATATACTAAGCCATGTGTCAGACAAGCAGACAGACTTCTTTAGTACTTAATAAATGCTTATTGATTGACTGGCTTCTTCTGAGTCACAGCCAGAATCACAAGACAGAAAGGCTCTGTAGCAAGTGCTCCAGCCTCTTAGTGGGGTCCTGGCAGCATCTACTGACCTAATGACGATGCATTCACTTCCCCTCTAGGAAGGAGCATCATGAAACCCACAATACCATCAACATCCCTTCCAAACACTCACTACAGCCTTTTACTCAGAAGATAACACTGTGGCTTTCATTGCATGATGTTCTGAAGGACTGGAAACAGAAGGATGTGTGAAGAACAAATTTCCATTCACAGGCTTGTTTACTAAGGGTATTTTTCACTCCGCGCAATTTAATTCACTTTGATGTTATCATTTTGGGAGCACTCATATTTAAACTGATTTGAAGTGTTAGATGTAATGGATGCCATTTACGATAGAGAAGTGGTATAGCCTAGTGGCTAGCATATTGGACTTAGGGGTCAGGAAGATCTGAGTTCAAATCCTGCCTCTGAAATGTACTAGCAAATATACTAGACTGTGGACAAGGTGCTTAGTCTTTCTGTGCCCCAGTTTTCTCTTATGTAAAATAAAGGGGTTAGACTAGATCACCACTAAGCTGCCTTTGAGCTCTAAATCTATGATCCTATAAACTTGTAACATAGACATTTACTAGCTATGTGACCCAAGGCAAGTCACTTAACCTGTTTGCCTCAGCTTCCTCATCTGTAAAATGGGAATAATAATAGTATCTACCCCCCCCCCCAGGTTGTTGTGAAGACCAAATGAAGATAATAATTGTAAAGTGCTTAGCAAAGTGCCTGACACATAGTAATCAGCACCACAAAAATATTACTTACCATTATTAATTTTAATATCATAATCTTGGCTTATAAGTAAAGTGAGGTCAGCAATCTTGCCTTATTTATTTTTCTGTCTCCCAGGGTACTTAGCTTGGTGTCTTGAACATATATTACATGTATAATAACTGATGAATAAATGAATGGTCTTAAATACACTTCTAAGAGACTTATACTCTTTTGAACTAGTTCACACTGATTTATGAGGTTGCTAAGTAAAATAATTAATATTTTTTACTGTGAATTCTTTCACATTCTTTCAGTAGTTTCGGAATAATGTGGTGATGATATGTGAATCTATTCATCAAAAGATATTGGAAAGCACTGCCAATATAAAATACTGAATTAATGAAAATGTTTACTCCTAAAAGACAATAATTGCTTACATTATTGATTACCTAGCAAACTCTGCTTTGAAAAAAATTAATAAACATTTCATAAAGTATTTAACTCCTTATCATTTTATATTATTTACAATAATTCACTATTATGTTTTAAAGTTTGAAATTATTATAATACTTGATTGAGGAATTAAAATGTTTTGTTAGGACAACAACAATTTTCATCACTTATATCACAAGAAATAATATTTTGAAAATAGTGAAATATTTAAAAAACCTCTTCTGACCCATGAAAATTAATTGTTTTTCAGTATTCTAATGCAATTCAGAAACTGAATAAGATTCTTATTTTGGGAATGGGGAAAGAAAAAAATAATTAAGTTATATTTTCTCATCAGCAGCAATAGGCAATAATTCTTTAAAACACTAGTGTTAAAGAACAGGACTAACCCTTCCTTTAACAAAATGATTCCACAAACTGCCCAATCAATTCAGTCTTTTCCACTGGAAACAAAAGGCAGTAATTCATGCAAGAGGTAACTGAGTTGTTCAGGTAATGACTGTCTAGTTTCTAACTTATCCATCACCTTTATGTCCCCTCCCTTTGATCATGACCATGAGACAATAGTGGAAAGGAAAGGACAGAAAATTTACAATGGTCTCTTTTGCAGCTTATAAGTAGCTCACTAGTTTTGGTGGGAGAGAAAGTAGAAACCAGTTAAAATGAGGCTTGATAGGAAATAGTAATATGAGAGAACTGAAAGGGTTAATGAAACTCACTTTCCAAAGTTCCTAGCTTACAGATATATCATGGCTCTAAAAATTTTAATTATATATGCTTTCCATTATCAGCTCAGTTATCTCTGTGACCACACTGAGAGGGGTCTAACATGCATAACTGAAAACTACAGGTAGCCATCTAAAAGACTCATTTTAGCCAAAAGTTTCAACCTCATTCTCCACCAAGCCACTTAATTTACTAAATTTACTAAATAGTGGCTTGAAAAGGTAATAAATCTTTCTTAGGGTGTCCAATAGTTTCTGAGAGGAGCTTATGCCCTAGGAGAATCTGGCTCACTTCATGAAAGACATCCCGTTGTCTCCCTAACTAGGACAATCTTCCCAGTCACATTAGTTAGAGAATGTCAAACGTATAAATGATGCTGTTATCCACTGCTATTTCAAAATGAATTCTTGTCCTAATATTGTCCATCTATGTAATGGTTTCTTCAACTTTCCTACTCTTTTATTTCCAAAGTAGGCAAACACACTTTCAAATATTATTATTTTTTTTCCCAAGGGGCTGGGATGGAAGGGAGGGACCTGGGGAACTATTTACTTGAAAAAGATGGAGGCTGTTATCATTTCCTTTTTAAAAAATTTTAAAGTTTTACATTAATAATATTTTATTTTTTCCCAGTTACATGTAAATACAGTTACTGTATTGTATTCCAAAAAATCTCTGCTTCCCCTCCTGCCACCCTCAAATAGGTTAATGACCTGAATGAAGAATCAAGCAAACATGAATCAGAACACACTGCTGTTGAGAGAATTTGCAAAAAGAGAATAACAAATATATTATTTACAGTTTTCAAAGTTTGATGTCATAAGCTTACCTATGCACACTAGATCCATAAAACCATACATCCCATAGCAGATTTGAAAGAGGATGTCCTTTCTTTGCCACACCGCATAGGGGCTGAAGGCTGACCACAGAAGCCAAGTCACACTTGCTATTAAGAACAGTGATCCTAGGATTACAGCAATCATCTGAACTTTCTCAACCAGTGTTATAGAAATGCTTTGCCACTAAAAGAAAAACAGAGTCATGTAAGAAAAAAAAGATGCTGTTTATCACAAAAAAACCCCAACATTTTCAGCTCTGTATTTCAACTCTGTCTAGAAAGCCTAGAGTCCATTGCCAATAGATTTGGCTTCCAAATGTACTATGCTTTTTCATCAAGATTAGAATGGAAATATATAAACTGATTAAGATGAATGAATTTCTTCAACTTCATTATTTTCAGTAATTTACCAGTCTGCAGGAGTTAATTTCATTATGCTCCAGATAGTAGTACTATATAGCAATAGCTCAAAAATATTTAGCATCTGGGAATCACATCTATTATCTTTCACACATGCATGAAATTAACTACTATGAAGATACATGAGAACTCCACTATCTGTGCTTTATCTTGCTTTTCTCAAAGTCCCTGACTAGAGGACAAAATGTCCCTTTGCTTTCTATTTGGAAAAGAAAAAAATAAAGGAATAAACTCCACAGGATTAGCTGTAGAACAACACTTTAGCACAGCGTTTCCCAAATGAATTTGACCACAGAATACTTTGGAGGCTGCAATATAGACAGAATACAAAAAAGTATTGGGCCAGGGTCAGTAGTAGAGTTTGGAATAGCCCTGTAACAAAAGAAGTTTGAGCATATTTTGTGCAGGTCAAAGGAAATTAAACCTAATTTCATACTAGAAAAAAGTCACAATTTTCTGATAACACATAATTTTATACTGAAGAATATAGTGGGGTGGACATCATAAGCATTGCGATTTTCCTAGGGGATCTTATTTACCTCGTAGGAACTGTTTTGAAAATGCTTTTTGTAGAACACAAAATGACACTGACAACTGTAGAATTCTAAACAACTGTGGGGCTTGTTTTGATCTTTTGCAATCCAATGCAATCAAAGACTCTTAAGTGACAATATTTGTGGAGCTCAATTGGGCAAATTTTGCAAGTATTTAAAATTTGTAGGTATTTGAGTGTTTATTAAAAAATTAAGATTAAATTAAAAGGTTTTTCTTTGCCTTCCTTTTCTTTTTCTTCTTTTTTCATTTTCAGAGATTAGGTCTCCATATCTTGTCTAGATTAGAAGTGCACAATCCACCCATAGGCCCAATCCCACTGTTGCTCAGCACAGAAGCTATGGCCTGATTCATTTGTGACCTGGATCACTTCATCCTTCCTTATGCAGGTGTCCACTCTACTCACATACAGGAGCTTTCCATATTGGTCCCAGACTTAGTACAGATACTTGAACAACTCTAGTCCTACCACAACTCAAGAGCCCCTGAGCTCAAGTGATCTGAGTCCCAGCCTGACAGTGGCAGGGATTACATACATATATGCCTTACCACACCCAGCTAAAAAAAGATTTCAATGAAAAAATAACATGTATGCTCTTTGCCAGAAATGATCGCCTAAACAATCAAGAATCTGTGAAGAGCACTATCCACTTTAATTAGTCATGTTCTCACTTTTATCAAAGTGAGACAGAAACAAATTTGCAATCGTTGTTATAATGTGATAGTAACCAACCAAAATCCTCAAACCCAAACTCTTAAAACACACTATGTGAAGCAGCTTAACCTGCTACATAACAAGTGCCTTTCAAGAAAATTACTAAATGTTTCAAAGAAGCTTTACTTTTAAAAAAGTAAGTCTTAGAATAATTGGTGTAAGTTAGAACCATCTGAATTCCATTAGCTATGCTGCTCACCTGTACCAGCCTAAGTGTGTCTATTGCAGGCGTGACTTCCCTGGAATATGTTACCATCCCAAATTATTCACATACATATACATGTGCATATTCATACGTGAAAGGCATCATGACACAACGGACAAAGAGTCAGCCTTGGAGCTATGAAGACCTAGATTTAAGGGCTGCCTCTAATACACATGAATGGTGAGTTTCTTAAATTTCAGACTAGTTGTCCATCTGCATTGATGGAGGAATTTTCCTAATCAAGTGTTCTCTACACCAATGAAATCACAGGTCTAGTTAGAAAAAATAAAAATTATACACAAAGATATGTGTATACAATAATATAAATGAAGAGAGAAGACATAGGGGAAAAGAATTTAGAAACAGGGCTCCTGTTCTCAAGGAGACATGTGGGTGTGTACACACACGCATGCATGTGTGTGTGAACTGACTTTTTAAAAATTATGCTAATAGCATTTTGAAATATTTCATATTATAACCAACTTTATTTTACTGAACCATTGCTTTAAAAATATTAAAATCCCATCAAGGCATAAATATAATTGTACTAATTTTTAGGTAAGCCAAATAGTATTATTATAATCAATTTTCAATAAGAAGTTTCATTTCTTGAGATGAAAAGTACTGGGTTTTTTGAGGCTCTGTGAGCATAATAGGTTAGAGAACTAAACTTCTTATTTTTAGCTTACTATTACAACTTCCTAATCCTCCTTAGTTACCTGGGAAATACTAAGAATTCTGTTTGAAATACAACATGATCAGGAGTATGGAATATGAACTAGAATCACCATTATTGTAATGGAAGTGCTCAACCCGATTTCTGTCACACCTCTGTGAACACACTCTCCCAAAAAGATAAGAATAAAGATTATTTTAAAGGCCCAATGTATGTTAATTCTTTGTTATTAATATTTATAATTATAAGAAACTTCCTTTCATCACACTGCTTTGGAGAAATTGAATTAAATTTGGTTTTATATTCAAATATGTTGCTCTTCTGTTTTAATAAAATAGATCAACTTACTGGAAACAAAACTGGATTCAGACTGGAAAGACGTTAGCATGTAATACTTTAGGCAAGTCCCCAGCTTTCTAGGCCTTTGTTTCCTCATTTATAAAATGAAAGGATTGCACTAGTTTATGTGTAAGGTTTCATGCAGTTTTATGCAGAAGAAACATTGCATTTGGAGTCACAAGGACAGAGTTGAAGACTCATCTCTGCACTTACTAGTGATGTAACCTGGGGCTAGTCACTAAGCATTCTGGGCCATGGTTTTGTCAACTATAAAGTGATTATAACAGAATCTAGACTCACTCCTTACTTCACAGAATTGTGAATATCAGATGAAATAACTTTTTTTCTTTTTGGAGGGAGGAGGTGAGGCAATTGGAATTAAGTAACTTGCCCAAGGTCACAAAGCTAATAAATGTCAAGTGTCTGAGGCTGGATTTGAACTCAGGTCCTCCTGACTCCAGGACCAGTGCTCTATTCACTGCACCATCTAGCTGCCCCAAGATAACTTTTTAAAATGTTCTGTAAGGCCAGCTATTATTATATTAAAGTATTAACTTTTATTGCAGCAAGAATTAGTTTGGGCTTTTTAATTTTATTGTGGATTTTTTTAAACTATTAAGGACAGAATATACAAAATTCACAACTAAGTTGCTGAATTTCCTATTTTTCATAACTTGAGCACTGATAAACACACATTATATGTTTTGTAGGACAGCAGGGTGGTGAGGGCTCATCTTGAGTTTGTGATGATATAAAGAACAATTGGGGGATAAGGAACATCGGAGCTCGAATCTGACTAGGTAGAATATTAGTTGTGTGACCCTCAGCAAGTCATTCAACCTCAGTTTCCTCATCTGTAAAATGCAGATAAAAATAGTGCCTACCTTATAGGGTGGTTCGGAGAACCAGAGGAGATTATGTAAAATAATTTGCAAATCTTAAACCATTATTTAAGTGCTCGCTGTTATCATTAACATGCAGTGGTAGTAGTAGTAGTAGTAGTAGTAGTAGTAGTAGTAGTAGTAGTAGTAGTAGCAGTAGTAGTAGTAGCAGCATCACTATGGTAACCAATTAACTATGTGAAGGATTGTTTCATGGATTAGGCTTTAGATTTGGTCTGCTTGGACCCTGAAGACAGAGATTCTGCAAAGAGCAGAGATTGCATAGAGACAGATTTAGTCTTACTATGTGGAAAAGTTTCCCAATAACCAGAGCTATTCAAAAGGGAAACAGGCTGCCTCTGAGGAGAAGCTGTGGACAGAGCACTAGACTTGGAGTGTGGAAGACCCACGTCCATGAATTCAAATCCAGCCTCAGACATTTATCAGCTGTGTGACCCAGGGCAAGTCACTCAACCTTGTTTGCCTCAGTTCTTCATCTGTAAAAAGAGCTAGAGAAGCCAATGGAAAGCCACTCCAGTATTTTTGCCAAGAAAACCCCAAAGGGCGTCAAAGACTCTGACACAATTGAACAATAACAACAACGGAGGAAGTAGGTCCTTAAAGCATGGGCTGCACCCCCTTGTTGGGGACATCCTCCATGGGATTACTTTTTAGTTCTAAATTAGACTAAATGGCCTCTGAGACCTCTTATGTCTCTTAGTTTCTGTTTCTCTGATTGGAACGTACAAATAAAACGAACAAATCTGGTAGGTTCCTAAGGATTAGCAGGAGTTCATTGAAAAGCTAGACACAAAAGCCTTGTAACTATAAAAATAAAAACAAATAAATCTGAATACTAGGAAGGTGACTACACAGATATAATCTTGGTGATTTTTAAAAAATACATTGCCTATCACTACACCTTCATTTATATCAAGCAAGATTTTGGACATTCTTCCCAAAGGAATGACATTTATTTTAAAAGATGGGTAAACAGCCCACTATCCTTGTCCTTTGTAGTCATACCATTAAATATTTCAATCAACTCTCAATTATCTGTGCTAGTTAGCACAGACATAATAAAATAATGGATAACCTTCTTAGGGTTTTCTTCTCTGTCTCTGTGATTTAAGTTTTGCTATACATCTATATACCAAATTTGTGTATCTTCTGAATTTTGAACCCAAAGCAACTATACTACCTTCCTGCACAGAATTTATAAACTGCTAAACATTATGGTGTGCTTTGACATAAAAATATATTTACATCTCTTCAGAGACATAAAAAATGAAAGATGGAGAGGAACAATAACTTTGTAAATAATTGCCAATATTTCTTTTTTTTTTCACACTGAGATATTTCCTGCTATTTCATATTCCGACAAAACCTGCCACTTTTCTTCAAAAACTGCTGGAACAAATATTTCTGAGAATAGAGAAAGCTACTGGTCCACTTCTGAAGAGGGCAGTTGCTCCTTTCAATGGACAGCATTTAGGCCAGTGCCTGGCATACAGCAAGTGCTGAGTAAATATTAGGCATTAATATTATTGTTGTGTTAGAAGCAACTAACTTCACTAATTTTCAAGTTATCTCCCCCAGTGCATGCCTTAACAGCAACACCAGAAACATGACTGACATTCATAAACTGATGTCTTCCATGACTATGAACCTCTTTATCCTTTCCTTCAGCTTCCCCATAAAGACATCAAGTCCTGATGGCTCTCCTTTGGAAATGTTTCTTGAATTTGCTCCCTTTCTTTCCATATAATCACCTTTTTCTAAGTTCTCATCACTGTTCTCAATCTGTCCCAGACTCCTAAATGGTCTTCATGTTCCTGTCTCTCTCCCCTTGCCTCCTACCTTTCTGTTAAGACCAAGACTCTCAATTTACTCTTAAAATTAAATGACAGGAATGTCAGACAAATATTTTATCATAGATGTTTCCCTAGGCTATTTCGGGGGAGGGCTTATCATTTCTTTAACTTAATACCAGAAATCACAGATCACACATGAACACCCAATGGGAAAGTACCAACTGTAGCCATAGAACACAGATTCCTAGAGGGAAGAGGAATATAAACACAGCTCCCAAGTTACCTTCTCAAAGATCAAGGATCAACGATGTAGAGAACTCCAGACTCACTTGCATCTGAATAACTTTCCTAAGGAAACTCTTAAAATTTATAAACACTAGCAATATAGTTCTCTCCTTCCTCTTTAAACCCCCCGCTACCTACTGTCCCAATACATCCATAAAACAGAAGTGCAAACTCAACTGTAATCAAACTGTAAGAGGGGATATAATGGAATCTTGTTTTGCTCCCACAAAAGTTATTGGAAGGTAATCAATGGCTGTAGGGAAGCTCTTGCTTATCTTACTTCACTAAAACCCTGGCCTTCCTGGATCTATGTCTATGGCCAGAGGGAACTAGAAAGGTGTGGCTGTGGCACACAACTCTGACCTTGCAAGAGAAGAGGTCAGGTCCCAGTCAGGTCTCAAGTATGCTCACTACCATACCTCTGTAATCTACATATAATCTGTATATATTAAGGGAATGTAGACTGTATAGAAGGAAATAAAGTGAGGAATATGAGGAATTTGACTAACCTTTGAGAAATTTGGGAGAGAAAGAATGTAGAATATATATATATACATATATATATATATATATATGTATACACACACACACACACACACACACATATGGAAATAAAGTAAGGAATTTGAGGAATTTAATTAACCCTAAGTCTACCAGAAAGGACAGAACTTGTAGACCTTCACTCTTACTTTGGTATGAGTGTGGATGTGTCCCTAGTGAGCATCACACCTGCTTCCCTGCTAGAAGTGCAAATAAACATCTTCCTTCGCACAACTCTTTCTGAGTTCTTTCAGTAAGAAGGGCTTTGTCATTTTAAGGGGTACACTGTGTGGATCTTCCTAAGGGTCCTCAATAAAAGAAGCGGTGGGCAGTAGAAGCTTGTCCCAGGCTAACTCCCTGATCCTACCTGGAAGTCTTGTGATCCCCATAGTCAGGTTGAGGGGCATCCCACATAGATCTTCCTAAAGCACCTGAGGGAAGCAGTGGGCAGTGGAAGCTTTGGGCTCACTCTTTGACCCTACCTGGGAGGTCCTGTGAACCCCAAAAGTGTATTTCTCACAAAATTAAACTATCCCTTTCAAAATGACTGGCCTCAACATTCTGACACTACCCACTGGGGCCTGTTAGAGTACTGATACCACCTTCAGATGTAGTCTGCATATTGATAGCAAATTCATCATTCTAATAATCAAGTCTTAATCACATCAACCTTCTATTCAAGAAACTACAATGGGTATCTATTGTCATATCAAGTCTAAACTCCTCCACCTGACATTCATGCCCTCTAGGAGTTGGGTTCTACCCTATCTAGCCATCTCTAATCAGTAAGAATAATAACTCATATTATTAGTAATAACAACAGCTCAACTTTATGCAACGCCTCACTGCTTATCAAGTCCTTTTTTTACAACTCCCTAGATAGCACAACTCTGCCCTCTTCCCCACCACAAACACTGCTTAGCTCTATTGTCTTATTTTCCCCTCACATTATCATTCTCATTCCTGTCTCCAAGTTTTGTTATTATCACTGACCTCAAATGACCTCTTTCTTCCTCTCTTCCTATCTAATTCTACTCATCCTTCAACAACATTCCTTTCAAAACCACACTTCTCTATGAAGGTTTCTCTGACTATTCACACCTACACACTTTCCTCAGGTCTCTAGTTGTACTACTCTGTACACATAATTTATCACTTAATCATCTATCTTGTACTAAATTGTTCTCTAGTTATAAACCTTTTCCCAGTCAAATTATGAATGTCTTGGGGGCAAGGAGCATGTTATGCACTTCTTTGGCATCCGGCTCCACAAATCTGATGATTATTAATTGAACTGATGAAATCTTCAGTATTTGATGCTGTTGGCCATACACCCTTCTTTGGAATTTCTTCCTTTGTCCACACTGAAAAGATATAAAATTATACTGGTTATTTCCCAAATTTTGTTTTCTAAGTCCTCAATCCTCTGCTCTTTTCTCTCAACACTCTCCCTAGAAGAACGCATTATTCTTATGGTTTCAATTATCACTGCGTGCATGACTCCCATGTTGCTATTTGGATATCTCCCAAATCTTTATCTTCTTCCCGCATCTTCAACTGCCAAATGAATATCCCCACCTAAACGTCTATCCCTCTGTCATCTCAAACTTGCTATGTCTAAAACTAATTCTTCTTTCCAAAATCAGCTTTCCCTTCTGACTTCTCTGTTTCTTATCCATTCAACCAATCAGTCAATTAGATAATCAACAAATAAGTATTCCACATCTATCATGTGCGAGATGCATGCTTGGCACTCAATCAGGGGGCCATCTTTCTCCCACTGACCCATCTCTGATTTATCATTGTTCACCTGTCCTATGCAGAGAACAGAATATTAATTCTCCTTTTACAGTAATATCTCCTTCTGGGATCTTCTTATTTTCCATTGTCACTACCCCATATTCAGATCATATATCCTCATACCTGGCCCACTGCGGATTCCTCAGTAATCTTCCTGACAGGAGTCCCTCTCTTCATCTTATACATTCTCACACTTTCCAATTAATCTTCTTCAAAACAATTCTTTCATCATATCATTACCCTACAGTTTCTCATTTCCCACATACTGAAGTTCAAACTCTGCAGTCTGACATTCACATCTCTCCATAATACGGACCCAACTTACCTATCCAAAGCACATGTCACTACTTCCCAACATGAACTCTCTAGTGTACTTCAATCGTCCCTCTGAACCCTCTGTTTACCCACTTCCTTACTTGGCATGGTTTCCCCTCCTTGTCTCTGCCTTTGCTGACCTTTCATGTATCCTTGGTTCCCAGTTCAATAACATCTTCAACTCCCCTGAACTACACCTTCACCCTGTTTCAATCACATATATGTTTGGTCAGGGTAGTACAATGAGAAGAACCTGGGATACCTATTTGGAGAATCTGGGTTTGAATGTTGCTTCTAATCCCTCACTACCTCTGTTTACTTTTGGAAAGTAACAAATCTTAATCTGTGGGCCTCAGTTTGCTCAGGTGCAGAAGGAGGAGGTTGGATTATATGATCTCTGAGGTCCCTCACTTTCAATTCTATAATTATTGTTGCTGTCACTCATGTCTGACTCTTCATGACTCCGATTTGGGATTTTCTTGGCAAGTGGTTTGCTATTTCCTTCTCCTGCTCATTTTACAGATGAGGAAACTGAGGCAAACACGGTTAAGTGACCAGGATCACATAGATAATAAGTGCCTGGATCCAGATTTGAACTCAGGTCTTCCTGACTCCAGGCTCCACTCTCTATTCAATGCACATCTAAAATACATGATCTATAACCTTGATTTTTGCCACCATCAAAGAGTCTTCTGCCATCACATTTCATAATTTTAAACTTCCTTTCTCTGACCATATCCACCAACCATTTCTGCTCTCCTAGTGCCATACTATTCCAAAACATATTCTATATCTTCCAAATAATTTCTAGTCACTCTAACATTTGTTTCTTTCCTAGGTTATTACCTAAGAAATCTGGCCTCATTTCTCTTCCTTCAAAATTCTGACACATTAATTAACCAATTCAACTTTCCACTGACACAACCCTGAATTCCTTGCGCTATTGTCCAAAACGAACTTATCCTTTTTCAAACACAAACCCTGAATTACTCCCACTGCCTACTCTGTTCATGTTGCTGAATGCTAAGGAATGAAGTGACACAACTTTACTGTTAAAGTCTACTACGATTCAGCTGGCACCAAACCACTGTGCCTCAGGCACACTCCAACACACTTCACAAGATGCCTATCCAAAAATCTATTTTTACTATGGATCTGTACCACAACTCTTCTATTTCCCGTCAGTAGATGACCTCACCTATATATTCACTGAAAAATCTGTGGCTATCTGGCACCCAGTAACTCTCACCCCTAAATTCAACTCAACATAATTCCCCATTGTCTCCTTTTTTGCATCAGTATTAGAAGGTTCCTTTTCCTAACTCAACGACAATACTTTTCTTTGTACTTTGGATCCCATCTCTCCTCCTTTGATCATTTCCTCTCTTCCCCTAATTCTCAACCTCCCCTTATCCACTGGCTTCTTCTCTGATGCCTACAAATATGCCCAGAACTCCTCTATTCTTAATAAAATAAACCCTTTCATTTGACCATACCATCAGTTACTTCGATCTATCTTTTAACTCTCTGACCTTTCATATCCAAGAAAACTATTCCTATATTTCCACATTCATTGCCTCCACTTCACACTTCCTACACACTTCTCAACCCCTTGAAATCTGGTATCCATTCCCACTACTGCCTTGAGACTATTTTCTCCAAAGTCACCAAAGAATTCTTTATTATTAAGCCCAATATCTTGTTCTCACACCTCTTGACCTCTCAGCAGCATTTGACACTGTTGACCACCCCTTCCTCCTGTCATTGCTCTGTCATAATTCTCTTCCTAATTATGTGACCACTCCCCAGTCTTTTTTTTTTGGCTGGATCATCATCTGTGCCCTAACAATTATATCTGTCTTGGGTCATCTCCATTTTTTGTTCTACAGAATGTAGAACAATTGGCAATCACATTATCCCCATGGATTCAACTATCATCTCTATATAGATGACTATGAAATCTGTCTATCCAGCCCTCCATCTCTCTCCTGAGCTTCAGTTCCGTATCCCCCATTGCCTGCTAGATATCTGCCTGAAAGTCCCAAGGCCATCTGAAACTCAACCTGTCCAAAGCAGAGCTCTTTATCTTTTACCCAACCCTCTTAACCTTCCCACTTCTGGATTAGAACAGCAATATTTTTCCAGTCCCGGAGGTTACCCTTGACCTCTCACTCTTCCCCCTCTTACATATCCAATCAGTTTCCAAGTCTCGCAGATTCCATCTCCTCTTAAATCCCTCCCACTGGATTTACTATCAGCAGAACACCTGCAAGTCATGCCTTCATCAGCTCTTTCACTTGCACTATGTATCTCTTGATATCCAATTTCTCCCCTCTCTAATCCATTCTTCACACAGATGCCAATTTAATATTCCTTAAGTTCAGGCTTGACTCTGCTCCCCTGCTCAAGAAGTTTCCGTGGTTTCCCAGTACCTCTATAATACAACACAAACTTCATGGTTTGGCATTTAGAACCTTTCACAATGTGGCTCAAAAGCATATTTTTCCAGATTGACTATCTGGTCTCCCTCATACTATACTTGAGCTGTTCCATTTCTTGCTTTCATGACACTGCAAACTCTGTTTCCTAAATGCAATGTTCTGCCTCATTATGCCTGACTTTGGAAATCTGAGGTTAAGATTCAGGTCCAATGCCCACTCCTTCAAGAGATCTTTTTGATTCTCCCAAATTGTTAGCCCCAATAATTTTGAATTTATTTTGCATTTACCCTAAACTTATATATTTGTGAAAAGAATATAGAACAGAAGCTCCCTGAAAGCAGGGGCTGTCATTCTATTGTTGACTTAACATCTAAAACAGTTCTTGGCACAAGGTGGCGCTTAACAAAATCTCATTGGTCAATTCCAACACTATTCATTCTGAAAATTCTTTACTAACTAGCACATGTCCCCCACTGCTCCAGGAAGTGTTTTTTGACCAGCCACTCAAATCGATGGCTATTTTTCTTCCTTCTGAATTCAGTGCCTGAAGTACTGATTTGGCACTTAGCATGTATTTATGTTGAACTACTTACATTTTTTTTTCCTCTTGCCTCTTGAATGGGGTTATAAATTTTAACTAAAAAATTAGGGAGAGTGGGAAAGTAGTAGATTTAGTTTTATGGGACTTAAGTTCAAATCCTGGTGTTGTCACTACCTGCTTGACCTTGGACAAAATCCCTAAGCTTCTCTGGGTCTGGTTTTCATCAAGTATGAATTGATGGAGTTGGAGTAGAGAATCTAAGTTTGTAATTCTAGGATTCATATAGTTTTCAACAATCTCCACTGCATGCCACCTCCAATCTGGCACCTTTTGCTATTCATACCCCCAAACATCCCCAAATTAAGACTCTAGCCCTAAGGAGGGTTCACCATGTGACTTTCACTATCTTACCCAAAACTAGACCTCTACACTACTTCCTGGTCATCTCCCCATCCTCCTCCCCATCTCCTCCTCCATCCAGCTCCCCCTTATGTGCTGTCTTCCCCAAATTCCTGAGGTAAGGGAATGTCTTACTTGCCATTATTTGTGTACCTAGTACTTAGCATATTGCCTGACATATAGCAAATACTTAGTGAACACTTTATCTACCTCTCCTGGTCAGGGTTCGGGGTGACAGTAGCTTTCTCCAAATATCTGAAGGGCTGACATGCAGAAGATTTATTCCACATGGCTCCAGAAATCAGAATAGATGAAACGAACAGAAGGTGCAAAGTGGCAAAATTAGGCTTGAAATAAGGAAAAACTCTTAATAAAAAGGGCTATCCAAAAAAAATGGAATAGACTGCTTTTGAAGAGAAAATGTATTCTCCTTTGCTAGATGCTGGTATTTACAAGTTGTGTGATCCTAGGTAAGCAATTTAATTTCTATCTGCCCCAGTCTCTATATATGTAAGATAGGGATATCTTTAAAGGCTGTTGAAAGGATGAAATGAGATTATATTTGTAATGTGTTTTGCAAAACTTAAAGCCTCATAAAACACTAATGATGATGATGGTGATGACAACGATGACAACGACGTTGATTCTTGTTCAAGCTATGGTTTGAACTAGATGGACTCTGAGATTCTTTCCAACTTGGTGACTCTATTAAAAAGATTTCTTGTTCAGGCACTATCTAATAAGTTAATAAAAGCCTATCTGCACTAAGACAGACTTAAGAAAAATATATAAGAGCAGGAATCTGGTAACATTAAGCTTGTGAGCTGTGTGGTTTATGGTCCTCTTACTTCTCTGGGGAAGAGACTTAGGTAGAAAATTGGAAAGACATTGTGATCATTATAGTTGTCATGTATTGTAAAAATAAACTCAATGTTTACCAGTAAGATTTGCCCTTAAACATGGAAGGCAGGTGAAAGGAAACAAACATTATTACCCTCATTTTCCATGCAGAAAGTGAAAGCCAGAAGGCTGAAATCAGAGGCTCAAGATCAGACAAGAAACAGATTCTCTGCCTGCATGTCACAATTAGCACACATAAGCTCTAGGGGAAGTGGATTACCTCTTTCAGACCTCAAGAACACCATTTATAAAGCTGTTGTCGTTCAGTTATCTGAAAGAGTTAATACGCCTTCCCCACACACGCTACCTAAATTCCTCTAAAAATAACATATGCTCTGGACGAACCGAGCTGAGTATTGCCAAAAAGTAGATTCATTCTGTCCTTCAGTCCAGTGAGCATTAAATCATGCAATCTATAATACTGTTTCAAATTTGTTTTTACAGAAGGGAGGCCAGATATGAATCATAAGCTAATAGATTTGTAGTGCAATGATTTATACTGCTCAGTAGTGACAGGTGGGATTACTCACTAGTGTCACAAGAGAGAACACCTGCTCCCAAGAAGTGGCCTCCTTCAAAAAATGTGTTTAGCTAGAATCTATTCTCTAGGATGTTTCAATTGTGTCATTGAATTAAATTGTGTCACTGAAGGAGCACTCTGAAATGCTGGCTGAAAACACTGCAATATGTAATCAATTTGACATGTGGATACAACATTCAGTTAATTATATGCCTATTCTCTATTGAGCCATATTTATATACAGCATACTGAGAGTGATTTCACGGTTTGGTATTGGACTGCTCTGCTGGAAAAGCACTAATCAAAGCTTTGCTAAAAGACAGGGGGGAAGATCTACTTTGCTTAAGAAATACACAATCCATAATCTCCACTGCCTTAAAAGTGGTGATTTTTCATTTCTCTTAAAAACAATTAATACAATAGTAGCCACTCAAAAATCTGCATTGAGGATATATGTGTGTTGATGGCTCATATAGATGTATCCACAAAGCAGTTAACTTAGATGATTTTTCCAGTACTAAACTCCCTATTATATCACTCTCTTATTATCCTCAGGCAATAGTTTGGTTCAGAGCTACCATAGGAATTCCCCAAGGAGACAAATAAAAAAAGAGAAAAAGGTGGAGCCACCAAAGTAACATCCCCTTGTCTGATTTATTTTGCCCCAAATCCTCTCTCCTGTATTGACAGAGAGAGAAATAACATCAACCTGCGAGCAAATCGATGTTCTGATATGTGGGCATATTATCCTTCACGGAGCTAAGTCATTGGGGATTCTGAAACTTACTTGAAGCTCAACAAGCCCTCCCTCGTTCTTGGACTGACAATGCCTGAGATACAAGAAAAAATATCCAGCATGCCCCTTCTGTTAGGAAGTTTTCAGTTTTCTGAACAGTAAAGCTGCTATAATTTTGGACTAATTAGTAGAAGGACCAGTCGGAGCTGGCGAAAACTCTAAATTACAGATTTTTAAAGTAAAAAAGTTTTATTATTTTCGAGTGTGTACAGGAACTCAAACTAAGTTAACAAAGTACTGCCAACTAGAGGTTTTTAAAGGACACTTCTTTATTGGATTTGGATAAGAATAATTTGCAATAAACACTTTAGGTATTTTTCACATAAATGGGTATTTTTAAAGTACTTAAAAATCTATTCTCTTAAGCAGTTTAACCTTCCCCCTTCTCATCTCACTTATATTAAAAATTAGTTTTATTCACAGAAAGAGAAAAATTAAACTACTGTCAAACTAGCAAACTTTCAGAATTAATGATATGAACTCAATTAACAAATAGTTACTGAATATCTACTATAGCAGGATCCCATGGAGGATATGGAGAAGTAGAATTTTTTCTTAAAGGAAATTAATAATCTAGTTGGCATAATAAGAACACTATGTCTAAAAGATTGCTAAAAGAAAGCTGAGAAAGAATTTTTACAGCCAGTGTGTCTGATAAAGGCCTCATTTCTAAAAATACATAGAGAACTGAGTCAAATTCATAAGGATACAAGGCATTCTCCAATTGATAGTCAAAGGATATGAACAGGCAGTTTTCAGATGAATAAATTTAAGCTATATAGAATCATATGAAAAAATGTTCTAAATTACTATTGATTAGAGAAATGCAAATTAAACTTTGAGGTACTACCTCATACCTATCAGATTATCTAATATGACAAAAAATGAAAACAAAAAACGTAGGAGATCCAGGAAGATTAGAACACCAGTGCATTGTTGGTGGAGTTGTGAAATGATCCAACCATTTTGGCAAACAATTTGGAACTATGCCCAAAGGGCTATAAAAAATGTGTATACCCTTTGATCCAGCAATACTCTACTAAGTCTGCTTCCCAAAGAGATCAAAGGGTATGAAATAATCAGAACAAAAGAGAAAAACCACAAGAAAGAAAAAACAAAACACACACAGAAAGAGAGAAAATAGTATGCTTCAGTCTGGATTCAGACTCTTTCTCTCTGGATGTGGTTAGCATTTTCCATCACAAGTCTTGGAATTGTCGTGGATCATTGCATTGCTGAGAAGAGCTAAATCTATCATAGTTAATCATCATACAATGTTGCTGTTGCTGTATACACTGGTTCTGCTCAATGTGTCTGAAGGCTGATTCAAGCATATTATTTTCATTTTTTATGTGTTTTGCTTTTTCTTTCTTGTGGTTTTTCCCTTTTGTTCTAATTCTTTTTTTCACAACATAGCTAATACAGAAATATGTTTAACATGATTGTACATGAATGACCTATATCAGACTGCTTCCTGTTTTGGGGAAGGAGAAGAGAGAAAAAATTTGATCTCAAAATTTGACAAAAATGAATGCTGAAAACTATCTTCACATGTAATTGAAAAAATACTATTAAGGAAAAAAATAAAATATTGCTAACTATATAAAGGTGCATTTGATGAATTCTGAGTGCTACAGAAGAAGAAAGTGGGATGAGTCTGAATCAGGGAAGACTTGATGGAGGACATATAACTCAGACTAGATCTTGAAGAACAGAGAAGACTCAAAGAGCAAAGTGAAAGGCATTCCAGGCCATAGGAACCAGAAAAGCAAGGGCACTGAGGGAGGATTTATGAAAGACCCACTCAGGGCACAGCTAGCAGAACAACTTGGCTGAAGTTCTTGGATGACAGTAATGTGGTTTTACTGCATTAGTAAGATTAAATATGTATTACGGCGTCTCAGAATATCTAAAAAGTTCTTTAGACATCTTCTTAAAGAGGAACATGAGGTTTGAAAGAAATTTTAAAAGCATCTACAAAAGCAGGTGTTTTTCATTACTGTTGATATCACAGGGGAAAATAATCCATTCGCTGAAAGTTATTAGCAACCAATTATTAGTCACGGAGGTGATTACAACACCTGCTGATGAAAGTCAAAATGTACGTCATCATTGTCTTTGGCAATATCCATCATGAGAACAAGCCCAGATGAAATTTCTTTGTATACAAGTTTATAAGTGTGGGCCTCTCTCTCTCTCCACAAGGCTCAGCGAAGATTTGCCTGCCTCTAAAGGCAGCATCCACAGGACAAAGTAGACTTTCAGTTCAATTCGATCCAATTCATCAAATACTCTAAAGTTGAATGCCATGTGTTCTGTGTGTGCAGTCCTGGACAACCTACATGACAGAGATGAAACATCGTCTTTGCCTTCATGGTGCTTACATTCTAGTAGGAGAATATGATACAAATGATCGAAGTATAAAACATAATAATCCGCACTGAAGAAGTGCAATTACCCGTTCCACATCACGTGGTTTAAGGGCATGGCACTCTCGTAATCTGGAAAATCCACATAAAATTTTTTGGCCCTTCCTTTATACCAGAGAAGTCTGAATTATTATGGTAGTACAAGATAAAATATGTTGATATTATACAATACTATACATATATTTTATGCAGTTTCTGTATCAACTACGGGCCTTTGCATGTTGTCTACAGCTTATATAAAACCCCAAAATTCCCATCAAATTTCTTATGCCAACCTGCAATATATTAAAACCACAATGGAGAAAGTCAAGATGTAGAATGGATAACTCTATGAGCAAAGTGTCCCGTAAGATCACTACTGCTTGAGGGATCCCGAAGGCTTCCTAGTGGAAGTAGCACTTTAGTTAGAATTTAAATAATGGGTGAAAATTGAACAGAAGGAGAATAGTGAAAGTCAGGAGGAGATCATTTACATTTCCCTGATGGATAGTTTGAATGCTTCCTCTTTCAAAAACTTTGACTATTTATCTTTCTGTGGAATGGATCTTATGAATAAACTTTTTTCTAGATTTGGATGTCATAGTTTTACCAGAAATGTTTATTGCAAAGTTGCTTTTTTTCCCTTTAATGTTAGTCTATTTCTTCGAGTCTACTCTTATTTCTTATTCTGGATGGATTATTTTTTTTACTGAATAAAACCTTTGTTTTTATGTAATTAAATTCATCTATTTTGACTCAATGTTGTCTGTGTAATGAATGTTTGAGATTCTTCACTTGGTAATTACAAGAAATGTAATATTCTATTTTCCTTTGATTTTTATAACACATTTTTAAAATATTTAGTTTTGGAATTTATTGTGGTATATGGTATATGGCCACCATTGTTTGTTTTACTCCTCTCAGTTTTCCCCCATCTTTCTTTTTCTCTGATAGCCACAATCAAACTATGCCTTGTTTCTTCCAAAAAAATCAATCGTTAAAAAATCTTATTTTTCTCCCTCTTGGCCATTTGTGATTATTTGATTATTACTCAAAACAACAGCTCTAACACACACTATCTGTGAGACCCTGAGAAAATCACTTAACCTCCTTAATGTCCCATGAAATGCTCCAAGGCTTTTAGTTGCAGAAAAGGTTATGTCTGCACTGCTAAAGTTGCTCACCAGGAGCTCCCAAAGCCAAAAAAGGCTGTTTTGTCCCTATACCTCTACACTGCTTACACAGAGAAGCTGGTTCATCCAGCATTTCTGTAACTTTGTTGTACTTCATCATAAGTGCAAATTGAAAGTTTTAAATACGAACATGCTTGATGTTCTCCTGTCCCTCTATAGGATTTACGATGAATCACGGCTGTCAAGCATCCCTTGGATTTAGGTTGATATTCTGCATTTTGGTAGAATTTCCTATCAGCTAGGAGGAGTGACACATGCTTATAACCCCTGCTGCAGAAGAAGCTGGTTTATCACAGCTCAGGAATACTCAGCTGTAGAAGAGCTAAAATCAATTCTGTGTCTATACTAAAACTGGTACCGATTACTTTAAACTCCTGAGAAAAGGAGATCACCATGTTGCCTAAGGAGGGGTAAACCCATCTACGTTGGAAATGGAACAGGTCAGAGCTTCCTTGCTAATCTATACTGGGATCAGAACCATGAGAGGCTGCTGCACTTCTAGATTAAGTGAGATTAGGAGATCCAGTCACAAAATAAAACAAAATGCTGCATATAAAAAAAAATTCTAAAACTATGATCATCTCTTCATAAACTCCTGAAAGTCTTTACACATATTAAATGATTATCTATCAAATATACTCAGTTTTGTGGGGAGTTGATATGATAAAATTTAATTTCCCTGATACTCTATATATTTTATTCTAGTTTTTTTTCTCATTACTTGTCTTAAGCAAAATCATGTGCAATTTGATGTGGTATGCTTTGATATAAGTTTTTTTTTCCTCTTGGTCACTTCTAAAACAATGTCATTATCATTATAGTCTCCAAGTATAAAAATGATGTGTTTGAGTGAGTTGGATCTTAGGTTCATCCCTTTTGGCTATCCAGTAGATTTTATTGATATATTATTCCCTGTCCTTTGATTTTAATATTTTTGAGAAACATTTTCATACAATTTTCTGGAAGTCATTAGATTCTTCATATTTTTTTGTAGATTTGAAAACTCTTAGGACATCTCTATAAATGCTATACTCGGTCCATCATCTTTGCTTATAAAGTTCAAAGAATTTTTCTAGTTGTGTTGCATTTCAACTTTATCTTTTTGATTCTTCTGCTATTTCTGCCATTCTTTCTTCCAACAGAATAATTCTATTTTTCAATGTCTCCAAGCCTTGAAAATACCCACAGAGAATCTAAAATGAGTTCTATGGTGACTCAAAAGAGATCAGACCATTAATTCACATAGGAAAAAAAAGTGAATGAAAAATGTCTATTGCCCTATTGTATGCAGTTAAATAGACAGTTTATTGAATCTATCCATCAATATATCCATCTTGGAAAGACACTGAAGATAATAATCTGGACCAAGAATTGACTCGGAGAAAAGTAGAATGAGTTACATTTGTTAAACTCTGTGTTTTCAAATAATCCTAAACAGCTCTCTTGCAACAACACAATGTCCAAAAATCAAAATTGTTCATAATGGAAGTAAATGGTGCCAGCATATTACCAGTGATGGCCTGCTTAAAAGAAGTGGTTGAAAGAGATATCATGCAAGAAAGGTACTTTAGAAAGATACTTTAGAATGCAACAGCAATAAAGGATAATAAATGAATAGCCAGAGTGCTAGTATCCATGAAATGTGAAAAGATGTAGAAGAAGCCCTTTGGTATGTGGCATAGATCCTCTATGGAAGATTTGTGGGAGTTCATGGACAAGACTCATTCAAGATGAAAAAGCATGGATTGGTTGTGCTTTGCACCAATGACAGAAGTTCCTTCAATGATGACATGGATTCACTTAAGTACGGAAAGGGCATGACTCAGTCTTTGCCAGATGATGGATATATGAGATACAATGATACTGGGTACTGGAGAGTGCAAATTTTGGAAACCTCACTTGTCTCTCTGCTACTTTATATATTGGATTTATGACAGAAAGTCTGTGTTATGTAGGTATGGCCTCTGGAGGATTTATGAGTATGCTAATTTAGTACCAGAGTGTGGCAAGACTGACCAAGATCCAATAAAGCTATTGATTCCTAGCAAGAAGTATAGAGCTAAGCCTAGGAGAAGACACTGGTTTCAATAATTATTCTTACAGGTCTTAGAACAATAAGAAACTTAGGATTCAACTAGTGTTGTGTGTGAATGACTTTGACATTCCCTGTTCTTGCCAGAATGAGAGATGAGTTTTGCTTTCACTCAGTTCCTGGCCACAAGTTGTTGGGTTCTGAACTTCTGGGGGTTTTCTCAAGCCTTCTGCTGGAGATGTGTCATGAGTCAGTAAAGTACATCCTGGACATATTTATATAAACCTGCTCTGATATGCTGTCGTAATTTGATTAAAATTAAAATTTATATACATTTATTATAAATGTATATAAATTATATAAATAAAATTAAAATTAAAATTTATATAAGTATGTTTTTGCATGAGCCATAGAGCCAAGCACATTAATGGACAGGAAAAACAAGTGGGATGAGGACAGATGAGCTTTGATAGAAATGACACAGACTTAATCCTCTAGAATCTGAGGCCTAGATTAATGTAAGAACAATAAAAGCACCCATGAAGGGGCATTGCCAATGTATGAATGATATCTAACTGCTTTGAGAATCTAGGAGAGTCACAAGGAGTTCAGTTGATTATCCAGACAGCCCCCAGTTCTAGGTGGTATGTAACACATCGGAATTTGAATTCATCTTTGGGCGCTTTCATTTTCTTAAGGTTACTACCATCTTTTAACAAAAATAGCTGCTGTTCATGATCTCAATTCAGGGCAATTTGATGATGTTTCAACAGAGTTATATGTTAATACTATGTAGCTGTTATATTTCCTATGAATGAAAAGTGCATCTACAACTCCATATATAACAAATATATATATATATATATATGTATATACACAAACACACACATATATGCCCCCATATAGTCATTATTATACATTATTATACATGTTTTATATTATGTATAATCATATTATATAATCATATATTTTATATATATTCATATACTGCCACAAATAGTTGATATTATTACAAATATGGGTTCCCTGTGTAGTCTATGTTCAAGAGCTTGAACAGCAAGTGATACATCAAAATCATATTAATATGCATTTCTGACCTTAATTAAATAATTTCAATGAAAATTGAATTTGAGCATGTTGTCTTTAAATCTGTTTGTTTTAGTAGTGTTTTCACTACACAAAAAGATCTGGGAAATATGGCTCATCCAGACAAAGCACTTTCATATCTTTGTGTAGCCATCTAATCATTTTGGTGATTTGAGGATCTAAATTTCACATAACAAAGATCAGCACATTTTGTGTAGTATCTTTTATAAAACCAGTATCAAGGTACTTTTCTTTTGATAATTTAATAATTAATACCAAATGTAGATGAAGTGTTAAACATATCTGATTTTCAATTATTGATGATTCTTGGATTAATGACTTTCATTCTTCATCAATAACATTACTCGTGCTTCAAAAGGCAAATAAAAAAATTAAAAGAACTGCTATTGTGGACCTGATACTGATCAATAAATAAGGAAAGATTGTTAAAATATGAGTGATCAAAACTTTAAGTGACCATATCATCTTAGTGTGTGTTATAGGAGAGAAAAATCTCATCTTAACTTGCAGAAATTCAGTTGACAAAAAATAATTTTGAAAAATGGAAGAAAAAAAAGTAAAATTGTATAAAGAAACTGGTATCAATGCTAGAAAACTCACTGACCAACTTAAGATTTCCCAAAAAAGAGTGCAGAAGATGGAAGCAAGAACAAATCAGTACAAAAGAGAAGAATTCTACCACAGTGGGTTCAGAAGAGTTAAAGATAAGAATGAGGCAATGCTGTTGATTGTTTTTTATTCTTTTTTTTTTTTTGGAGGGGGGAAGGCAGGGCATTTTGGGTTAAGTGATTTGCCCAAAGTCACACTGCTAGTAAGTATTATGCGTCTGAGGTCACATTTGAACTCAGGTCCTCTTGACTCCAGGGCCGATGCTCTATTCACTGTACCACCTAACTTCCCCTAACTGTTGATGAATTTTAAAGACCAAAAGAGACTTCCTTAGTTATGTTAGAAGGAAGAAGAAGATCAATCAAAGAAAAGCATTGATGGGACAAGAAAATAATGAAAGAAAGAAGATAGAACTACTCCACTCATTTACTTCTGCTTTCTTAAGCAAAGCAAATGATCTTTGGCTTCAGAAGGATAACATAAAATTATTAACATGGAATTAAAACTTGAGGACACTGTAAAAGAGCATCTAAGTAGCTTCAGTTAAAATTGCCAAGCCTAGTTGAATTTTTAGGGCAAATATGATTGCTGAACCAGGGTCAATGATCTTCAAGGAACTGTGAAGAATGGTATAAATGACACAGAACTGGAGAAGGGTAAATGTCCTTCATTTTCAAAAAAGGGAAGCAAGAAGAAACTGCAAGCTATAGATTAGGAAGCCTGAATTTTAAAATGTACTACTTAAGATAGTTTGTGATTATTTATAAAAGGAAACACTTAACACTAAGAGCCAGCTTACCCTCATTAAGAACAGAGTATACCCAGCTAAAATAATTTCTTATTTTGACTGTATAATTGGATTGGTTAAGGCAGAGAAATGCTGAGATCTCCAGTGGAATAGCCAGGGAGCAATCCTTGGTTCTTTGCTATTTGATATTTTTATCAATAATTTGGAGAAAGACATCCATGGAAATTTTATGAAGATTCCAAATGATACAGTGTTGGAAGGTATATATGCTCAATGCATTCAATGACAGAATCAGGTTCCAAATAGCTTTGAGGCACAAAAGAGTAAGGAAGCCTGGATCTGGACAACCTAAGGCAAAAGCTCAACAATCAGAGCTAGCCTTATGTGAGAAATGAATATTTCTCTCTTGTATTTAACAATCAATTATTGTGTTAGACTAAAATTTTCCCCCTTTTCTAAAACTTCCTCATCCAAAAACCAACCAAAGTGGGAAATCTTAAAGATCTACCCAGGCTGAGATCTATAAAAAAGTAAAAGAAATTCTTAAGTTTGAGTTAATGGGTATACTCTTGCTGGTTGTGTTTGCTCAGACAGGTCTTGGGAAGTGATGATTCTCCCTTTTATCAAGATAGGTGATATGGAAATGGATGCCTCTTTGACCAAGATTTTGGTGACCCAAGTCACCTAGCTCAAGGCCTTCATTTTAACATAGCCCACCTTCCACTGAATTCACTGGCACCCCTCGGGAACACCTACTCTTTGAAGGGCATATAAACTAAGAGCCCACTGCCATTATGGGACATTGGTCTAAGAGAGAAGGCCCATTGACCATCCTTTTATTAATAAACATGCTGGCCTTATTAATAAAATGATTAAATTACTCAGAAACTATGTTTCTTGGGATTTTTAAAATTGTCACACTTCCAAGGGGCAGGGTCCTGGGTTGAAATTGGAGGAGACTAACATTCTATCAGTACCTACTGCATACAAATGTAACATAATTGGTATTATGGAGGATACAAAAATAAATAAGGTCCACATCTTCTGTAATATGTCTCAGTAGAAATCACATCTGATGACAAACATTTTTAAAAGTCCTATAAAAAGATAAAATAAAATGGAATAATGTATTATTTATCTCAGTTACAGTGGAAAGATGAATTATTCTTCATTAAAAAACAGAATTATGGGGCAGCTAGGTGGTGCAGTGAATAGAGCACTGGGCCTGGAGTCAGGAGGACCTGAGTTCAAATCTGGCCTCAGACACTTGACATACTTATTAGCCATGTGGCATTGGGCAAGTCACTTAACCCCAATTGCCCTCCAAAAAGCAAAAAAAAAAAAAAAAGGAATTACTTGAGACGAAATAGATATGTTAACTACATTAAATTTTTAAAAATTTATACAACATAAACGATATAAAAAGAAAGATAAAAGACTGCAGAAAATATAGTAAAGTCAGATTAAAAACTCAACCTTTAAAATTTATAAGGAACCATTAAAAATTCAGTGGTGACTCCCAAAACACAACGGATAGATGATCAAAGAATAACAAACTAAGAATTTTCAAAAGAACAAGGAGATAGATAAGAGCCTTAACTAGGCTTGGAAAGATAGGTAGAGGGGAGAGGGGAACGTACTCCAGGAGAGAACAAAGGTAGTAAGGTTCAGAGGTAAGAAGGAACATGGTACATTCACTGGACCAGCAGTTACAAAGAAGGCCATACTGACTTGACAACAAAACAGTCATTTAAAAAGTGAAAAAAATCAATAATCTGGTTTTTTATGAGACACAAAGTAGTTTTATTTCCTGTTTACTTTTCTGATTAGCTTCTTTTTAAAGTTGTTCACTGTTTTATCACAGAGACTTAGCCCAAAAGTTAATTTATAATTTCAATTCATAAAAATAAACCTCAAATGCAAAAACTAGTACTCTATTAATTTCATTTAGTTTTGATTGTGAGTCTATATACGTATAGATGGATGGATGGATATGTATTATATATATATATATATGTATATGTCTGTATATACATGTGTGCAAACAAGTATATATAAAATCTATGTGCATGTTTGTACTTAAGGCATCCAAGCCTTAAGTACAAGGTGCCTGTAACCATATACTTTAGGTGTATCGATTGGTATTTAAGGCATCCTTTTCTTTATAAAGAAAGTACTGAAGTGCAACTTCATTTTTCTTTTAAAGGCATCCAAAACATCTTGTTTTCCTGGGAAAGCAAACCTGTAAGAGATTCAGTGTCTGTCACGTATCATCTCATCAGACTATATTACATTACAGAGTGACTATAGACTGAAAACACATTTAGAAATGGCCAGTTGTGTTCAAAGGTGCTAAAGACAGACTATGACTAATGTACTGATACATTAACAGACTTGGTGTAAAACAGTTTCTAAATTTGTGTTGTCCTGTAGGCCATGTGGCTGTATGGATGCAAGTTAATACTATATTTTTATTTATTAAAGAAACAATTGCTAGAGCAATAAAATATGGATGGCAGAGGAGGGAACTGTTACTGACTAGAAGATGTCCTCTTTATACAAAATACAAACACTTCTGTGGTTATAAACTGTAGATGTGAGCTGTTTGGCCAAGGTAAACAGAGGATCAGTGTTTTCACATAGCAATGTGGTACAATGTTTTTGGGATCATGCCTCTTTTTACTGTACAGAGCTTACGTCAGAGAATTATGCTGTTGGTCTCTGTGGAGAAGTGAACCCTTTATCCTTCAATAAGTACCGGAAAGAAGCAGCTGGGTGGGTGCCCTAATGTCTACAAGCTTTGGAAAATTGCTGATAGATGAATATTTGGTTGTAACAGGGCCAAGCATATTGTTTAACAGTCCAATTTTTCCCTGGGCATGACCTCTGAAAGAATTATCAGTCCTGGAGCTAGAGGCCACTGAACAGGCGACCACCATAAGAACTTCAAAGGCTATTTGGAGGGGAGCTGTCCTTCCCTCAGACAGGAGAGAGCTGGAAATGGAACAGGCTTCAGGATGGAGTGTGTATCCACCTACACTCCCAGAAGATATGCCAGCCCAAATACTTGTGGTTAGACTTCAGATTAGTTTGGAATAAAACCTAGACAACTTAGAATCTTGTACTCCATATCAGATTCCCACCCTTCTGTTTCACTACTGGTTGGGTTTTCCTTCTGTTCTTGCTTATGTTTGACTTTTTAAAAAGGGTGTATATTCAGGGAGAAGAGTTGAAGGAGTGGAGGAAGAAACATAGGGAAGATAGGGAGGGTCAGAGTATCCACTCTGGCCAACCATAGCAATGGGGACTGTAGTAGACCAGACTTTCATGCCCCCCTCTTCTATGAGGCATATATGCAGAAAGAATATAACCTTATTGGGTGGATGCTTTCATTGGCTCTATGAATAT
>CM053580.1:337519261-337538350 GCA_028627135.1 Pseudochirops cupreus
ATACACAGAGAGAGAGAGAGAGAGAGAGAGAGAGAAAGGGAATGTGGAATATATAGAGAGAGAAGGAAATGAAGTAAGGAATTTGAGGAATTTAACTAACAATAAGTCCACCAGGAAGGACAGAACTTGTAGACCCCTCACCTTTGGTATGAGTGCGTCCCAGTGAGCATCACCCCTGCT
Source organism: Pseudochirops cupreus (assembly GCA_028627135.1). Lineage (NCBI taxonomy): Eukaryota > Metazoa > Chordata > Mammalia > Diprotodontia > Pseudocheiridae > Pseudochirops > Pseudochirops cupreus. The sequence goes on from CM053580.1 coordinate 337,519,442, forward strand.
TCCATGCTGGAAGTGTAAATAAACACCTTCCTTTGCACACTGTTTCTGAGTTCTTTCAGTGAGAAGAGGCCTATTTGTTTTAAGGGATACATCATGTGGATCTTCCTAAGGGTCCCCAAAAAAGGGAAGCAGTCAGCACCAGAAGCTTGTCCCAGGTTAACTCCCTGACCCTACCTGGAAGTTCCGTGATCCCCACTGCCACATGGAAGGGGCATCCCACCTGGATCTTCCTAAGGGCCCCCAGGGAAGCAGTGGGCAGCAGAAGCTCTGGCCTCATTCCCTGACCCAGATATGGGAGATCCTGTGAATGCCAAAAGCATGTTTCTCACAGTAAGAAATTGCTGACAACAGGCTAGAGCCATTCATGCCTACCACACAGCTCCATTTTCATCTTGGTCACCTACTTGGTTGTATGTGAGAAATGATACATAACACTTTCAATGACCCAAAGTGGAGCCCTGATATTGAGGCCCATCTTTTCAACACCAACAATGGTCCTGGAAATGCTATATGGCTTCAAACTAAGGAACACCATGATCTCAAAAAAAATGTGAGCACACCCAATAAGACTCAGAATATTCAGGAGGCATAAATGAATTATCCTGAACTTATATTTAAAAAATTAAAAGTGCAAGAACTGAGGAAGATAAATATAGTTAGACAATAGTACCTACAAAAAAGATCGAAAAGTTTTTGTGGATGGGCAGCTCACATGATTTCACAGACTGACATAGATGCTAAAATCACTTAATATCTTAGCCTGTATTGATAAAAGTAGAGTATTCAGAATGAAGACAATTAAGATCCTCAGGTGAGGATGAAAGTATTCTGGACTATGTCTCAATAGTCAATAAACATTTATTAAGAGCTTATTACATGCTAAGCACTGGAGACAGTCCCTGCCCTCAAGGAGTTCACAATCCAATGAGGAAAGGTAACACACAAAAGGAAGCCAAAAAGCAGAAGAGGAGGGGAAGCAGGAGGAAAGGTACCAGGTGTGGGGGCATAAAGAAGTCAGAGAAATCCCAGAATATTGAGACCAAGTGAGAAATGAACATACAAAGCATACTGCTTCATACACAGTAGGTATTTAATAAATGTTTTTCATTCATTCATTTATATGCTATAGTAAAATAGCCAAACTCTCTAACGAAGATTGCTTGACTATGCTTTTGGATTGGGAGCTGAAAAGTAGGAGGGGAAAGGGATAGGCAGAAAGGTATTAGATGTGGGGACATAGAAGACAAATCAGAGAAATCCCAGAATTGTGCAGGCAGGGGAGAGATGTCTGAACTGAGCTCCCTCCTTAAATGGGGGTTTTGGGAGCTGATGGCTCCATCAATCCAGGGGGGCAGAGTGTCGTGATTAGGTGGAGTATTGAAGATGATGGGTCATGCAGGAGGATGTTTTTTCCCAATAATGAGCTTCCTGGGACATGGAGGAGAAGTCTCAGGGTAGTGAAGTCTGGTGAGAAATATATCTGCAGTATTTTGTTCAGATCTGGGCACTGTATTTTAACTGGGACATACCTAGAGAAGGGGGGTCATAGTGAAAAGGCCACATTGTATATTGAGTGAGGGGACTTGGGTTTTTTAGCCTAGAAAAGGAAAGAAATGGGGAGATCTTGAAGGAAAAATAATGAGTAGGAGTAACTGAGCAAATTATTTTGGTCCAATACTTGGAAGAATTTTTTAACAATTAGGGATATTCAAAAATGGTGCTGCAACATTTTCCATACCTTGAAATATTCAAGAAGAATCATAAGCCTTCATAAAATTCATAAAGGGGAATTCACACATCATAGAGAGGTTAGGCTAAATCAGTTTCTTTTCTAAACTCAAAGCATACAAAACATAAGTGTTTGATAAATGAATTTTTTCATTCCTTCATATACCGTGGTTAAGTATCTGAACTCTCTAATGAAGATTGCTCTGCTGTGCCTTTGAACTGGAAGCTCTGAAGAGCTCAAAAAGTTGGGGCCAAGAGCCAGGAACAAGGACATGAGGAAGAAGAAGGGCACTGGCCAAAGGATGAGGAAAACAAGGAATCTTTTCTAAGTAACTAGATTTTAAAAATTAGGACCATTAATGGGAAATATTTTACAATCCCTTGAAAATTTGCTGTCATCTCATCGTTGGGAACCCTGAACATTTCAAAACAACAGCATGTTCCAAGGAGGATGAGCCCAAAACTAACTGTCCACTCAAAGTATGACAGACCTCAGCTTGAAAAGGCCAACTTCCTCCAAGACATCTCCAGCTGTACTAGTCTGTATCTTGCCACTGGACCCAGATGGCTCCTGAGGAGAAAGTGAGGCAGGTGACTCTGCTCAGCCCTCCCTCACTTAAATCCAATTCATCTGCATATCATGGCATCACCTCCCTGATGTCATGGTCCTCTTTGCGAACGAAGGACAAACAGCAACAACGACAGCTAAACCTACAGGTAACAGACAGTGTGATTGATCTTCAGGCCTTGAACAACAAAAACAAGTGAGCTCAGCAGTGAAGGAGCCTAAAGCTTCCTCTTGCCAGCCACAGCCCAGATGAATTCCTCCCTAATACAAAAGCCTGGGCACCCACCTCCCCAGAAGGGGCCTCAGGATGCCCTAAGTTCTTCAGTGAAGTTCTCCACATTCTCTAACCCCCACTGAATCAAAGGATTGTTTGGTGCTATTTGGCTCAGTTTCAAAAATTGCTAGTTATGATTAGTAAGGTGGGATTCAGACACTAGAAGAAGCTATGGATGGGGACAAAGAAAAGCTTAGCACAATAGAGTTGCAGTCTGAGGATCTGGGTTCAAATTCCAACACTTTTTTTTAAAACTGTGTGACCTTGGGTAAGTCATTTACCTCCTCAATTTTCTCAATCATATTAAGAGGGAGGAGACTAGATGGCTTCTGAGACACAGTTCTACCCCTAGCTCCTAGAAGCTAGGCCTCTACCAGTCTTGGACAGTCTCCCACTGGAGGATTGAAGCAATCTGATGATGGACTTCCTACCTCCAAACCAACTCCATGCCCAACCAGCTGTGTGACAATGAAGAAAACACTTAACCTTCCTGGGTCTTGGTTTCTACATCTGTAAAATGAGGTCAGACTAGACTAAATGATCTCTTAGGTCCTTCTAGCTCTAAATCCCTGGATCCTATTGTCACTGAAAAAGCATTAAACCAGATGTGTTTAGATAACTCTTTTCCCATTCTGGACTATCTTCAGGAGCTCCTCTGCCTTCCCAAAGGTATATCCCAACGTCCTTGCTGAAACCCAAAATTCATTTAATTGGGGAAATAAAAATGTTAACACTTGTCATTTAAGAGATGAAAGACAATTCAAAAACATGACTGAAGTTACATTTTACTGTAGGGTTACACTGCTGAACTTAAAGTCAAGAAAATATAGGCTGAAATCCCACCATGACACTAGTCATGTGATCCTAGGGCAGTCACTTAAAGGAAGAGAACAAGCATTTATTAAGTGCCTTACTATTTCCTAGGCACTGACCGTGCTAGGTACCAACATCCCATCCTCGTCTTATAGCTGAGGAAACTGAGGTAGACAGAAGGGAAGTGGCATATCTAACGTCACACGGTATGTGTTTAAGACTAGATTTTCTTTTTTCCCAGATTCATGTAAAAACAATTTTTAACATTCATTTTAAAAACTTTGTGTTTCAAATTCTCTCCCTCCCTCCCTCCCTACCCCCACCCCCACTGAGAAGGAAAGCAATTATATGTAGGTTATACATGCATAATCGTGCAAAACTTATCTGTAATAGTCATGTTGTAAAAGAAAACATAGACAAGAAAGAAGACTCAAGAAAAAAAGTTTTTAAAAAGTGTGCTTCAATCTGTATTCAGATATGAACAGTTCTTTTTCTAGGGATGGAGAGCATTTTTCATCATAAGTCCTTCAAAGCTGTCTGGGATCACTATATTGCTGAGAATGGCCAAGTCATCTTACAATGTTGCTATTACTTTGTACCCAGTACATTTCACTTTGCATCAGCCCGAGCAAGGCTTTCCAGGTTTTTCTGAGAGCATCCTGCTCATCACTTCTTACGGTATAGTAGTATTCTATCATAATAACATCCCACAACTTGTTCAGCCATTCCCCAACTGATGGGTATTCCCTCAACTTCTAATTCCAAACCCCCAGAAAGGAGCTATTATAAATATTTTTGTACACATAGGTTGTTAAGCCTAAATTTTAACTCAAAATGTCCTGACTCCAGGCCTGGCATTCTATCCACTACACCATCTAGCTGTCTTCTATAAAATGAGTATTAACTAAAACATATAGTATATACTTAAAGGACTGTTGGGAAAAGAAAATAACATGTAAAAAGGGTTTTACAAACTCACAATCTTTAAAGCATTATGTAAATAGTTCTAATTCAGGGGTGGGGAACCTGAGGCCTTGAGGCTACATATAGGCCTTCTAGGTACTTAAGCTCAAAGGGCCACACTTGAAGAGCTAGAGAGAAGCAAAAAAAGATCTGAGAATACATACAAGCTATAAATCATCTCGGCTCTTCAGGACTAAAGAATATTTCAAAAATCAAAAACAAAACAGTGTTTTTATAAAGGAGCTTAGCTAGAAAGGAACTTACTGTAATATCTCTTGATAGTATCAGTATCTTATTCTTCCCCTACATAGTAGGGGATCAATTTCTTGAATGAATTAGAGAGGTGTAATAGGAGAAAACTTGCTGAACTTGGATTCAAAATGCCAGGATTCTAATCTCATAAATTCCATAATGGAGCACAAGGATAAGCACCCTCAGGTGGGTGGATGGTCCCACCATGACTCCATACCACTATCCCCCTCTAAAAGACTCTAAACTTAGTAGAACATACTATTATCAAATCCGCAGGTATTTTTTTCCAATTTTCTATGTGCCTGAAATAAAAGTAATACTATTTATGGTTCAAATGGAAAAACATAACCATCTAGAATTTGGAAAAATGTTTCAAAACATGGAATGTATTCAATAAATAATTTATTTGTTTTACTGTAGCATAGGTTTTTCTCTCAGGTAGCTTGTAGGAAACCCTGTATTACATGCAATTTGTCCATCTATTTCAACAATATGTGATTTCATGGGTACAGGTATTACCTCTATTAACACAAAGAGCAACCCCCTCTTTTACCAGATATAATGGTTTTATGAGCTGTCCTGGCCAAATATTCACCATCTGGCATAGGAAAATATATGCACTGATATAGACAAAAGACATGCATATGCACACACATATTTATATATGTATATCTGAAGGAGGAAATAACACACCACTCCAAAGATATTGCCAAGAAAACCCCAAATGGGGTCATGTAGAGTCAGACACAACTGAAATGACCAAATAACTCTGTGGGGGGGAGAGTGGAGGGGCGGGGTGTGCATATGCAGTATATCCATTCAAAGACATCTTCTTTTAGGGGTCCAGTCTGTATATAGATGAGCGTTCCAAATTATTGTTAACTGATATAAAAAAAGTATAACTTTCTAATTGGAATGAAGTTCAAATAGCATCTAAATAAGGTAACAAAAAGGCATAACTGAGCAATAATACTTTCTCATCATCTCAGTGCTACATTGTCCTTATGAAATTGTCCACAAAAAAATCTCCAAAATTCTCTCCCATCTTTCGAATGTTGTATATCAAGAGAAGGCCTGGGATTTTTTGTTGTATGTTTGTTTGTTTAAGGAAAGCCATGTTCTCCTTTCTTTCATGCAGTTTAATGAAATTTAACAAACAGTATTGAATGCTTATTATGTGCAAGACCTTATGCCAGTGGTTCTCAACCTTCCTAATGCCCCAACCTTTCAATACTCATATGTGGGCATATCTGCATGTGGGTGGACCCGCCTGGAGATGGATAGAGGAGCAGCGTCTCAGTTCCTAAGACCATCGGGAAATAAGTGTTTTCCAATGGTCTTAGGCGACCCCTGTGACCCCTGTGAAAGGGTCATTTGACCCCCAAAGGGGTCACGACCCACAGGTTGAGAACCACTGCCTTATGCTATGAAATGATTGATTTCTAGTGCCATAAATAAGAGCATCTAATAGTCTGCTCTGAAAGTGAAAGCTTTGGTTACATAGACAATGGCCAAAAAAAAAAGCAAGGTAATGCTGAAATTTGAAGAAAAAAACAGTTTATGTTATTTTGCAATGGCTGCATCTGGGTCAAATGCCAATATTTCCTACCCAAACATTTTCTCTTGATTTTACCATTTCCATCTTCCACAAGATTTATTTAATAGTAGCAGTTCTCAAGTGATATTGTTCCTTTTTAGCCCAGAGATCACTGCTTTGCTCCTCTGTGACCCTAAAGGGCTAATAAAGCCTTTCTGTACTTCTTAAAAGATGCTTAAGAATTCTACGGCTTTTTGCAGAAATTCTTCTTCTGCAAACAAAGAAAAAAAGGTGTCAAAAATATGTACATAAAATGAAATGTGTTGCTTTGTTTTGTATTTAACAACTTCTTTTTGGCTACTAAATTTCCCAAAGCTCATTTTAGTTATGATTTTTTTTAAAGAATAAAAGTGACTTTATGGAATTGACAATCATTTATCCAGCTATCTAATAGACTCCACTTATTTATAGCATTTTACTACACACTATGTCTCATGCTGTTGCAATTATTTCATCTTTTAACACTGCATGAATTACTTGCCATTAGAAGAGTTCATGAATAAGATTATGAGTCTTAACACAGCAGCAACATTTTTAATGGAAGTTAATGTTGGGAGACTGTAAAGGGCATTTTCCAAGAAGAATAACACAAGACTGAAGATTAATTCAGCCTAGTTATTAAAACAGAATTTGTGAATCTAATTTAAGCCATTATATCTGAAACAAGTATACCGCTCATTTTTAATTTGTTGATTTGCTTCATATCTCTCTAAGTTAGACATATGCTTTGACTGTTTTCCTACATATCTATTTTGAACTACTGACTTAATGTTGTGACAAGAAACACTGTTAAGTGAAAGCTGAAATTGCATTTTCATAAACTCATGAAAAAAGGGGGTCTGAATCAAAGTGAAAAAATGAACTCATCAGTGCATCTGAGTCAAGCACGTCAGAGGGAAGAAAAACGCAATAGCAAAAATGCCGTTTCATGCAAAGATAACACTTCCCTCCAAGAATTCTGTTCTGAAAGCTTAATTCCCACCACTGACCTAATCATTTTTGTCAGCTGGAACATCGAGTATGGAGGGGTAAAGAATCTACTTTTGTAAAACTGGGAATCTATTGGGAAAACCACACAAAGAAGCAACCTCTTTGTAGCTCAACTGAAAATTCCTATGAGTTGCCAGGAAAAGAATACGAGAAGTTTTTTATTTTAACTTTTCTTTTTGAGGCTCTATCCCATATATATTACTGAAAAAACTCAAGAGATATAACTCAGAAGTCAAAACTTGGGGTATGTATAGTTAAATTGAATGTGAATTAAGTTAAATGCTTTAAGGTGTGTATAGGATTGTAATTGTGCGCTGTTTGCTACATCATCCCTTACCATTACTAACCAAATTGGTGGTTCCGTTGACTCTATATCAACCAATCTAGTAACAAACATTTATGAGGCTCCTTTTTTGTGCTAAGATCTATGTTAAGTGCTGGAAAAATAAATCCAAAGAAAAAAACAATCCTTTTTCTCAAGGAGCTTACATTCTAACACTGAAGATAAGAGCATAATGACACTGTACAAATAAATATAAAGCAGATAATTAAAAGGTAGCAAGGCAGAGAAGGCATTAGAAATTGTTGGGAGGAGAGGGGGTCAAGGAAGGCTTCACGTACAATGTGGTGGCTGACTGAGTACTGAAGAAAGAAAAGGATTCTATGAGGCAGAGGGGAGGAGGCGATAAATGCATCTCAGGCATGGACAATCATCAGCCAGACACCAGTTGCTTCCTTCTCCTATCACACTTTATCTATAGGATCATAACTCTGGAGCTGAAAGACACCTTAGAAGCCATCTAGTCCAGAGGTGTCAGCTTGGATGCCAAAATGCCCTTTCTGCCTAGATCAGATTAAAATGAAATTTGGCTGTTTTTAAAAATAGATCATGATAATTTGTGGTTTTCTAAGCCAATACATCGGAAACAGGGATCCACTTCTATTTGAGCTTGACACCACTGATCTAATCCAAAGGCCTCATTTTACAGATGAGGAAACTAGAGCCCAGAGAGGTTAAATGACTGGCCCAAGGTCAAAAGTTCTGTTAGGGGTAGAGGTGGAGTTAAGAGTCAGCTCCTCTAACTCCAAATCCATTATTCTTCTCAGAGCACCATCCTACTTCATTCCTTTGGTAATATCTTCTCTGTCATTTTTGCCTATTTCTTCTTTAGCCAAATGCTTTAGCCTATTCATACCCATCGTGGATCATTTCACTGACCTTTGGGTAGCCTCCAATTTTCATTCTGTGGAAGCTATAATACTGCACACTCCACAACCATAAGATATCAACAGAAGAATACTGGTATTAGAAAAATGAGATTTGGAGTCATTCAAAATACATCACAATTTCCCAAGTATAATCTGACTTGCTCTCATTTCAAATGTTGCACCCTGTACCTTGTTCATCCACACTGTCTATTCAAGACAGATATACTGCAATTATGACTGCACAATTATATTTTTGTGCCTTCATTACATAGTTTAGTTCTCTGCCATTCTCTCAGTTCTTCCCTGAAATGTTCTAGTTGGCCAACTTTCTTCTAATGGGCAGTCAAGGAGCTCACAATCTAATGAGGAAGACAGCAAGCAAACAAGTATGTACAAAAAGGCTATCCATGGGATAAATAGGAAGTAAATAAGAGGAAAAAAGGAATTAATATCAACTCAACAGCAAACATTTCTTATGTACCTGCACATAGAGGAATTTTCATAAGCTGAATTTAGATTATTAATTGGTTTAAACGGGTCTCTACCTTTCTCTAAAATCAGTCTGAAGCACAATTCCGTTAGGACCAAAAAGACAGGAGATGATGCATATTATTTTACATATGGATGAAAGCTCATACAGTAGAATTAAAGTTGGCCAACTAGAACATTGCAGGGAAGAACTGAGAGAATGGCAGAGAACTAAACTGTGTAGAAATAATCCTACTAGCAATTAGAATTTCAATACAATTATTTAAATTACAAATTAGAAATGCACAGACAAGTCTTGAAGAGGCCAAATACACAAACACTGTAACTGCTAACTATAGTAGGCATTTCCAGGCAGCTAGGAAAGGAGCCGCTGGAAAGTAACGAATAAATGAGGGCCAAAGAAAAAGATATCATTACAGCTGCTACAGCTGTTCTGCTGAAAAATACCTTATTTACTATACAGCTGGAGTTTACTAGGAAAGAAGCAATAAAGCTTTATGTGTATTGTTTTCAAATGTTCTCTTTCTGTAACATATAAATAAATTATGGGAGGCTGCACTGAGTTGTAGTATGATTCATTTAGGATGACCTCAATTGTTAACACCTGACTAGACATCCATTTCACAAATTCATTCTCAAACTAACTAGAAAAATGGTAAGGGCAACTACAATATGAGATACAATTTAAAATCTGAAAATCACTCATTTGGAAGAAAAGAGAAAAGTTTCACCATTTGAACTCCTGGGCCCAGTGTTCATCAATGTTATCCGAATGAAACACATCGATCTCAAACCACAGAGTTGAATGAAGCTCTTTAAGATGACAAAGGACCCTGAGATATTTAGGAGACTTCTCTGAAGTCAATTGTTCCCCTAAAAGAAAATGTCCCAATTTGAAAGGTAATCAGAAAATGAAATTAAGGCACAATCATCCTAGATGCTATTTGAGCTATGATTATCTCAGTTACCAAAGCCATAAGACTTTAAGCTCTTGAGTTCTTAAATTGTTAGAGGATGCCTATTCATGAGCACCATTATGACTAAAATATCCTAAAGTCCTATCAGCCCACAACAGAACATTTGCTTTATAGACTTGCTGACAAAACCATTTAACTGTCCCAGAATTCTCAGTTTATTCCAATGATTATTCCTCTGAGGCAAAAATCCTAAAGGCTTTACATTTTATTTCTCCTATTTATAGTACTAAAGAACTCAACCCACAGAATTCAAACAAACATGCAGAACACAATGAAACAAAATGAACTAGCTTAAAAAGTATTACTAAATAAACCTTCACAAATTGCTTCCCATAGATTTTATGACTATACATATGTTGCTAAGCATATACAACTCAAGGATGCTTCAGCTCCAGCAGATAGCAGAAATGTATCAAGAAGAGGTACTGCCTCTGGACCCCAATGTCAGATATGGGTTATCCTTGGATTTAGCCATTCCCAAATCCAAAATTGGGCAGCCAGGTGGCTCAGTGAATTGAATGCCAGGCTTGGAGTCAGGAAGACATCTTCTTGACTTCAATTCTGGCCTCAGACACTAACTATCCGTGTCTCTTAATCAAAGGCAAGTCTCTTAATCCTGTCTGCCTCAGTTCTCACCTATAAAATGAGCTGGAGAAGGAACCAGCAAACCACTGAAGTATGTTTGCCAAGAAAACCCTAAATGGGCTCATAAAGAGTTAGATAAGAATCAACAACAACAGATCCAAAGTTCAGTAAATTGTGGTGCTGGCTAGCAAGTTAGGGGACTCAAGTTCAGAAGCAGTATCTGACTCTTACTACCTGTGTATCCTTGGGCAAATAACTTTACATTCCTGCGTCTTAGTTTCTCTTTCTGGAAAATGAGGAGGTTGGACTGGATGGTCTTTGAAGCCCCTTCCCCCCCATCTCCACCCTATGCTAATTCTATAATCCCATGTTCTTAAGTAGCTTTGGGAGCGTATCCAAGCATTAGGTACTTGGCCCTCCAAAGAGTATGGATTTGGTGGGACAGTAGGAGCTAGACAGAATATATGAACACTATTCCACAGGTATGTTTCCAAGAATCCCAAAGTAGTGTTTCCTTGTTAGTGATCAGGCTGATTCTCACGATCACTGCATTCAGCAGAATAATCTTAGTTGAATTTTGGATGCAATGGGGCAGCTTAGAGATCATCCTAGTATGGGGCTCTTGCTGTGGACTTGTTTTCTTAAAATATTTTGATAACTGTATTTCAACATAACTCCGTTCCTTTGTAATCCTAGGTAATTTGTTTTATGTATTTAAACACATGATTCTGAAAAGGGTTTATAGCAGAGACTGCCAAAGGGATCCACAGTGTGAAAAACATGGTTAAGAACCTCTGATCTAGTACAATACCCAAACTTTATTGGTATATGAAAGACAGATGATTAGATAGATAGATAGATAGATAGATAGATAGATAGATAGATAGACAATATAAGATAGATGGATGGATAGATGTTTAGATAAAGCATTAAATAGTTAAATGTTTACTATGTACCAGGAAATGTGATGGGTGCTGAGGCTACAAACAAGAAAGATAGTCCTTGCGCTAACCAAAGCTTACAATCTGATGAGGAAGTCAATAATACTTAAAGGGGAGCTGGAAAGAGAAGGGCAGCATGGCACAGAGCTCATCCAGAAGTGCCAGAGATACCTGGTTCCAAGCAAGACAAAGAAAGAATTTACCTATCAGAGCTTGGTTCCAGACAAGGCAAAGAAACTGCACCCACAAAAAGTTCAGTGGCATACCCAACGTCACTAAATAGTTAGTGGCTGTTTTCTCTTAAATCCAACCCAACAAACATTTATTAAGGATCTACTATTTGCTAGGTGTTGGGATGGAAACACAAAATGAAAATCGTCTCCTTCCTCAAACTACTAGAAGGATGCATTATGTATATTAGTAAGTTAAGATAAAGTACATGTACAAAATAATACAGTTATCTCCTATGGGAAAGAATGCTATTGACTAAGAGGTTCTACAAAGTATTCACAGAAAAAATGGGACCTAAACTGTGTTATGAAGTCAGTGATTCTACAAGGTGGAGGTGAGGAGGAAGCATGTCTTAGACATGGGAAAGAAATAAAGGATGGAATGCTATCTATGTAAAAGGAAGGGTTCACAGGGAGGATAAGTAGAAGTAATAACTAGAGATAAGTAGAGTCTTGGCAAGGAAAAAGGCCACCTCTTCCTCAAAGACTAGAATAAAGAAAGAAATGATGGGTGATGGAAGAGTTGTGAAAATGAGAAGGAAAGAAGCTCAAAACAAATGGTGTTAACTTTCTTGAGGTCTTTAGCTGAGGAGCCAGGCATTGGGAGTGCTACTGAAGGCTTCAAGAAAGTTCTCAAACATCCTTTGTGGTGAGTACGATAGTCAATCAATTAAACAAGAGTAAAAGGACTTCTCTGCTACTATGATTTCCAAGACAAGAGCAGATACTATAACATAAATTAGTAGTGGATCCAGCCAGCATAGCCGTGAGAATTCCTCCAGCCTTGTTCAATAGCATATGAGAAGGAACAGAGGAATCATATGATGTAAGTAAAGCAGGGCTGGAGCTTGGCAAGGCATGAACAATTAAAGGACAAGACTGCAAGGAATTTGAAAGTAGAAGATACTATAAAGTTGAATTGGATCAGTAATGAATCAAGACTGGAAAGGGAAAAGAATATAGTCAGAACAAGGGAGCTGACTTGGCAAAGTACTTAGGGGCAGAGGGACTGGAGCTCACGGAGAGGATGAGGAATTGATTTGCTTGAGCAAATCCTTTCCCTGTTGCCTTCAAACATGCTCAAGTCTCCTCCATCTTTAAAAAATGTCTCAGTAGATCATACTTTGTCTGTGCTATCATCTCATAACTCTACTCCCCTTCTCAGCTAAATTTCTTTTTTTTTAAAGATAAATTTTATTTTATTTATTTTTATTTTATTTTACACTCAAATGCCGGTACACAAATACAGAATGGAGAAAATTAACAAAAATATATCATGAACTTAAATATAAAGTTAGAAAGAAAAAAAACATGTCATGTGCACAGCAGAACATGAGAGAGGATTCAAAATATGGCAATAAATTTTTATTTCAAGAAAGCCTGTATGACAAATAATACTTGTGTTGAGAATTGTCAATCTTTTCTTTGCTTCCTTGTGAATTTTCTTTTGTTCTCTGCTGTGCACTTTTTTATTAAACTTCTTTTTGAAAAAAATTTAATTTACTTTAACATTAATTTTTTAAATTCTGGGTTCCAAATTCTCTCTCCCTCCAGCCACTACCCCCCCCATTAAGAAGGTAAACAATATATCAATTATACATATGAGGTCATGCAAAATATATTCCATATGCAAATCATACACCCTGTTGAAAAAAATCAAGAAAAATAGAGGAAGTGAAAAAATATGCTTTAGTCTGCACTTATCAGTTCTTTCTCTGGTTGTGGATAGCATTTTTCATCATAATGGCCTTTGTAATTGTCTGGGATCATTGTCTTGATCAGAATAACTAAGTCTTTCACAGCTGATCATTGTCACAATATTGCTGTTACTACGTACAACTCCTGATTCTGCTCACTTCACCTTTCATCAGTTCATATAAGTCTTCCCAGGGTTTTCTGAAACCATCCTGCTCATAATTTCTTAAAGCACAATAATATTCCATCACAATCATATACTCAAACTTGTTTAGCCATTCCCCAATTGATGGGCATCTCCCCAATTTCCAATTCATTGCCACCACAAAAAGAGCATAAATAATTTTGTACAAACAGGTCCTTTCCCTTTTTCTTTGATCTCTTTGGGATACAACCTTAGTATAGTATTCTCAGCTAAACTTCTTTAAAAAGCTGTCTATATTAAATGTATGCATTTTTTCTCTTCTCACTTCTGAACCTCTACTTATAGTCTAGCTTCTGACTTGATCATTTAACTGCAACTGCTCCCTCCAAAATTATCACTGACCTTTTAATTGCCAAATGTAATGGTCTTTACTCAATCCTTGTCCAACCTGACTTCTTTGCATCATTTTACACTGTTGATTACCTTCTCCTCCTGAATAATCACTCCTCTTTGGGAAGCTGTGACACTACTTTCCTTTGAGCTGAGTGAGTCATATTTTTTAGATACGGCCAACGTGGGATTTTTTTTTTTGCTTGATGGTTCAACTTTGGAAGAAGGGTTTTGTTTTTCTTGCTTTCTCAGTGGGGTTGGGGTGAAGGTGAAAGAAAAGGTGTGTGATAGAAGAGAAGGCAGATCTCTGTTGGAAAATATTTTATTTTAAAAAATGAATTGAAAATTAAGTAAATAAATTAAAAGTGGAGCCTCACTGTGGAGGCTGTTAAATAACAGGTTTAGAAGCCTACATTATTCTCCTTTTAGGGGTTTTATTTTCCCTTCTGTAGGGCAGAGAGGGGCCTTGCAGCAGCCCTCTTGTGTTCTCAACTTGAACACTCCCTTCTACTCTCTGGTGGCCTAATAAAAGGAAGTAACTCTCTTCTTTCTTTAGGGGGGTGTGACAAGGTATGCCCACTCATGCTCCGGGAAGGTATTGATATTTAATTTTATCCTCTTTGCAGGAATGCTTGTTTGATTGTATCCTTAACGTTATTTTTAAAATTTATACCCTCAGTGGGCAGAGGCTGTTACAATTGTCTAGGTGAAAGCTAATTAGGATATGAACAAGGGTAGGAGCCATCTGAGTGGAGAAAAGGAGATGTGAGAAATATTTTATGAGGCTAGAGCCCAGAAGATATTTAAAGTTCTTTACAGCATGGTCCCTTCCTATCTTTCTGGTCCTCTTACACACCACTTTCCTCCTTAGTGGCCTGTGTACTGTTTCTCACAGATGATGTGAGAAAATGATTGGATATAAAAGGGGAAGGCAAGCCCACTCTGCTTGTATCTGCTGCCTTACCTGGTTTCACCTCCACAGAACAAGATGCCTCTCCCAACACACGCTGATCATTTCCAAACCCACTACCATGCTGCCAACTTAAGCCTTGACTGACTCCACCTGCCTGAGCTTCCTCTCCCCTCTGTTTAGAGGACTGGAGGGCAGAGTTTCTTACTCCTCCTGATGCTTTCCTTTATAGAGGGCAGAAACTGGACTCTCAGGTCACTCCTGAGAGTGTTGCCCTGGCTAGTTTCAGTTCCATGAAACAAGATGCCCTTGTGCCAGGTATCTCCTGGTGTCCCATCCTTCCCCCCTTTCCTGTCTCCTTTTGTGTAATGTCTCCCCATTTAGACTGTAACCTCACTGAGCACAGGGGCTGTCTTTCTTTTTATTAACCGTATCCCCAGCACTTAGCACAGCACTAGGCATATAGTAGGTGCTTAATAAATGTTTAATGGATTGAAATAGAGAGGGATAAGTCAAGGATATCTGGTGTTGTGAACCTGGGTGATTGGAAGGATGGTGTTAAGTAAAATGATTTTGTTTATTTTTTTTTTTTAAGAACCTGGGACACCTGGTAATAATGTCTGAAGAGATTAGGCGGCCATTTCAGTGGGTAGGATGAAAGGGGATAAGGGCCTAAAGTAGGGTAGTGGACGTGTGAGTGGAGAGAAGATGATGGATGGATGTAAAAGAAAAAACATGGCAACCAATTTAACATGGAGGGGAATGGAAAGGGAATAGCCAAGGACAACTCAGAGGTCATCAACCTGGGTGACTGAAAGGATGGTGGTGTTACTGACTGAGAGAAGTTAGGTAGTTTATTTGATTGACTTTTCTTAGAGGTCTTCATGGGAGAATTAAATGTACATAAGCTAACAGTGGCAAAGAAAAGATGCCCCTCAAATTGAACTTATGGATCTGTCAGTCATCGACACCATCAAATCTGCAAAAGTATAATGGACCATAAAGTTCTTCAGAAAATGTTATTTTGATACATAGATTAAAAAAAGGCTAGAAGGATAAAAATCATTAAAGAGACATATTCACCATCTAATTTTACCAGTAATGATTATAATTATCAAATTCAAAGCAATGTTTAAGCCCATAAATGTGTTATTTCTACTTTTTTGCCCCTATAGTTTCAGCTAACACGTTTTATCTCTTCTTTAAATACCAAAGATTTTCCTTACCAATATTTGTCCTTATGACACCTAGAGAAAACAGTATCTCTGTCTTCTGAAATCAACAGGTATATTAACCCTTTACAGGCTATTGCAGGATAGTCTGTTATTTGGCTGAAGTATTTCTAATTTTAGCAGCACCATTCAGTCCTGCTGCCATGGCAACATAGACCCTCCAAATTGTTACATGCATTTCATGCAACTGACATACACTGATGTGGTACTGTTGAAAAGGAGTGTTCTCTCTTTGCTCACATATTGTTTTCTTTATTCATATTTTGGAATTGCTAGTTTCTTTCAAATGGGTAAGATAAATGTGATACTATTAAAGGTATTTACAAGCTACACTTAAAAGCAATGGTCCAGTTCTGCAAAAGATTGGAGGTTTCAATATGGTTTTTAATCTTTCTTACTGTGATATGGATATTCCTTTGGTTACATTTTTTCAGCACTTCTCAGAAAAGATTTAGAGTTTACTTTGATTCCCTTTTTATTTTTTTTTCCTATGGAAAATATTTGTAAACTAAAATAACTTTAACAAAAACAATTTCCAATGAAAACAGAAACAGTAACATTTTCTGAACATGTCAACATTTTAAAACCAAGGCTTTGAACCTGATTGAGGTTTCTTAAGATTATCTTCTTCCATATAACAGATCCTTTACTTACTATGAAAATACTTGTGAATCAAATATTTACATTTCAGATTGTTCTGACATTAGAACTCTGATCAATGTGATGATAAATCACAATTTCAGAGAACCAAAGATGAAATCCATTCCTACAAGAGATAAGACAGACTTAAAATACTGAATGAGACATACACTTCAGGTCTTGGGCAATATGGGAATTTGTTTGGATGATCTATGTATATTTATTATGAATGTTTTCTTTGTATTTTATTGCTCAGTTGGGTAGGGAACTGAAGGAGAAATAATGCTCACAAAAGGTTTGTTTGTTTTTAATAAAAGAAGGGGAAAGAGGGGGGAAGCTTTTCTTAGAATTCACATCTAAAGATGAGTTGATTAGTTTCCATAATATTGGCTGGTTCAACAATGCTTCATTTTTATATAAACCACTGTATAAATACTATTTGTTATTCCATTTACCACTTACTTAATCATCCCCAATACATCCCATAATACCCTATACACCCATCTGAAGTACTTGTGATTCATTATTCTGGGTAATCCTTCTACCAGCACAGATCACAGTGCCTCCAGGTCTGTGTCTACTATAGACAGATAGACAGATAGACAGACAGACAGATAGATAGATAGATAGATAGATGGACAGACAGAGAGATCTATACATATATATATATACATACACACACATATATGTATATTTACACATATGTGTATGTGTGTGTGCGCACATGTGTGTATCACCAGACTTCTGGTGATTATCCTCTCCAAATATCCTGAGGCCTCTCCCGGGATCTCAATCACTTGGGTACTTACTGTTGGAAGCCCTTCCAGCCTGGAAAGCTGGATAAGCCAGAGTTTGTAGTCATTCATCTTCCCCCACAATGAGATATCAGAATGCAGTAGCCTGTCAGTGGAGAAGTCTTTACTTGTATTTATTTAGTAAATGTCTGTGGACGTTTCCTTATTTATCTTGGTCTTAGACCTCAGCATCCAGGATAGTGCTTCATACTTGATAAGTCACTTAGTAAAAAGACATCATGGTACGGAGAAGGCAGAAATTTGGCATTGAAGGACCTGGGATTTAGACCTTAGCTCTGCTGTACTTACTGCCTGTTACCTTGGAATTCTTCTGTCTGGTCCTCAGTTTCCTCATTTGTAAACAATGGATTGAAGGAGACAATCTCAGAGGTCCCTTTTTTGGCTCTAAATTCTTTGTTACTAAATGTCTACTGAATGATAATCACAAGAAACTCTTTCTACCTTTAGTTTTCCTTAATTACATTCCATGTTCTTTAGGAGATTTTTTTCTTCTTCAGGTGTTTCAACAGACACATTAATGAAATGGAGGAATGTTCAACCTAGTGTGCTATACATCTTTTCCTGTTTACAAAATGTTTACAATCCATGTTTACTTTCAGTTTGGATTTATCTTCATGTACTCTTACAGTCAACATGGCATAATAGATGGAGAATGGAACTCAGAGGGAGTAAGACTCATATTCAGAACTTTGAAATACTGTCTGCATAACTCCTGGCAAGTAATTTAACCTTACTCCATGCCCCCCAGATAATTCTCTAAGGCCATAAGTTGTTTAATAGATGCAGATGTGCATCACTAAAGGGAATTTCCTCAATGGGAAATCACACCAAGTAACTGTCATAGCTCTGAACATAAGTGTCAAAGTCATAGCTCCAAACAACAAAAAAAGAGGGACATTCTACTAGAGATGGATGGGGTAAGGCATATATATCTATCTAAGAAGGGTCACGCTGCAAAAAAAGATGGAATGGAAAGGACAACTAGACAGACAAAGTTGAGTTTTAGGGGAATAAGAGAGAAAAGGAGAGGAGAAAGTTGAGTTATTTAATCCAAATTAAAATTTCTACCTTTAAAAAATGTCCCATGAATTTGGGTCAATCTATTAAGTGAAGGGACTAAACTTTTGGCAAGGTATGTATGTACGGTATTTTTGCATGCTATTGTCTTTTTTTATTCCAAGCCTTTGTTTCATGGAGGAAAAAAGTAATCTAAAATTCAAAATGGGCTTTACTAGATATATTGCTGCACGATATAAGCAGAGATATCTATATAATATTAAAAGTGACGGTCATCTTCACATAAAGCATTAAGTAGGAATATATATATTTGCCAAAAACATGCTCTAGTACCACCAAAGACTGCATGAGGTCCAAACACCATCAAGGCTTCTCACTGATGGTCAGCCTCTCCAAATGTTTCCATTCACAAACAACACATTGGGGGGGCGGAGCCAAGATGGTGGCGTA
>CM053580.1:337538850-337560149 GCA_028627135.1 Pseudochirops cupreus
GGGGGGGGCTCAACGGCTGCCCAGAGTCTCTTCTGGCCAAATCACACAACTCTTCTCAAAGTGAGCCCCAAACCAAAACCTCACATCAGGGCGTATATATAGCCTTCTCCTGGCTTGGAGAATGTCACAGCCCTCTAGACCCACTGCCCAATCACAAAGCTACAAGGCACGGGCATTCCTGGAAAACCAAGCCTGGTGCCACAGGCTCCACGTGACCACATTCAGCCTATTAGGGAAGAGAGTATACTTTCAAATATCCAAGGGTCCTCAGAGTCACGTAGCTACTTTAGCAAAGGGCCTAGGGGCAGGGAAGATCTTCAGATTCCCATAACAGTTGCTCAAAGTCATTCTCTAAAGGATATTGCTGTTACTATGAGACATTCTCTTGGTTTTGCTCATTTTGCTCTTTATTATTTCATGCAAGTCTATCTGTTTTTCTAAGATTATCAAGCTAATCATTTCTTATAGAGTAGTATTCTTTCACAATCATATACCACAACTTGTTCAGCCATTCCTCAATTGACAGGTATCCCTGCGATTTCCAGTTCTTTGCCACTACAAAGAGAGCTGCTATAAATGTTTTAGGACGTATAGATATTTTTCCTTTTTCCCTAATCTTGTTAGGAAACAGACCTAGTAGTGGTATTGCTGGGGAAAAGGGCATAGGTTTAATAACTCTTTGGGCATAATTTCTGATTGCTCTCCAAAATGGTTAGATTAGTTCACAGTTCCACCAACGGTGAATTAGTGTTCCAATTTTTCCACATTCCCTCCAACATTTGTTGCTTTCTCCTTCAGTCATTTTAGCCAGTCTGGTAGGTGTAAAATGTTATCCCAAGATTGTTTTAATTTGCATTTCTCTAATCAATAATAATTTAGAGCATTTTTTCATATGACTATAAATTGTTGAAATTTCTTCATCAAAAAACTGCCTGTGCATATCCTCTGACCATTTATCAATTGGTGAATGATTTGTATTCTTATAGATTTGACAAAGTTCTTTATAGATTTGAGATATGAGACCTTTATCTGAGAATCTGTCTATAAAATTTTTCCCCTAATTTTCTTCTTTCCTTCTAATCTTGGCTATTTTGTTTTATAGTACAAAAACTTTTTTTTAATGCTAAGAAGGTGTCTCTCTGTATTTTTAAAAATTTTATTTATTTTATTCTGAACTTAAGAAATAAAACAATCATTTCTATAACAGTAGAATAGAAAGAGAAATGACTGGACATGAAACTTCAAATCTGTTGTATACAGCTTGCTATTCTTTTAAAAAATATAATAAAGTTACCATGTAATTTTCTTTTCTTCACATTTTTCTTCCTTCCTCCTCCCCCACCCTAGAGATAGCTACCATCAGACACAAATATGTACAGATATGTAAAACCATTCTATATATACTTTTATTTATCACTTCTTCCCCTGGATGTAGACATCTTCCTTCATATGTCCTTTGTAGTTAATTTGCATATTTATGATAGTCAGAATTACTTAGTGACTCAAAATTGTTCCTAAAACAATATTGCTGTTACTATACACAACATTCTCCTATTTGTGCACATTTTGCTCTTTAGTATTTTATGCAAGTCTATGTTTTTCTATGACCATCAAGTTCATCATTTCTTGTAGCACAGTAGTACTCCATCACAATCATATACCACAATTTGTTTAGCCATTCCCCAATTGATGGGCATCAAAATTATCCATTTTACTTCTCACACTGCTCTCTATTTCTTAAAAATTGTCTACCTAGCTATAAGTCTTGATAGGTAATATGTTCCATGTTCTTCATATTTTCTTGTAATATATATCTTTATATCTAGGTCATGTATCCATTTTGACCTTATCTTGGTAAGATATCGCTCTATGCCCAATTTCTGCCAAACTGCTTTCCAGCTTTGCCAAGTTTTTTTTTTTAGCCAAATAATGAATTCTAGTCCCTAATGCTTAAGTCTTTACACTCATGTAACACAAGATTACTACTATAATAAATTGCTGCTATAAATTGTCTGTTCTGTTCCACTGATCCACGTTTCTGTTTCTTAGCCAATACCAGACAGGTTCGATAATTATGGCCATATTCTATAATGTAAGACCTGGCACTGCTAATGCTCCTTCCTTTACATTTTTTTTCATTAGTTCCTTTGCCATTCTTGACTTCTGTTCTTCCAAATGAATTTGTTATTATTTTTTCTAACTCAGTAAATTTTTTTAGTAATTTAATTGGGATGGCATTGAATATATAAATTACTTTAGGTAAAATAGTCATTTTTATTATATTGGTCCTGCCTACCCATGAATAATTAATATTTGTCCAATCATTTACAGATTGCTTTCCAGACTGGCTGTACCAATTTACAAGTCCTCCAATAGTGCATTATCAGTGCCTGCTTTCCTCCCACTCCTCTACCATTTGTCATTTCATTTTTTCATCAGTTTTCCCAATCTGATGAATTAGAGGGGAAAATAAAGAATTCGTGCATTTCTTTGATTATTAGTGATTTGGACCATTCTAAAAATGTTTGTTGATAATCAGCTTGGATTTCTTCCTCAGAAAACTTGTCCATATCCTTTGACCATTTGTCTTTTTAAATAATTCCTTATATATCTTGGATATGAAATTTTTATCAAAATAAATTTGCTATACAAATTTCTCCCATTTACTTGTTTTGCTGCTAATTATAACATATTTGGTTTTGTTTGTGTTAAAGCTTTTAATTTTGTGTGAACAGAATTGTCCATTTTATCTTCTTTGATCCTTTCACTTTTTTGTCATGAATTCTTACTCTTTCCACACATTTATTTCATGCATGTCTAATTTATTTATGCTGGCTAGAACTTACATGACACTTTTAAGATTTGCAAAGTGGTTTACAAATATTATTTCATTTTATCCTCACAACAAACATGGGAAGTAGGTGCTATTATTATCCCTGCTTTGCAGATGAAGAAACTGACGTATACCAGTTAAGTGACTTGTCTAAGGTCACGCATCTAGTAAGGTGCTGAGGTCACATTTTAACTCAGGACTTACTGACTCCAAGTCCAACACTATCAGCTGTCACCTTTTATTTCTAAGTCATGCATCCATTTAGATAAGAGTTCTTCTTGGTGTATGGTGTGAAGTATTGACCTAGACTTAATTTTTGTCAGACTACTTTTCAGTTTTCTTGTTTTGTTTTTTTTTCCTAGTTATTAAGTCCTTATCTTAGTAATTAAGGTCTTTGGGTTTATAAAAAATTATGCTATAGTGTTCATTTTTGGGGGGAGTATGCTTTTTACCTTATCTGTTCTAATGACCGACCTCTCTATTTTTTAACAAGTACCAAAATTTATATCTACTGCTTTGTAGTGTAGCTTGACATTTGTTACTGCTAAGCACCCTTCTTTTCCACTTTTTTTCATTACTTCCCTTGAGATTCTTAATCTCTTGTTCCTCTAGGTGAATATTATTATTGTTTTCTACTTATGGAAAATAATCCTCTAGTAAGAATATTATGACATTAAACAAATTTGGGTAGTATTGCTATTTTATTATAGTGGTATGACCTACCCATGAGCAATTAATATTTTTCCAGTAATTTATGTTTATATTTTTATAAAGAGTGTTTTGTATTTGGATTAATATATTTCCTGGGTGTGTCTTGGTAAAAATGATTTCCAGATTTTCATATGTTCTATAGTTATTTTGAATGGAATTTCTCTTTTTATTGTCTTCTGCTGGGTTTTATTGGTAATACAGGAATCCTAATGATGTACGTGAATTTATTTTATATCCTGCAATTTCCATAAATTTAATAGTTTAAATTAATTTTTAGTTGACATTTTAGTATTTTGTAAGTCATTACATAATCTGCAAAAAAGCAATATTTTCCCCTTATACCTATATTCCCTCCATTTCTCATAACAGTGTAATTGTTTTAGCTAATATTTCTAGAACTATGTTAAATAGTGGTGATGATAAAGGGTATCATGCTTTACTTTCCCGTCTTATTTGAAAGACCTCTATAATTTCTTATTTCGATATAATATTTGCTTTTGGTTTTAAATAGATGCAATTTACTATGTTAAGAAAAAGTTAATTTATTCCTATGAATTCTAGTATTTTTTAAAAATGGAAATGGGTGTTGGATTTTATCAAATGTATTTTCATCTGTTGATAAAACAGTTTTTCTTTAAAAATTTAGGTTGTTAATATGATTTATTATGTTATAGTCTTCTGTATATTGAACTGATCCAGAATTCCTAGTTAAAATTTACGATCATATAAGATCATAATTAATTAATTAATTCCCATGAAATAGCTTTGTTTCCCTCAAAAGTGACTTTTATTCCAGATATCAGCATAGTATTTTGAACTGAACAAATTTTGATAAATAATTCTTAAATAAATGAATTATGTTGTTACTTTGAGGATCTACAGACATGGAAGATCATAATTACATTATAAGTGTATAGAAACCTTGCACAGGTATAAAAATTGGCATTTAAAACTAGTAGATAGGAGGATGCTGAAACTTCTTGAGTAAGGATATGATATGATCAGACCTATACTTTTGTAATATCAGTATGGCAGCTATGTGAATGATGGATTTGAGTGGGGAGAAACTTGAGATAGGAGACCCAATATAGAAGCCTTTTACAGTTGTCTGGGAAGAAAGTAATGGGTGTCTAAACAAGAGTGGTGGTTGTGTGAGTGGGGATGAAAGGGGACAGATTCATGAAATCTTGTAGAATTAACAAGAATTGGCAATTGATTGATTTGGGGTGGGGTGAGATTAGTGAGAATAAAAAGACAAGAATTGGAGCTGAACTTGGATAACTGGTGGGATTTTTGACAAAAATAGAGAAATTATCCAAAGAACCTCAAATAATACTTAATACTTAAATAATGAGTGTTATTTTAGACCTGTTCAGTTTGACATGAAACATCTAAGTAGAGATGTCCAGCAGGCAGTTGTTATTATGAGATTGCAGCTCAGGAGACAAATGATTGATGCAAAGGTAGATTAGGGAGTCATCAGTGTAGATCCATGAGAGTTGATGAGATGACCAAGAAAGTATATATGTAGAGGAAAAGGGTCTACAAAAGAGTCTTGGGATTCACCCACAGTCTAGAGGCAGGGTATAGATGATGATCCAGTAAAAGAGACGGAGATGAACAGTAAGTTAGGTAGGAGGAAAGCTGGCCAAAAGTACTGAAACAAACTACCACAACCACCAAAGAGAGTGTCTAGGAGGAAATAATTGTTAAAAATATCCAAAGCATCAGAACATTAAGGAGCATGACTGAGTAAAAAGAACAAGTGGATAATAGCCTTTAGGATCGCGTTGGTAACTGGCGAGAGCAGTTTCAGTAGAGTGGTGACATGTGAGGTAAGGAAATAGAAACAGTAAGTGTAGACCGCTTTTCCTAAGGGTTTGGCAATGAAAGGAAGGATAGATATAGGGTGACAGTATATAGTATGAAATCACACCTTTCTCTGAATAATTATATTATACACACACAAATATAATTATATTCCTATATTATACATACACATACATACATACATATGTATACACACACACACACACACACATATATATACACATATGTACTTGGTTGTAGGCATATTGGAGTCTTAATTGTTTTACCTAAAACTTACTAGCTTGTTGTAAGGAAAAACAAAACAAGCTTTGTAAATCTTAAACTACTACATGCTTAGGAACTCCTGAAAGGATGATGATTATAAGAGTAGGTTATTCCAGTCCTGCTCAATTGAGGGCATATCAAATTCAAATGAAAAGTAGTGCTTTCTGTATAATCAGTTTTTGCTATTTGTTTCCATTTACCTTCTGAAAAGGAAAAAAAAAGTGCTATGTGGTTTTTCTTAGTGGAGGTAGGAAACATTAGTGTCATTCTGTGATATCTACCAAAAGGGCTCTGTGGCTAACTGATAGTTGAATTACTGTGTTCCCCCATATTGGAGCATTCCTTTGATAACGTAGGTTTCAACTTCATCCTTGAATATAAAATAAAAAGTGGAAAGATGCAAAATTACAGACAGCTTAAAAGCTAACTCATATTCTGTGCAAATCTAGAAGGAGCTAAGATTAGATCTTTATTTTTTTCCCTGAGTATCTGATATCTTTCTTAACAGATCTTACCTAGTGTCTTTTTACCTTGGTTCTCTCTGGGTTAAATGTTAGTTTTAAGTTTCCCAAACCCTTAGCTCAAAGTGCTTTCCTTTTTGGCAAGGTCCAACCCCTTTCCATCTGTTTCCCAAATTTATCTGTAGATGTTGGGTACTTAGATTGTAGAATAAACTTTTTATTTACTTATCCCAAAATTCCTGCCATAAATCCCACCCCATCCTTCAAGGATCTGCTCCTCAAGCCTCTTACTAAAGTTCTGATTGATTGTGGGCCCATTTTAAACCTTTCTCTTGTCCTTTGTTCCATAGAAGATCCCTCTAGTAGGTTTCAGGCTTCCATGACTGACCCTGAAGTAGCCCCCATCATACTCTTTAGAGGGCTTTATGGCTTTGTATCTTTTGTAGTATGGCTCCTTCCATTTTGACCCACTCATCCCCAGTCTAATCCAATCAACCCGCTCTAGGCTCCTAAGTATTTATTAAGTACCACCTAGTCACAGTATCTCCCATCATTCTTATCAGCCTGGTTTTTCCATAATTTCCCCTTAAAGGTCACACACAGACTACATTTCTCTTCCTGTTTCAAAACCTCTACCTTCTTGTTAGATACTTACTGCATTTTTCTTTTGGATCAATCCAATTTAATTCAGCAAATATTTATCACTTATTTAGTGCCTTCTAGTATAAGATACTGAGGACCCAGATCATTTGTGGAGATGAGATAATTGACAAACCCTAAGCTAGTGGGTTGGGGCCCACTTATAAAGGTCTTTAAAAGCCAAACAGAGGAATTTGCATTTTATCCTGAAGGCTATAAGATGCCATTTGGAGTTGATTGAGTAGGTGAGTCACATGGTCAGATCTCTATTTAAAAGAAAATTATATTGGCAGCTGTGCGTAGAATATATTCAAATGATGAGAGATGTGAGACAGGGAGACTTAATTAGGAGACCATTGAGATAATCTTGGTGAAGAAGATGAGGACCTGAACTAAAGTGGAAGCTTTGTGAGTCCAAGATGGGGTCAGAGGCAAGAGGTGTCATGGAGGCAGAAAAAGCAAGATTTGCCAGCTGACATGATATATGTGGTGAGGAAGAGTGAAGAGCCAGGTTAATGTTGAAATTACAAATCTGGGAGATTGGAAGGAAGGTGATGCCTTTGACAGAAAGTGGAAAAAATATCTTGGGGCAGAAATATATCAGTTCTGGATATGTTGAATTTGAGATGATTCTGGGACATTCAGTTTGAAAAGTCCAATAGATAACTGATGCTGTGGGACTGAAATTCAGGAGAGACATTAGGGCTGGATATATAGGTCTGTTAAATGATAAAGTCACAGCAATGATCATTAAATACATAGGTTCTGAAGAGATAGAATGTAAAGAGAGAATAGAATGAAATAATAGATCTAGTCCCCCCCCCCCCAAAATTGTTAACATTATCTGGTAATCATTAGTAAGAAAAGTAACTATGGATGAATGAATTTGGCGCTTACATTTACCTGCACTTTGAATTGAATCATTTCAAGCTTTATGATGTTCCTGTTACTACTTTTTCTATCTATATGATAAAAAAAAATAATGATAATGGTAATAATAATAATAATAATAGCATGCCGGGTAGTTAAGATTATAGCCATTTACCTGAGTTAGATCAGTCTTATTATTGGAAATAAGATTGTTTTAACTATTATAGTTGTTTAATGAGAGACAGCTATACTATAGTGGATTGACCTAAAGAGTCAGAAAAGCTTCCTTTCAAGACCTTCTTGTGGGAGCATGGGAAAATCATTTAACTTCTAGAGTATGCCAGGCAACTCACTGAGATCATAAGGATTTATAGGATTATAGATGCTGAGCTAGAAGAGATGTCAGAGACCAACCAGCCAAACCCCTTCTTTTTACTGTGGAGGAAGGAGTCACTGATCAGTTACTAAACTACGTTGGTTAAGGGAGTTTCCACATAGCAAACTGTCTCTACCTGTTGTAACATGCTACTTTCATATGCAATTATTATTAGTTTATCATTACAGTGATTAAGAAACCAAAGAAGAAAATTAGGACTATATTAGAATTTCTTGTAATCATAGTCCAGAATGAAATTATGTTTTTTGATATTTCCTCAAGTATTATACAATTAATAATAATAATGTGAACTTGTTTTAAAAATAATTTAGTTACTATATTTCAGTATAATTGGCGTCTTTTATACTTCTATGGTGTTTATTTTATGCATTTAAAACATTATTGAGAGAAGGGGACCATTCCTAGGCTTCATTAGAATAACAAAGGAATCTAGTGAAAAAAGATTAAGAACCTCTGATTTAGTTTTCTGTTTTACACAGTGCTTTATTTATGTTAAAATGATGAGATGGACATAAAAAGTATTATTATTCTTACCTTATAGATTAACATGCATCAAAAATTTAAGTCATATGGAATTCTGGAAGAAAAAACAAATGATTTTATACATTGCTATTTGGAAAATCTATGTTTGACACAGTTATTTGCAAATTCGTCTTTATTGAGATCATAATTTGGGCTTCAAAAGTATCAGTCCACCAAGAAAACATAACATTATAATGATTTTTAATAATGATTTAAATATATTTGTGTGACATATATACATACATACATATATATATTTATGTATGTATGTATGTATGTATGTATGTCACACAAATATATTTTCCCCTCCCTCTGGGAACTACTGAATTTGACATTTGGGCTTCCAATTCCTTCCTGAAATAAATTACTTCCATTAATCAGCCCAGTAGAATACTGCGTAGCTTATCTTTTTATATCTCTGTCATTGACAGCAAATATGAATATGAAAGAGAGTTGAAGGTTGAGGTCTCTTTCTTTTTCGTTGGACTTTTAATAAGGTGGAGACACTTTGTTTGAGCTCATGCTACTTAGTCAAGCAGGATGGAATAATCAGTTTCCCAAATTTAATAGGAAATGTCTACAGTAACTTAAAACCTTACCTCTTAAAGGCCATAAGCATAAGTGGGTTATTAAGATCTCTTATTCAGGAGGAAAAGTAATCGTGATTTCATGAGGATAAGACGATATATTTATGAACACACGTATGTGGAAGAAATAGTTTATTCTTTGGATAAGTATTCTCCATAGAGTCTTTGTCTGGGTTTCATGTGCCTGCTTGATTGCCTAGGGAGTGAACTAGTTTAGATTATCTGTTAAAGTTTATAACCTTTCAAAGTAAAGCATCCTGGTGTAGGCCTTGTGAGATTATACACATGAGCAAGGATCAAAATGCTCATTTCTTCCATACCACACCCCCCCATTACATGTCCAAAGAGCTTTACTATGCAACTGCACCCTCTAGTGTTGCAATAGTGAATACACTGGTGTCACTATGTTTGACTGCATAATCTATCTTCTTTGGACTAACAATCTTTCCACATTTTGATGGTCTAAAAATCCAGTTGTCAAAACAAGACTCGGAACTTAGGCTTCACTATGTTAAACAGGGGAAAAAAACAAAAGCATTATTCTCTTTTCCTCTCCCCCAATTATCTTTTAAAGTTTTTCTTTTCTTGAAGGAGTAAGAACAAGGGAAAGTTGGTTTCTCTATTTTCTTTATTCCAGCTTTTCAGAAGTTTTGCTTTTGTTTCCCCAAAAGTTTATTATTTTGTATTGTTGACAGATTGTTAGAATGACTGATTTGTAGATAATTAAAAATGATTTTTTTAAAAGGCATGATAATAAATAGAAATAAATAGAAAGTTCTTTATGGAGAGCAGTTTCATTGGTTATTATTTCTTATTTCACCCAGTACCCAGAAAGAACATGTTAAACCAGAAGCAAAATTTAGTATCAAATGACTTGAACCAAAGTATCTGTAGCATTATTGCTTCTTATAATTGATCTTGTCATTAGTAGATATCAAGGATCTATGACATGGATTCATTGGTTTGGGGGCTGCTTTTGCTGAGGCAGATTGTAGCCTCTCCATATCTTAGTAGATGACTTAATGAGTTTCATGATTAGAGGAGCCTTTCATTTCTGACACAACGGCTTCTCTCAAGGCCTGCATTAAAAGGCTTTCCTCTTTGACGAGTTGGGCCAGAGATTAAGCTTCAGGTAGAGGTTTGGAGAGCTCTCAGGGTCCTTGTCAGACACCAGGGAGAGGGAGAGAAATAAGGAGCTTGATGGAGTGAAAGGAGAGCTGGCTTTGCATTCAGATTAGACACCAAGTCTGCAGCGGATTGGTCATGTGACAGCGGGCAAGTCGCTTAACCACCCTGCCCCCCAGCCTCAGTTTGCTCGTATGTAGAGACATGATGAAACTGGCTACACAAAGAGAGCTATGATTCCTAGTGCTATTGTTTTAAATTACATTTCATTTAAAATGAACTTCTGACTGAGGTAAAGTGAAGATTGTTATTTGTAAGGGGAACAATTGTTTCATTTTTGCCTGCTTTTCATTGTCTTTTCTCCTTCAAAGATGAACTTTTTTTTTTTCGCTCAGGGCAGCACTCTTAAAGTGTCTGTGATGAGAAGAGATTTTCATCATATAAAACTTATGAACTGTATTTGAAAATAAGGTTCTTAATTACACTTATTGTTCATCTAATGGCAAGTCAGCTTGCTGGAGGGAGACATTTTTTCCCCAACTGCTTGGTTAACAACCAGAGGAACTTTAATTAGCTATAACTATTGAGGTGCTGGGCATCTCCTGGTGATTAATCACTGGTGGGAGGGGGGCATGTAAGGATCTGTTACCTCTGGGTGGTCATGAATCCCCAGGAAAGCTGATTCCATGGTAGCAACTTCTTTAAGCAGAAAAAACAAGAAAAAGCAGCAAATACATATAGATTTTTCTTGTCCTAAGTGGGAGATGCAATTTTATTTTGCAAGTATGGGACATTTATAGATAATTAATATAATCAAGCTACTTGTCTGAAAGCATTTACACATTCTATTCAGATCAATAAGCCAAAATTACCCCTGAAGTTAAGTGCATTCAAAATATGACTTGTTATTACTTATTGAACATGAATGATGCACACATAGCTATAAAGGACGTAAATCCATTGGGGTGGGTTAGAGAGAGAAGTATCCTGGCAGGGGAAACATGACCAAAATTCCCATTTTCAAAGTCTCTTACAGAAGAGATAGCAGGCCCAAAACAATCCCAGTGAGTCCCAAAAGAGATTAAAATGTAATTGGGAAATATTTAACAAAATAAATAAAAATAGAATAAAAAACCATCACATTTTAAAACTAAGTCAATATGTTACTAGCAAGGATTCTTACTTAACATTTAGTGAGATCATTTCCATTTGAGTTTGACACCACTCTTTTAATAGTGTTTGGGGAAGGTGGAGCACGCCAGAGTCTTTTTTTAGAAATAAAATGTACTCGTGAGTTGATAGTGAGTGAATATGATATATACATATGCAATCAGATTTTAATGAAGACTAGTTCAACCTACCTTTTTTATTGAAATTTTACATTTACATGGAGTACTTTTGTTTTAGCTTCCATCCTAGTATAATTCTAGACCCCAGTGCCTTTATCTATTCCATCTAACAGCACAAAAACCGTAATTGAAATAGAAAGTCATACTTTAAAATTCATTTTTAATTACTAAAAATGTCCTTTCACCAGTTGAACCTTAAGTGAAACAGACACTATTTTAATTAACACAGCTATAGGACAGGAGAGGGTCATTCTGAATCCTGAAAAGATTTTGCCAGAACGGGGTCTTTAGGCCTATTATTATTATGGTAGGGAAATGCCTGTATGATTAATAGGTTCCTATTTAATTTTGCTGATTAAAACATGCTCATTTTTACCATTTTATGTAAGCTTTCATGATGAACACTGACATAAGTTTAGACTCTCCTTGGGGGCTAAAGAAATATTGAGGATTGCAGACATAGTTTTAATTTAGACTGTGAAGACATGGCTATAACATCTGAGGTACTGATTGTAAATGGGTGATACTTCTATGATCGGAAAGAGAATTTAGACCAATGCCTCATTATTGATGAGATACAGTCTGAGTTTGGGTGACACTTGAAAATTTTGAGGGATAATTTCTCCTACCCTATCAGAATTGGATAAAAGGTATTTCTCCTAGATATTTAATCAAAAATAATTTCCCCATCAAAAGTAATCATCCATTAAATAAATTATATTTAAGTTCTCAAATATTTAATGTCTCGAGAGCTTGATAGAAAGACTTTTTATATTATTAGGTTTTTATTCATAGACATAAAAAAGTCAACTTGGCTGCGTAACAGTCAGTGATGAAGAGGGATTTTGTTCAGGGAGGCATTTATTTTTATCTGATGGTAACCCTACTGTGTTTTGTTTTAAGTTACTAAAATAATTTCCTCTTTTAAGGACAGTCAGAATGATTTGGAGAGTGTGAGTTAATGCAGGTTTGAGCATCCACGTGTGGTAATGTTCCTGTAGTCTGGCTGTGATTGAGATACTAATAACTGACATTTATACAGGGTATCCCAGAAGTTTGTACAGTTTTAAGCTTTAGTAGCTTAAATGGAGGCAGCTAGATGATTCAGGGGATAGAGCACTGGGCCTAGAGTCAGGAAGACCTGAGTTCAGATCTGGCCTCAAACACCTACTAGTTGTGTGACCCCGGGCATGTCACTTAACCTCTTTTTGTTTTAATCTAGCAAAACAAGAAATGGCAAACTGTTCCAGTATCTTTGCCAAGGACACCTCGTGGACAGTATGGTCCACAGGGTCATGGAGAGTTGGACAGTACTCAACAACAACAAAAAGCTTAAATGCTCTTAAGTTATCAGTTCTTCTCTCTCTCTCTCTCTCTCTCTCTCTCTCTCTCTCTCGTTAACACTGTACTAAGGTTTTTGGGGAACGCTGTATATGTGCTTTAAGTTTTGCAAAGAATGTTAAGGACATTCTCTTCTTTGATTCTCCTATAACCCTATAACCTCATATAATGCTGCAGGCATTATTATCCCCATGATATAGAAGAGGACACTGAAGATCCTAGATATCAGTTGCCCGTGGTCAGATGTCTAGTAAGTGTCAGAAGCCTAGCACTCTGTCTACATTGCCAATCTTTTTGTGTGTGTAAGAAAAAAAATAAGATATTTTGTCATAGAGACTGTAAGATTGGCTAGTCCATTGAAATATCTGCCATGCATTTTACTTTGATCTGGTTCAATTTGATTTATACTGAGTTGCACAAGCCAGAACAAAGTAGGCAGGATTCAGATGAGCTAAACTGACTCATGTTGGTGGGAGAGACCTTGGGTTAGAAACCAGTTTCTAGTTCCAGTACTATTATAGACCCCTGTATGACCTCAGGCAAGGATTTTGATTTCTGTCCACCTCAATTTTGCCATCTTTAAGATGGGAAAAATACCTACCCTAGCTACCCCACAGGGACAGCGTAAAGATGAGAGGAGGGCTATTGCAGGTCGGTACCGAAGTGTCTCAGAGAATCTATGTTTTCACTTATGTGAGTGCACCTGATGCAGTGTGAGCACATTGAGTTCCTTCCCAGTTTGTAATCAGTCCACATCAGGTTTACTACCATAACGCCCGAGAAATCAAGGGTTACCTCCTCAGAGTAGAACTTGGGGACCAGTTTGAAAAGCACAAATTGCTATATGAATGTAAGGCACTGTTAATATCAGACCTCATTATGATTGTGTCTATAAATACATAATGGAAAGTTGAGGCAATTATGTAAGGAATTTAGGCCAAGAACATTTTGCCTCAACTATTTTGATAATTAAAGTGGGGATTTTCCATCTCAGTTCTACACTTTGGTTGTGATATTTGACTTAAGAGCTTGCAAATCCATTAGGACTGTTTCACCAGGAAAGTTTCACACATCAAAGTTACAGTAGGCTAAGTTGTACCACTTTCAAGTGTTCATTGAGGCTGTGTTATATGACATATTTTTGTGGTATAGTGGGAGGTTTGTGGGATTTGGAGTTAGAAGACCTGGGATAGCATTCTCGTTCCCCACTTACTAGCTGTGGGACCCTAGACAAATCATTTAATCAAGTGTAAGAGAGGGATAACAGTATTTGCACCATCTGCCCCTCATGTTGTTGTGGGGCTCAGATGAGATAATAACAAAATAGCTAGCATGTTAAAGTTTCCCAAGTGCTTTTACCTCCATTACCCCCTTTGATCCTCACAACAGCTAAGAGGTAGGGGCTCTTATTCTCATTGTGCAGAAGAGGAAACTGAGGCACATACAGCTTACGTGACTTTCTTAAGGGTCACATATCTAGGCAGTACCTGAGGGTGGATTCGAAGTCAGGTCTTCCTGAATCCAGATCCAGCCCTCTATTCACTGGGCCCCAGCTGGTTATCTGATGAAGACAATGTATGTAAAATTGCTTTTTAAACTGTAAAGTACAGTATAAGTTCAGTTATTATTGTTAACAGTTTATGAAAACAACTAGTTTCAGGGAAGGATGTAAATAAGAGAGGGAAGATCTATTATCTTTGTATTTTCAAGTGGATGGTCTATGAACTGAAGGAACTGTTACAACCTACCATTACTGTGAGGGACTGTTCAGTCTTTAACGAGGCATTAACTGGATATTTTTACTGTCATTTTGTTGTTGTTCAGTCGTTTTTCAGTCACGTCTGACTCTTTGAGACCCCATTTAGAGTTTTGTTGGCAAAAATGCTTGAGTCATTTGCCGTTTCCTTCTCCAGCTTATTTTACAGATGAGGAAAATGAATCAAAAAGAGTTAAGTGACTTATAACTAGTAAGTATTGAAGGCCAAATTTGAACTTAGGAAAATGGCTCTTCCTGACTCCAGGCCTGGCACTCTCTCCATGGTGCCACCTAGCTGCTCAAGTGTCATTAGTAGCTGGATTAAATGTCTACACCCTGGAACCAACTTTCTTGGTGCTGGATCTAGGAAACTGATAATCATCCCTATTATTTCCCCCCAAATCTGCTGTTACATCACAAAGAGAATTTTTAAGAAAGTGGTTAGAAAAAGGTCTAATGGCTAGTTTAAAATTTTAGCCATAGCTGTCGATACTAGTTCAATTTTACTTGCAAATAACACCATGAAAGTACTATCATCCTATGAGGTCGTAGATTTGGAGCCAGAGAGGACCATAAAGGCCCTCTGACCCTCTCATTTTAATAGGTGAGAAATCTGAGGAACAGAGTTGAAGTGACTTCTCAGGATCACGTAGTTGGCAAGTGTCCACATTGGGATTTGAATCTAGGTCTCTCTGACTCCCAGGTTCTGCATTCTCTTCACTATTTAGGCCCAAGGAGATTAAGTAACTGTCATGCTCACACAGCCGTTACATGTCTTTCCTGATCCCAAGTTCTGTGCTTTCCCCACTATACCATGCTAGTTACATGCCTCCTAAATCTTGCTAATTTTAGATGACATTTTTTTCAGCATCTGTTATTTTTGTATCCCCATATAAAAATTGATTTATCTTAATTTGTATTTTGCCGATTTAATAAAAGTTATCAGGTGATTGTTGCTTGAAATCTACTCGTTCCCTGAAATATCTTTACTATCTGGAGAGGAGGTTAGTCATCTCTTTGGTTCTATTAATCTCATCCCTGAAATGCCTTTAAGTCTAGAAAGGGACAGGATTTTATTCCAGCTCTAAAACCATGAATCATAAGAGAAGACCCAGAGTTTAAGAGGAATTTGGAACACCATGGCTTATTGTTGCTGTTAGACACAATATTATTTGTGCTGTTCTTTTTGAGGAGGCTTTATGTATCAGGAAGGAAATAAACTTAAAATGTTTACGTTAACACGGAAATAGAAGAAAAGTGATATATATTTAAACACGTATTAATTACAGTGGGTTGTTATGACAATATTAAAATGACTTGAAATGATAAAGTAAGTGATTGGAAGACATTGACAAGGCTACGTATGCCCTCAAATTGAATTGATCATTCTATTAAGATGGAAGGATAAGATGAACAACTTGAGGCTTGTATTGGGATACACAAAATGTGAAAACAACCTGGAACCTAGCCTCTAGCATGTTGGATAGACTCTTGGTGGATAATTTTGGAAGGGCATGGACAAGAAAGGTAGGGGCTAAGAAGGCATGGCTTGGTTGTGATCTGTATTTGTGAAAAGAATATGGAGCTTACAGAAAGAGTAATAACGATAATGATAATGATGATGGTGATAACAATACTGACTGCATTATCAGGTATGCAAAGTACTTTAGTGTGTTTCCCACCATCTTGTTGTTTAGCCATAGTGCTAGACTTAGGAGGTAGGAAGACTTGGGTTGAAATCTAGCCTCAGACACTTGTGAGACCTGTGAGACCTGTGAGACCCGAGATAAGTCACTTAACCTCTCTTGGTTTTGGTTTCTTCATATGCAGAATTGGGATAATAATGGTACCTACCTCACAGGGTTGTTGTTAGGGTCAAATGGGTCAATTTACACATTCCATGTTGCAAACCTTAAAGTACTATGTAAATGTTAGCTGTTACTAATAATCCTGCAAGGTATTACTGTTATTATTTTCTGCTGACTGATTGTTGGGGATGTTATAAATGGGATTCTTGGTAAGGTGTGATGTGGACTCGGTGGCATCCAAGGTCTTTTCCCAATCTGACATTCTATGATTCTCTGATACCTTCCTCCCTCTCTTTTCTTTCCAAATAAAAACTTTTATAGACTGACATTATTTAATATATTTGTTTTGACCTATGCTTAGCCATCAGTAACTGCTCATGAATATCAGCTTTTCATTGCTCTTTAGCATAGTGCAATTGAAAGGAAAATGGTTCTGGAGTCAGAGGATATAGATTTGAAACTTGCTATGTGTGTGACCTTGGATAAGCCTTAATCTACTTGGGCCTCAGTTTCTTCATCTGTAAAATAAGGAGAATGTCTAAGGTAGATTCTATGTTCTCTTTTAGCTCTAGATCTAGAACCCTATCAATTTCTTAGAATGAATTTTCTTGTTTTGATCTAATTCATGATTTTCTTAATTCAAAATCTCTCTGGAGTTTCATATTTGTTTTGGTGGTGGTAGAGAAATTTATAAGTGTTGAAACCAGTTTCAAGAGGAAACCATTTGTGACACACTAATCTCACCTTTGTGAACCTCTTTTATGTTATGCTTCTGTCACCAGGCCTTTATATTTTATTTCTCTCCCATTTCCTAAACTCCTAATTCTCTTATGGTTTCATTTGTAATCAGTGGATCAGTGAGGGCAATTCTCTCTGCCTCCAGCTGTTTTGTCCCTTGGTAGAATCATAAAATGATTTTAAGGGTCTTTAGAGAACATCTAATCTAACTTGAAGCTGATCTTCCCTATAGCATCCCCAACAAGTGATCACAAAGCTTCCGCTGGAAGACTTTCCAAGTCTATTCTTTTTATTTCTAGACATTTTTCTGAATAGTCAAGACTAAAGTTGCATTGGTGTGAATCTATAAATGCAAAGAATAGGTGTCCATTTTAGCTTGGGTTATACTTTAGCATGGGTCAGCTAGTATATCGCCAATGCAAT
Organism: Pseudochirops cupreus; assembly: GCA_028627135.1. Lineage (NCBI taxonomy): Eukaryota > Metazoa > Chordata > Mammalia > Diprotodontia > Pseudocheiridae > Pseudochirops > Pseudochirops cupreus. Next base: position 337,556,505 of record CM053580.1, read on the forward strand.
ACCCACAGTGGCTGCTATGAATATGCAGGCATATATTCAGTTTTGAATTGCAAGATATAACAGACTCATTTCTTTGAAGACAAAAACTAAGATATTTACTCATATACTAGAAAACCAAATACACCATGGTAATAAAGAAGTTGGTACACATTACCAAGTCAGGGAGCACCCCAATCCCCAAGCCTTCCCTCTTGTCAGGCCTCCCCACAAAGAAGCTCCCTTAGGCAAAATGCCCTTCTCTCACCCACCCTAGCTGTTCTGCCTCTCTTTGCCTCTTCTTTCTTTTTTAGCTCCACCTCACTCTCCCACTTCCTGCTCTACCTGTTTGGCTAGCTTCTCCCACCACAGGCTCCATGTGACTCAGGCTTCTGTGTGAAGACTCAGGCTCAAAGCAGGTCACAAAGACGTATTAATGGGTAAGAAAGATCTTGCCATTCCATTAACAATATATTAACAATACAGCTAGATGGCACGATGGTTAGAGTGCCTGGCCTGGAATCAGGAAGACCTGAGTTAAAATCTGGTCTCAGTTACTTATTACAATTACTTATTACCTCGGCAAATCGCTTATCCCTGTTTGCCTTAGTTTCCTCATGAAATGAGCAGGAGAAGGAAATGGCAAATCACTCCACTATCTCTGCCAAGAAAACCCCAAAAAGGGTCATAAAAAATTTAGACACAACTGAAAAATGAGTGAACAACAACAACCAAATACTTCAATATATGTACAATCTCCAACTCTCACAGAACATCTTGAACTATGAAGCTTTGTGGAAGCAGATTGGTTACAGGGGAATACACGTTAGGTCACTTTTCTTATGTCAACCGATCAATCAATCAGTCAATCAAATATTTACTGATTATCTATATCGTGTGGGTAGAAAGACAGGGAGTTGGGATACCACAGTTCCAATTCTGACTCTAACATTGATCAGCTGAGTGACCTTGTACAAATTACATAACCTCTGTGACCCTTATTTTGTTTATCTGCAAAAGAAGGTTGGGTTATAAAAAATCTAGGGCCCTCTCAGTTGAACGAATCTTCTATTTTCTCATCACTGTGCACATTTACCCAGACTTAGAGCAGTTTGCCTTTGTGAGATCTATTCATTTAATGCTTTTATGCTTGTTCTAGATAATTTTTATCATCTCTAGTAACTTAATTCGTATTTTTTCTAGTCCCAAAGTCTTTCAAATTTGAATCTCTTTTCACTCATTAAGATATAAGCCCAGATTCACTGAACACTAAAATCTAGTGTTTAACACTCACCATTTTCATCTTTTTTTTTCCTCCAAATATTTGGATTATTGGCAAGTCCCAGTGAGATTTTTTTTCACTGTGGTTCCAGGTATCCAGGCTCTTAGTTGAGTGGTAGAACTGTTTGTTTACAATTCTTGCTGCATGACATTGTTTTCAATAAATAATGATAAGTCCAGAGCTTGATTTACTTTATTTCAAAGGTAGCATAACTAGGTCATGGGCAGTGGATAGAGTTCTGGGCTTGGAATCAAAGACCTGAGTTCAAATGTGGCCTCAGGTACTTGCTAACTGTGTAACTCTGAGCAAGTCACTAAATTCGATTTGCCTCAGTTTCTTCATCTGTAAAATGAGCCAGAGAAGGAAATATCAAACCATTCCAGTATCTATGCTAAGAAAATCCCAAAATGGGGTCAGAAAGAGTCACACATAACTGAAATGACTGAACAAAATGACTAATTCTAGATAATTTGAAGATGGACATATCATCAGCCCCTTGTGAAACTTAGTATTTTAAAAGGTTAATTTTTGTCCAGTTAGAGGATCAGATAAGAGCCAATCCAAGACAGGAATGACTGTCTCTAGAATTATGATTCATTAAAAGACATTTTTGCATAATTTTGAGAAAGTGCTGAAACTTTATAAGCTCAGATTGTGTGTCTTTGATATATTTGGAAATGGACATGATATTTTTGTAGTGAGAGCCATGTATTTGCAACTTTATATTACCTACTATAAATATTTTTTTTCCCCAGCATGGCACTTTTTGACAAGACAAATGCTTCCAAAATGTGACCTAATTTGCTTAGGTAAGGTCATACTCTGAAGCCTTACTGGGGTTTGGTGGTTACCCTTGGTTCTTGAATGTTATAGTAGCAGAATATAAGCCCTGTGAACTCCTACCAAGCTTGCAAGGCTTTGAGTTTAGGCCTGGTAATGGACAATACATCTGATGTCTGAGGACCAGCATAAGTTCAGAGATGCTTTTAGGAGAGTACAGCTCTCCCTCTCCCTTTCCCTCTCCCTCTTCCTCTCCCTGTCCCTGTCCCTCTCCTTCTCCCTGTCCCTCTTCCTCTCCTCCTCCCTGTCTCTCTCTCTCTGTGTCTCTCTCTCTCCTTCACCCCCCCCTCCTTCACCCCTCCTCTCCTCTTCCCTCTCCTTTCCCTTTCTCCTGCTCTTCCTTTTCCGTTTCCTTTCTCTCCCTCTTTCTCTCTTTTCTAGGAGTTTTCTCTTTCTTGGGGTCAAAGAATGAAACTTTGGCTAAGATGTTACTAGAATGGTTGATATAGTGTGTTCTAAGAGTAGTCATAATTAGCCCAATCAATAGACAAAAGCCCAAAGGTCTCTTATTTCTGGAAGAACTGAGAATGGCACCAGACAAGAAGAGACCAACAGAGATTTTGGTATGAAAAGATAACTAACACTTGTGAATACTCTTTCACATTCAGTAACATTGAAGATCATATGATCAAGCTGAGAGGCCATCCAGTCCTACCCCTTCATTTTACAGAAAATAAGGCCCAAGGAGGTTAAGTGGGCTACACAGGTAGCAAGAATCAAAGGTGGGATTTGAACCCCAGTCCTCTGACTACAGAATGGGTGTGTGTTCTTCTATAGTCTGTTGTGTGGGGCAATGGGAAATATGCTTTCATCATAAGCAAGAATATTCATGGAAAATTGACAGCCTGAAAAATTGTGGCTTCATACTACTGTGATTTACCTTCCACAGAATAGCTAAAATTTGTAAATTTCTTTGCTAAAAAAATTTGTCTTAGGACATTATAGCTACTGGGTTGGGGGAAAGGGATAAGGGAGAAAGATTGGATAAGAGCCAATCCAAGACAGGGATGACTGTCTCTAAAATTATGAACTCTTGTTAAGGAGTTCCTACTACATGAAATGCAGTGCTCTATTTAAAGAAGGTAATATTAAGATAAGTCTTCTTCTCTGGCCCCAGGAAGTTTACAGTCTAGTTCTTAGCCAGTTAGTCAGTCAATAAGCATTTATTGAGCATTTAATATTTGCCAGGCATTTTTTAAGCCCTGAGGATGCAAAAAGAGGCAAAATATAAGTTCCTGCCCTGTAACAGCTCACAACCCAGTGAGGGAGACCACAAGCAAACAAATATGTATAAACAAGGTATATATAGGCTCTATAGGAAATAATTAACAGAGGGAAGGCACTAGAATTATGGGGGATTGGGAAAGGCTTCCTGTAGAAGGTGGGATTTTCATTGAGATTTGAAGATGTAAGAAGTCTGGAAACCTGTAACAAGAGTTACTTCACCCCATCCCCAAATCCTACCTTTTTGCCAATACTTGAATCTTTTAAACTGGTCTTCATTTTGAAAGTTGTTAATTTCACTTTTAAATGATAAATTCTTATGT
>CM053580.1:337560249-337572818 GCA_028627135.1 Pseudochirops cupreus
AATGGTACAAACATTGTTAGCCTTAAAGGGAACATTGATCATATTTTAACTGAATGAAAACAGCTGGACTCACCTTACAGACTATGTAGTACATGCAGAGTGTATTATGTAACAATAGAATACCCGTCTTAATTGTTGGTTCCTCTAAAATAATTACTGGCTTTGTTCTCGTGAGCTAGTAATTATCAGCATAGATGTTAGATATCACCTAGTAGGAGGTCTTCCTTTTACAGAAGAAGGAACTCCAGCTGGGCAAGTGATATTCCCAAGGTCAGGTCTCTCATTAGTGACAGACTCAAGAGCTAGTATCTCTTGACTCTCAGTTTACTTCTGGCTTCTTCTAAGCCATTTATCTTTGAAAAACCTCCTTTTGGAAGAAAAATTTTTTGACACTTTTTTTTGAGATAGAGCCCTATAGACATAATTTTGGATGCTCTGCAGATTTTATTAGTTAAATCTGTCTTTTCTTGTCAGTTTCCCATACAGATTTCCATTCTCTAAAGTTACTCCAGATATTATGGTTTCTGCACTGAAATGGACGCAAGTACTCTAAAAAAAATTCTTTACTTTTAGGAAATTAAACCAAGAACTATAGAGTTACTTGAAAGCTTGAAAGCCCTGCTCGTCCCCCATCCCCCATCTCCCCTCTTTTCCGGAAGCTTTTTAACATATAGACTAACTGAATGGAAGTTTTTCCTTTGATGTCTAGAATACTGCAAAGTGCTATTAATGGAAGCCGGGAGTTGCACTTCTCATAGAAACATAGTGTATAGTGCTTCTCGAGCCCTTGTGGCTGCTTTTTGCCACAGTGTCTCAGAGATGGCTGGCCTGCTTTCAGATCATTTCATATTTAAAAGCTAAATTGCAAGTATTGATTGCACTCCCGGTTTAGCTTTTATGCTACCGACCTAACTCGAACACAGCCTAGCTCCAGATGGCAAGTTTCTCTCACTTCTCCCCGTTTCTAAAACCAAAACTTTGAAGGGCTGATAACTTTGTTCTGGGCTTCAGTTTCAAACCAGATTTTTTTTTTTTTAAAGATCTGGGAGGGCCTTAAAGATATTCGGTTCTGGTTTGACAGTGTCCTCTACAAATTAGCCATCCTCTAAAGTACTGTCTGATATGGCCTCTGTAATTAAATGCTCTCATTTTCTATATGAGGAAATGGAAACCTAGATAGGTAATAAGATTTACTGAATGACAAGGATTTAGTTGTAGAGTCAGGGTTAGAACTCAGGACATCTCAGTGTAATCTTCTCTAAAACACTGAGTAGGAGTGAAATTGAAACCTGTAAGGGGGAGGGGGAAAGGGAATTCATGTAATGCCTGCTGTATGCCTGGCACTGTGCTAATTGCCATTTACAGATGCTGTATCATTTGATCCTCACAACAATGGGGGGGGGGGGGTTAGCTGCTGTTATTATTCCCATTTGACAGTTGAGGAAAGTGAGACAAACACAGGTCAAGTGACTTGCCCTAGGTCTTGCAGCTAGTAAGCATTGAGTTCAGATTTGAACTTAGGTCGTTTCTGACTCTAAGGCTCCATCCACTGTGCTACAAGCAGCCTCAAAGTAAAGATCTTTGTCCCCATTGAGTAGTGTTGAGTGACATTAGACCCAGTGCTTTATTTTGAAGTTTCCTGAAAAGAAAATCTGAGCCAAAAAGGGAAAAAATATGCCAAGCTAATAAAAGCCTTTATTTGGCAAGGAATTGAAGTACAGAGATTTGTTTGCAAGTGATTTTAATGAAAGCTGACTAATGAGTAGCTCTGACCAACATCAATCAGATAAAATGATTATACCCATAGTGATTATTTGGTATAATAGAAAGAATGCCATGGTAAGAAAATATAGTCATGTTGCCTGCCCATTTATTTTTAATAAAATAGAAATGAGATGAATTTTGGCATTTAGACAGTAAGATTAAGAGGAGCAGTGGTTTCTCATGATCTCTGTATGTTATTGACCTTATTGCTTAACACTTTCATTATTCAGAAAATCAAACCATTTCCTCCTGGCTTTGAAAATTAGCGTAAATTTAGTTTTCACATCCCCATTAACTGAATGAAGCAGGATGCAATAGTGCTATTTCTTGTGTTTCCTGGGTAATGTGGAATCTAATGGGATAAGATTTTTTTTTTTAAATCCCAAAGGTTCATGATACAGAAAGGTTCATGGCAGTGTTTCCTCTAATTCTCACCTGATGAAAGTGGAAAAGATGGGAGGAAATTAAGCATTAGGCAGTGCTATTTAAGGATGATAGGCCACGTTAGGAAATGAGCTTTCTACCATGACTCACCTGAGAAGAATAGCACCAATAACATTACTGGAGAGAGAAAGCCTGTTTGGATGTGTGTGATACCTGTTAAGAGCTAAGGGTCAGCCATAGTGTGGAAAAAAGAGATTGGTTTCCAAACTTTTGCTAAAATATGCATGTATATATGTATGTATATATATGTATATATATATATATTTTTTTTTTTAAGTGTTGAGGAGGCAATATTTTTTCCCCACAGAATAATTTATCCCACCTGTTTGTTTTTTTATATTCTATTGCTTTTGAACCTGTCATCAAAATCACTTTCTCTTTCAGAATGGACTTGCTGACATCTAGGTTCAACCAGTTACCTAATGAACTACATAACATTTTAGCTGCTGATGTGATTTAAAATATAGGAAAGCCCTAGAGGTTTAGGTCCAATTTCATTGATATGGATATTTATATGGATATGGCATTTATATGGAGAGAGAGCTGGCCCTAACAGCAAGTGGACCAGATAGTTGTTGGGATATGATTTGAAGGATTCTAAAAATCCTCATTTACTCTTAAATGTCTCTGTCACTAAGCTACTCACATTATATTCAGCTCTTTGGGTTAAAGTATTGTTCCCATGAGAGATAACATGGTATACTGGCTAGAAGGATGGCTTGGAGTCCATAACTGAATTCACATCCTGTCTCTGACACATACTGACTGCGTGACCATAGGCAAGTTATGTAACCCCTCTGGGCCTCTAGGTAATTCTGAATTCACAGATAGAAATGGGTTTCTATGGTAGGAATTCTTTACTCTGTTGAAATTATAACTACAGACAAAAGGTTTACTTAAGGTCATTGTTAAAATATGAATAATTATTTTACTAAGAAGAGCATTGTCTTGACATCTGTGAATTCAGTTTTTCTGTTCCTTTAGCGAGATTGTTGATTAGAGCAATTGGGGAATGAGAAAAGAAAAGAGAAAAGGTACAGAACATAGGTAGGTCATTGCTCTGGGGAGGGCAAAACATAGAATAGGGCACTGGGTACTGGGATGAGGTGGAGAATCATCACAAGGTGGGGGGGGGGGGTGCAGGAGGAAGAAGCCTGTAGGAGAGCATGGATGATTTGGCTTTTAAATAAGTCACCTTACTCAGTATCTTTTTTTCTTTGATGACATCAGATTTTTTTTTTTGGTAAATAGTATTTTATTTTTTTCCAATTATATGTAAAGATAATTTTCAACATTAATTTTTTAATAAGATTTTGAGTTTCAAATTTTTCTCCTCCATCTCCCTTCTCCCCTCCCCAAGATGGCAAACAATCTGATATAGGTTATACATGTGCAGTCATGTAAGCATATTTCTATATTAGTCATGTTGTGAAAGAAGAAACAGAACAAAAGAAACAAAAACCAAAAAAAAGTGAAAATAGTATGATCTGCATTGAGACTCCATAGTTCTTTCTCTGGTTGTGGATGGCATTTTCCATCATGATTCTTTTGGAATTGTCTTGGATCATTGTATTGCTGAGAAGAACTAAGTCAATCATAGTCGATCATTGTACGTTGTTGCTGTTGGTATGTACAATGATACTTGATTTTTAAAAACCTCCTTATTCAATTGCAATTTATTGAACTTTACTTTTAAAATTGAATAGGTATTCTGATTTCTTGTGGTATGGTTGTGGTAGGATAGGGGTGGGGTGGTACGTTAGTGCTTTCCTTTCAATATCTACCCTAGTCTTTTGATTCTCATTTCTCTTTGCTGCCAATCTTAATCCATTGGAACAGTGGTGGCTTTCTGTTATGTGTTCATGACACCAGAAATTTAAACGAAAAGGGAAAAACTCATCCCTTGAGCCCCATCTTTTCCATGCATCCAAAAGCTTTCACTACAGAGCAAGCATCTGGATGAGTGACTCTAATTTCATTCACTTTTCATTTGAAGAGTTGGCTTTTTCTTGTGTAACCATACTTTGGCTCAATAGGCTTTTCTTTCACTTTGCTGCTACTATTCTGGTGCAGTCTCCTTGGCTAAGATGCTATTGAAATTCAGTTCTGTAGGATTCTGTATGCCAGATAAACAGTTTGCAACAATCTGGATTGATTAAAAACCAAGATGAGTGTTTTAACCAGCAGCCAAAGTCCTTATTCAATGACGCCAGCTGAGGGGGAAGAGAAGGAGGATAATGGGACAAGATGCAGAAAAAAAGTCAGTACCTGATGGTTTCATCATTTGATGCAAGGAAAAAAAGAATAAATATTTAAAAATTTTATAGAGTTAGAAAGTTTTCTCTCTTTATGACAGCAGTTAGGACCTTATAATAAAGGTAGTCAAGATAGATCCATGCTTTGGGAGGAAATATCTCACTCCCAGGGAACCATTTGATAAATTGCATTTTAAAGGACACCAGATGGCAGTTTACTGACCTTGTTTCACCATTCTGATTTTAAGTTTCTTATAACAATAGGCAACTATCATTTATTAAGCACCTACTATGTGCCGGGCACAGTGCTAAATGCTGCAGGGAACCAGTGTCACTGGATTAAAGAGTATTGGAAAGGTAGGAGGGGGCTAGATTACGAATGGCTTTGAATGCTGAATAGGATTTTGTGTTTGAACTTGGAGGTGATTGGGAGCCACTGGAGTATACTGAGAAAAGAAAGCTCATGATACGCTCAGAATTGTGCTTTTGGAAAATCCCTTTGGTGACTGAACAGGGGATGGGCTGGTGTAGATGGAGACTTGAGGCAGTGAAATGGTGACATAAACAATTTGAGAGGAGAAGAGGTTTGGAACAACATCCGTGGAGAGTGATAATTTATCAGTAAGGAGTAAGAGGATTGGTGTATAGGGAAGAGGACCCACCTGATTGAATAACATAGATTTGAAGTAGACGTAACTTCCTTCAGCGAGCGACTTCCCTCAGTGTCTTTCAGAACCATCTGGGTGGAGGAAGATAATCAGTTTTCTTATCTACAAAATGATTGTCCTCTCCAGAGGTCTTTTCTAGAGTTAAATTTAGGATCCTTCTTTGCTCCAGTAGAGACCTGAATGTGACCTCTAAGACAGATACTTACAGTGAGACCTTGGTCAAATCAGTTCACCACTCTTTAACCTGTTTTCTTATCTTTAAAAAGGGGATAATAATACCTTGCATGGTACATACTTCAAGTGATTATTGCGACAATACACAGCTTAGAACACTCTATAAATGGGAGCTATCACGATTATTATTTGTGCAGTTCTGTCAATAGAGGGAACTCACTATTTGGGAATTCTCTCCACCAATTCATGAGAGCAGCTCTTTTGTTTCTTACAGTATTATGGATTTGTCAGAGCTATTGAGAGGTTAAATGATGTACTCATGGTCACACAGCTAATACGTGCCACTTGTAAAGACCTAGGTCTTTCTGAATTCAAAAGACTAGTTCTCTATCTGCTACACCACGTTGCCTCTCATTTTTATTATCTCACTGAAATATTTTTAAAATTTTTTTCTCGATGAAAATGGTCAACACTCATCAACATGTAGAACCATGGAATTTTAGAGCAAAATGTTATCTTCTTTTTGTTCAGTCATATCCAACTCTTCATGATCTCATTTGGAGTTTTCTTGGCAAAGATACTGGAGTGGTTTGCCGTTTTCTTCTCCAGCTGATTTTACAGATGAGGAAACTGAGGCAAATAGCATTAAGTGATTTACCTAGGATAAAACAACTATAAATATCTGAGGCTGGATTTGAACTGAGGTCTTTTTGACTCCAAGCCCAGTACTCTATTGTTTGTGCCATCTAGTTGCCCTTAAATGTTGTCTTAGAAACCCTGTAATTAAATCCCATGTTTTACATATGTGGAAACTGATGCCCAGAGACTTTCAATGACTTGCTGGAGGTTCCTTTGCCAGTTAATGATAGATTTTAAAGTTCTAGGCCAGTACTCTCTACCAGACTGCTTCTCCAGTCCTTACTATACAAATAATTCCTTGTATATTTGAAGGTAATCTCACCCTTCCTCTTTTCATCTTCAGAAGAAATAATCTTAGTTTATCAAAAGTCCTATTATTTATGTTGCTGCCCTGTGAACAACCTTTAAAAATAAATTATAGTTCTGAAAACTAGACATTGTACTTTAAGAATTGAATAGAGGTAGTATGGCATAGTGGATGGAGTCCTAGATTTTGAGTCAGAAGGAGTTGATTTCTAGTCGTCCCTCTGACACTTAGTGGCTTGGACCAGAATTTAGCCTCTATGTGACTCAATTATATGGTTCCCTTGGATTTAGCTAATTATTCCTGGATACATGGTGATTTGCATTGGTGGAGGGAATTCTCATACCCAGAAGCCCCCATACTGTGTTGGGTAAGCGACTTTTTAAAAGTATAAAATTATTACTGTATTTTATCCTCCTGTCTTTATGTTCCAGTATTGTGTTTGCCTTTTACACTAGCTTGTTAATTCATGTTCAGTTTCTGGTCCACTAACCTTGAGATCTATTTCAGACATACTTGTACATAGTCAATCATTTCCCTACATTGCATTTGCGTAATTGGTTTACCTACTGTAATCGTACCCAGCATGGGTTCCTATTAAATGTTGTCCTGTGTATTTCTGAGCACTTTGCTGACTTAATAAGGTTGCTTTGAATTTTGAAATTCTCTCAGTTTGGTGCCAGACAAGAAGTTATTACTTGTACTCTCTATTTCATTACTTGGTCATTGAGGAAATCTTAAAACACACATGACACTCTTATAGAACTCATTCATTTGACTCTGTAATTACTAGACATAACACAATTCAATTCAACCAAGATTTATTATATGTCTACCATGCTTAGGGTGGGAGGCACTGGGAATGTAAAGATGAAATAACACAGCCCTTGCCCACAAGGTGCTTACAGTTGAATAAGGGAGCATACAAATAAATTTATAATACACTTAGAATATGAAAAGGGAGAAGAATTTAAAGAGCTTTCTAAATGAAATGCTATGTGAAATTTGAAAGACAGGTTATTTTTATCTAGGGGCAACAAGAAAGGTTACATAGAGAAATAAAGAAGGTAGATACATAAAATTTCAGAATTGAAGATAATATAACCCTTTTGGCCTCAGAAAGCAAAACCAAAGGCAAAGAGAGGAAATTAAAAAGAGGAAAAACTTTATAGTTATTAGAGCAAATGGAATAGATTGTTTGAAGAAGGACTATATTTTCCCTCACTGGAGGTCTTTGAGCAGTAGTGGAATGATGACCACTAGCCAGGTATGCTGTGGTAGGAATTTCTCTTTGGACATGGATTAGATTAGAGGTTGCTGAGGTCTGATGAAACTAAAATTCTCTGACAAAAACAATTGAATCTTCACTTTCTCCCATCAAGTTTTGGGCTCCACTGGTTGGTAGCTCATGGACCCCTGGATTCCACTTTGCAAATCCAGGTAGTTCATTTTAGTGAGCTATTGATAACTGATCTTTAACTATGGCTAATTATTCAGTCAGTAGCAGCAATCTAACAGTCCATGATAATGCATGACTCTTTCCTAAGATGTAAATATTTATATATGTAAAAATATACATATATATATATACATATATGTATGTATGTCTTCTGCCCACATACAGATTTGATTTATTCAGTTGTATGAGATCAAAACATGAAAAGAGCCAAGGGAAACCTGAATTCTTTCTGATACAGTGCCTGAAATTCTAGACAGTTGCTTCAGCTGCTTTTCAGTTTGTGAATCGAAACACCTGAAAGTTAAGTCTTATTGTTTATGGTGACTTGTCATCTGGCACTCTTCAACTTGGCCACTGGCAAAAACTCATCTTTATGTGTACTTTCACATTTCCTATAAAATTATCCATGACAGTTTTCACGTAATTCAGATGATTTCTGTGACTGAGTTCATTTCTGTCATAAATACTTTCTTCATCACTTGGTCTTGAAGGGTAGAAATGATATATCCACCCATGTGCTTTTCTTAGAAATTTTGGCAGAAAAAAATTTCTCCTAAAAGAGGTGAACAAGTTGATTTTTTGATAGATCATTGTTAAGATTCTTCATCTGATTTATCAAGCCTTGGTCTCATCAGTATTGAAAATTGGCATGGTTGATAGCAGGGTAACTATGGAAAATGATACTTAGTTTTAAGTTCTAGCTAAGAATTTATTTTATAATGCTATGAGGCACATTAGGCTGAAAATCAGTTATGCTTGCTTAGTGGCTACAGGAAAGTCATGTTTCAGTCAGTGAGTCTGAAAAACTGTCTCCAGACTGCCGTAGAGTGAGAGGCACGTTGTTTCTATTTCTTCACTGTCTTTTCATTGCTTGATCGTTTTGTGATGAGGGGGTTTGTTTCTATGCCCTAATGAAATAGCTTTCTTCAACAACTCTAATGACTTTCTTAACAATAAACACAGTGTCCTTAGTCATCCTCTTTGACCTCTCTGTGGCATTTGACATGATGGTCAGTGCCTTAAACATTAAAGTAAGTGACTTAATAAGTATTTGTTGAATTATATTACCCTTACTGTTTCTATGGCTTTTCTATACTCTACTCTCATTGCTTTCCTCTTGACTCTAGGACCTTCCACCTTTCTATTTCTTTTTCTAGGTCCTTAGCCTCCTCATCCCTCTTAAACATAGGTGTGCCCAAAGATTTTGCCTTTGGTCCTCTTCTCTCTTTCTATACAAAAAATTACCCTTTAAGACTTCATATATTCTGATAGCATCAGTTATCATCTCTATGAAGATTATTCTCAAGTCATCCTCTCTAACCTCAACTTCTCCAGTCTCGTATTTACAAATGTTCCACTTCAAATCAAGAGTGTCTAAATCAGATTCTGGTATTCAAGTTATTTCATGACATGGTTCCATCCTTTTCTTCAGTCTAACCTCATACCCCTTCACATACTCCATACTCTTTGTCCCTCAGTGCTCATCCTGTGCTTTCCCATTTCTGTAACTTGCCTGGAATGGACTCTTGAAAATCTTAAGTCTCTTGCTCCGTCCTTCAACCAAAGATGCCACTACTTCCATGGAGTCTTCCCTGACTTCACCTCCCTAGTTTCAAATAATCTCTACTTCCTCAATTTTCTCAAAGCACTTTAACTCTTCTTTGTACTTGCCTGCTGTATATCATATGAATGTACTTATCCTCTTCTCCATTAGACTGGTAAGCTAGTAAAGCATCTGTCATAGCTATCTTTAAATGTTAAATGCATTTCATTTTTTATTTAATATTTTATTTTTCTCCAATTTTGAGTTCCAAATTTTCTTCTTCCTTCCCTCCCTTTCCTCCTCTTTGAGAAGGCAAACAATTTGATATAGGTCATTATGTGCAGTCATGTAAAACATTTTTCCATATTAGTCATATTGTGAAAGAGAATACAACCAAAAAAAAAAACCAAAGAAAAATAAAATAAAAAAGTATGTTTTAATTTTTATTCAGACTCCATCAGTTCTTTCTCTGGAGGAAGTTAGCATTTTTCATTGCAAGTCCTTTGACATTGTCTTGGATCATTGTATTCCTCTGCCATCTTGACTTCAGTCCCCCAACACAGTGCTTTAAACAGAGGGGATGCTTTATAAGTATTTGTTGACTTGAGTAAAAATATGACTGCAACTTTCTTATTTGTGGCCCTTGGGAATCAGAATCTTAAAAACTCTCTATAAAACCATAAACTTTCCAGCATAATTATAGCAAACACTCTTATAAATCAGTAAGTTCAATATAAAGAGACTAATACTTTTACAGATGATGAAAGTGGGAGCAGAGGTTGTTGTATATTCTCAGAGAAGTGGTTGATGGTAACCCTGAAATATGGATGTTGTTGTTGTTCAGTTGTTTTTCAGTCATGTCTGACTCTGCATGACCTGATTTGGGGTTTTCTTTGCAAAGATACTGGAGTGGTTTGCCATTTCCTTCTCCAGTTCATTTTACAGATGAGGAAAAACTGGACTTCTTATTCCTCTTGTGTGTTTTTTATACCAGCAAGGAGTCACAACTTCATGAAACTTATTGAAAACTAGGTTTATTACAAGAGAAATGAACATACATGTGGAATCCAAAGAATTCATAATCTATATATAAGTTTGCACATTTATAACAGTGGGATGAAAGGAGGAAGAGGTACCAGAAGTCTTTCACCTGAGAGGAGGAAACATTCAGTAAAGGTAGGAAAAGGACAAAACCCCTTCCGAAGGCAGACAAGGAACAAGGTGCATTCTTTTCGCTTGGGAACTGTTAAACTATGAAGACAGGATGGTTTGCTTATCTACAAGGGTCCCAGCTACATAAGCAATTTCCCTATCTAGTGCAGACTGACTGGTGTCTGTCTTGACTTCCCAGGACACACAAAGAATCCCATTTGGGATACAAACAACAAATTGCATTCTCTGGGCCAGTATTTCTAGAAAATATGGCAACTCAAAAAGTTCAGGAGATGTCCTTAACATTCCTCAACACTTATAAGTTGAAACTATGGATAGAGCCAGATGGCGCAGTTAATAGAGTAGACCTGGAGTCAGGAAGACCTGAGTTCAGGTTCAGCCTGGGACATTTGTTAGCTGAGTGATCCTTCTTCTTTTATCCCTTATCTCACCCCTGGACTCTTCTCCTGTCTTCATTTCCCTTTTCTTCTCTTAACCTTTTTTCTTAACCCTCTTCTTCATCTCTTCACTTCCCATTTTTTTTAAAGATGAACTTGTTGGATGAGGGCAGTGGTACTTGTTTACCTTACTCCTAAAATTCTCCAGGGATCGGGGCAGAGTAAAGATGGCTGCATAGAAACAGAAGAATTTGGCAAGCTCCCCCTGTAACCACCACAAATACCTATAAAATATTACTCTAAACAAATTTTGGAGCTCCAGAATACACAAAAATGACAGAAAAAAACATCTCCAGCTGAAGGCAGTCCAGCAGGTGGTCATCACAGTGCACTGGGAGCAGAGCCCAGCCCCTTGTGGTTTTAGCCCCAAGTTGTCCAGGAGAAGCTAGGCTGGAGGAGCGTTCAGCAGAAGTGGATCATCGGCAGCTGTGGCAATTTCCAGAATAAGAGCCAGGGACAAAGGGAAAAGGTCAGTAGAACTTGGCTAAATTTGGGGGAGAGGGTCCAGTCAACTGCCCCAGGGCTGGAAGCAGCTGAAGCTCCCGGCCTGCAGATTGCAGGGGGGCCAAGTGATCATTCAGATGTTAAGTGCTCTTGCCTTGAGCTGCCTGGATCAGGATTGCAGTCTTAGGTGGTGGTCCTGAGGTGTGTTTTCAGTGAGCCAAAGCTGGTGGGGGCTGCAGAAACAGCGGCCTCCTAATAGCTCTGGCAGCTGCGAAAACCCCAGTGATTTGGGACAGAACTCTCCTCTCTGAAAGCAAAGTTCTACTGAGCCCAAAAGCCAAGTAATTGACTGGCAACATGAGCAGGTAAAGGAAGCAAAGCAAGCCCAGCAATCCAACTTTAGATTCCCTTTTTTGGGAACAAAAAGGACCAAAGCATGGAATAGGAGGAAGACAGCACAGTCAGAACTCTCACACCAAAAGCTTCCAAGAAAAGTACAAACTGGATACAGGCCATAGAGGAGCTTAAAAAGGATTTTGAAAACTAAATAAGAGAAGTGGAGGAAAAATTGGGGAGAGAAATGAGCATGATGCAAGAAAATCATGATAAGAGAGTCAACAACTTGACTGAAGAAAATAACACCTTAAAAATAGACTAACTCAAATGGCAAAGGAGGCCCAAAAAGCCAATGAGGAGAAGAAGAGTGCCTTAAAAAGCCAAATTTGGCAGATGGAAAAAGAACCTCAAAAGCGCGCTGAAGAGAATAATTCCTTCAGAATTGGAGTGGAGCAAATGGAAGCAAATGACTTTATGAGAAATTAAGATACTATTAAACAGATCCAAACAAATGAAAAACTAGAAGGCAATGTGAAATATCTCCTTGAAAAAACCACTGACCTGGAAAATAGATCCAGGAGAGACAATTTACCTGAAAGCCATGATCAAAAAAAGAACCTAGAAATCATCCTTCAAGAAATTCTCAAGCAAAATTGCCCTGATATTTTATAACCAGAGGGCAAAAAAGAACTTTAAAGAATTCAACAATCACCTCTTGAAAAAGATCCCAAAAAGAAAACTCCTAGAAATGTTATAGCCAGGTTCCGGAGTTCTCAGATCAAGGGGCAGATATTACAAGCTGCCAAGAAGAAACAATTTGAATACTGTGGAAACACAATCAGGATAACCCAGGATCTAGCAGCTTCTACATTAAGGGATCGAAGGACCTGGAATATGATATTCCAGAGATCAAGGGAGCTAGGACCAAA
>CM053580.1:337573318-337643339 GCA_028627135.1 Pseudochirops cupreus
GTTTGTATTCTCTGAAGTTCAGGGTGCCGACTTTTCCCCCTGAACTAGGTAAATGCTATTTGATCGATTAAAGTAAGATTGTTAACCCGTTTTGAGTTGCTTTCCTTTAGAAAAGCAGATCTAAGAACCTGTGCTAGCAGCCACCCTGAGCGTGCTGGGGTGCTTGCTGATACAGCAACCAAGTCATTTTGACTATTATCAATACTCAAATTAACTACAGGGAACCTGTGAAGGAAGACACTGTCTGCATCCAGAGAAAGAACTGATAAATTAAAGTATTTATAGAATTATTTTATATATGTATACACACATGTCTAATGGTAGCCATCTCTAGGGCAAGGGGCAGAAAAAAAAGAAAAAAAAAGTAGGGATGAAAGCATTGACTGAGTTGGGCTGAGAGGTATTGGGGTTTGAAGGAAAATTTTAACTATAAATTCTTCTGTAGATTTTATCATAAATGTATTTTTTTATGGTCATAAAAGAAAACTATTTGTAGCTATGCCCAAAAAGTTACTAAAATTTTACAGTATATTCTTAATAAGTTCAAAACAATATTTTGGGCAAGAAAATGCCCACACTTACCGTGTGATGCCAAATTAATAATCTCTTTGCATTGAAATTAGCCTCACAGATATTATAAAGAATTATTAGTGTTTCATTATACAAAAGTTTAGTCTGGTAAAAACTAAAGCAACTCCTAAATGGATATACATATTTATTCTCATAATATCTTTCTCTTTTCCCATTATTACTTTCATATTATAACTGGGAGAAGCAGAGAAGAACAGGTAGAATGGTAATTGAGAAAGACTAAGGACTATCATTTGCCTGCCCACATACTGGCTCATGACCACTCTTGGCAAGTTTCAATCATTCTTGAGATTTATAACCCTAATTTACTAAAGAAGATGACTCATCCAGAGTTATACAGTAATCACTGATGAAGTTAATTAAAATCTGAATCTTTCATAATTTTTTCTTTCTTCAATAATTCAAGCTGCCAGTTTTTTCTTAATAGTTTAAGATTACTTCAGTAAATACTAAATGTGTTTGGGGAAAAAAGAAATAAAAAGGAAGGGAAATTGTTTGTGAGCTTCAGAGGTGATATTTACACATAGGATTTTCTTCCACATTTCAGTCTGGGACATAAGCATGTCTCTGTGACCTAATTTCAAAATCAGAAGGAGGGGTGTGAGGCCATCTAGTCCAAATCCTACCTGAAAAAAATCTCCTCCATGGTATATTTAAGTTTTTCCTTATAGACCTCCAATGACGGGGCAGCCATTACATCACAAGACAGCCCATTTCGTTCAAGTTTAAATTTGCTACTTAGCAACCTCCGCCAAATGTTCTTAAGATCAAGTCAATCTGAGAACATATGAATAAATACCACAGTGATTTATAAAATGAAACAGTTTCAGGCAACATGGAACTAGAGTAAATTCTACTTGGGGGATACAGACTGTAAACAAACATCTGTTGGATCTGGCAGAACAAGTATAATCCCCCTTACTTTCAAATCAATGAAATTCTCTCTTAGTCTTCCCTTCCCCAAATCAATACTCCCATTACTTTCAACTGATCCTAGTATCACATGATGTCAAGCTCCTTATAGGCCTTGGCACATTCTCCACTTTATCAATAATCCTTCCTAAAGTGTGATGCCTAAAACTAAACACATAACTCCAGATGTGTTATAGAGCAGGGCAGAGTACATCAGGACTGCTCTCTCCGTCTCTTAGCACACTCTGGAAATAAGAGCATAGCTACCTGTGTTCAACCAACAAGGCCCATGATACTGAAAGAAATTACTTCAATGAATACTGTGCCCTTAGAACTGAAACTTTAAAGATGGTAGAGTGGCAGAGCTTCTTCAGAACTGGAGAAGGGCAGATGTTACCATTTTTATTTTTAAAAAGAAGGGACAGGAATATAGTCGGCAAACTAGCTGTGACTGAGACTCTGAATATTTTAAAAATTCTAGAATAAAGCAGCAGCAGCACCATTATTATAAGTATGGTTACAGCACACCTAGAAAAGAATGCAGTGACATGAAGAATAGGACTTCAGAGAGAAGAGGACATGCCCAGGTGATCTCCTCTTTCTGGACAGGGTTACTAGACAGGTAGATGAGGTGACTATTCTAGATATAATTTACCTAGAGTTCAGAAAAAAATATTGAATTTCAAATGGACATGATGAGAGATATGGTCATGTAGATTTTAATCTAATGATAGGACCTAAAGAGCCATTAAAGAATAGATTATTGGATCATAAATCTACAGATATGAGCTGGAAAAAACCCCACAGATCATGTTCTCATTGTTCCTTCATTTTACTGATGGAAAACTTAGGCCCAGGAAGGCTAGGGAACTTGCCCAGGGTCACTTAGATAGTATTCTAGGTAAAATCTGAACCCAGGCCCTCTGACACCAAAGCCACTCACTTTTCCATTGTACTATATTTGTAAGGAGGCCTGCAGAACCCAAGGATTCTGGCTTTGACCTTGTAGCACTTAACATTTTTATGAATTATTTGGACAAAGACACACATGAAATAAAGGCATATTAAGCTGCACTAACACAAAGCTAGGAAAGATAGCTAATGTGCCAGATGACAGGATGCAAAAAACTCTCATAGTGGACTGGAATCTTAGGCTAAATCTAATCAAGTGAAAATTACTACAGAAGTACTTAAAGTTGCATACTTTCATAATGTGGGGAGCATCACTTGCTCTCAATGGGAGCTCTCCAGTGAAGATTTGCTGTTAATGGAGGAAGTTCTAGGACATTAGACTTTGAGTTAAGCTTAACATGGGATTGCATCAGGTAGCCCAAATTTGTAAAGGAAAGAGAGGACGTACCATATGGAAAGGGGATGGAAGTAGGAAGAGAGAGGCTTCTGAATGCCAGGAGATAGAGAGGTACCTGAGGTAGCATCTGGGGCTGAATTGTGTGCTCCTGAGAAATCAAAAGCAAAGGAAATTGAACTGGAATCATATTGCTAGAGGAACTCACAATAGAAAACTGCTGAAGAGGCAAATTGCAGCTCAAGTGGAGATGGAAAAGAAACACCTGGAGCAGGACTAACGTGGTTCTCTCCAAGCCTAAGAATCCCAACAAAATCTCCAAGAGACAGCCTTAGTACATTCCATCCAGTAGGTGCACTGAACTGTTACCACTAAGATTGTGAGTTCTTCAGAAAATCTATCCCCTCACCCCCTCCCGCCCCTGCACTGTACTGGAGAATAGTGGCAATTAAGGGAGATATTAAGGTTCCTTCTGGAGTTTATAATAACTAAATCATTTTGTTTATGGGGGAGGTAAGAAGGGGGAGAGAGAGAGAGAGAGAAAGAGAGAAAGAGAGAGAGAGAGAGAGAGAGAGAGAGAGAGAGAGAGAGAAAGCACCATACTTACTACTTGATTCTCTCTCCTTCTACATCTAAGTTTGAAAAATTAACTTTGAATATAAAAGATGTGAGAATCATGGCTAGTTATCAGTCCATCTGAAAAGACCCCCAGGGACTGCAGTGTAAACTCAATACCCAATCCAAGTCCACAATGTGAAAAAAAAAGGAAAAAAAATAACTAATGCAACAAGTAAAACTCCTGCTATACTCTATTCTGATGAGGTAATGTAAGCAGAATTAAGTTTTTGACCTGAGAGTCCCATTTTGGGAAGGGCATTGACATGTTTCAGTTTCCAAGAAGGGGTAAACAGGAAAGGACCTAGAGGTTTCAATTTCTCTATTTCTAGAGGAAAGAAAGACTTCTGGGAGGAAGGAAACTTTCAACCTCCTACATTTTTTGACGTCAATGTGGACTGTTGTGAAGACTTGGAAAAGCAATACAGAAATAGCAGAACAAGGCAAAAAACTGTATTATTTCTAAAGAGCAATTTCATCGCCAAGATTTAATCTCAAATTTGGATCTGGAAGGGAAGACAAAAAGATTGGAGGTAAGCTCACTGAGTTCCCACCATAGAACTCAGAAGCAACCTTCTTCCCCGACCAATTCAAGTTAAATGATTTGTTAACAAAGTCATTGATTCAGGAGGAAGGGAGCAAAATGACTGGGAGGTGAGGGGGAAGAAGTGTTTTTTGTGTCAAGCTTATTAAAAAAAAAAGTTGGAACTTTACTGTGCAACACCATTAGTGTGCCTGACACCTGCCTGCAAGAGTTCAACAAAATAACCACTACCAGGCATTGGGAGCAGTTCTCCTCACCTCCCAAGAATTTGTTTTATTCTTTCTTTTGATAGCTATATTTTTTGACAATGGTTTGGTGCTTTTTGCTCCAGAGGAGCTCAGAAAAGTTACCAAAGCAGTTATGAAAAAAATTGGGAAATGCAAGTTTATAAAGAGCAGCAAGGGAAATCTAGCCTATAATTGCATATGCATTAGTGAAACTTGTTTTGGCAATACCTTTGTTCAGTCTGTTTGAAATTAGAATAAACATAGAGTAGTAAACGGTATGACCTTGAGCAAATCCCTTAATCCCTCTGGGCCTCAGTTCCCTCATCTGTAAAATGAAAGGATTGAACTAGATCAATCCATCAACAAGCAATTAAGTGCCTACTTTGTATCAGACACTGTGCCAGGCACTAGAGACAGATAGAAAAAAAAAACGTTAACAGGCTCTGTTCTTAAGAAGCTTGCATTCTACTGGGGGAAAAACGTACATATATAAGTACATAGAAAATAATTATAAGGTTAATTTTGGGAGGGAAGAAACTATTGGCAGAGGGGAGCAGAAAAGGCTTCACATAAAAGGTGGTTAGTTATTTTCCTGAACTTCGAAAGAAACTTGGAACTCTAAGAGGCAGAGAGGAAAAGAGAATACCTTAGAGTCAAGGTGGACAGGCAAGGGAAAAGTACTGAGACTAGGGTGCTATAGACAGCAAGATCACCAATTTGCCTACATCACAGAGTCTATGAAAAGAAGCAATGTGTGAAAATCTGTAAATCGTATAGGCTGAAGCAAACAGAGCAGCTGGTACTTGATCCTAGAAACAGTAGGAAGCCACTGGAATTTATCATGGAGAATCACAGGGTCGGACCTGTGGCTTAGGAAATTCACTTTAGCGGCTAGCTGTGAGGAGGAGAGAGGCAAAATAACAGAATGAGAGGATCTGAGAGACAGAAGGGAGGACCTCAGCAGTTTTCTAATCCAAATCATACCTGGAAGTAATCCCCAAAATAATATATTCAGCAAGGAGCACATATCTTCTGTTTGCATGCTTCCAAGGAGGAGGAAATCCTTCCCTGCAGCAGCCCATTCCACTTTTGAACAGCTCAGATTGTTAGGAAGTTTTTCCTAACGTCTAACTTAAATTTGCCTCTTGGTAACTTCTACCTACTGCTCTTAATTCATTCCTATGAATCCTAGGATCATGGTAGCATAGGCTGAATAATGAAAGGGCCTTTAAGGCCAGCTAGTAGAACCCTTCATTTTAAAGTTGAAGAAAATGAAGAATAGGGTAAATTGCCCAAGGGCGGGTGACTTGTCCAAGGTCACACAAATAGTATGTCCTTTGAGGCCAAATCAAACAAATCTAACCCCTCTTTAAAGTACTAACAGTTCAAATATCTGAACACAGCTATCCTGTTCCCCTCCCTGCAAACTCTTCTGGGTTGGGGGGGGGGGGTTGTATTTTATTTTCCCCAATTACAAGTAAAAATAATTAACATTTTTAAAAATTTTGAGTTCCAGATTCTCCCTCTATCCTTCCCCTCATCCCTCCCATTCCTGAGATGGCAAACAATTTGATAGAGGTTATACATGCCTGCAAACTCTTCTCCAGGATAAAGATCCCTAATTCCTAAAACTGATCCTCATAAAAATGGGCTCAAAGCCCTTTCCCATCCTGGTCACTATTCTCTGGATGATTTTTAGCTTATCAAAGGGACTATCACCCCTCCATATATACACCTAAATTCCTAGAAGCTATGCCTCTTAATAAATTATTAAAAAAGCAAATTTATTTAATGCTCTTACATACACTGATGTCTCATAATGAGCACCAATTCCTTTAAAATCTTTATTATTTTTTTTAGACATATCGCTTGCTGTCTAACAATCATCTTGTACTTATGAAACTAATTTTTTGAACCCAAACATGACTTTATATTTAAGACTTACTGAATTTCTTATTAGGTTCAGTCCTTATCTTCTAGCAACCTAACAATATTTCTTTAGATTCTTACTCTGTCATCTAATGTGCTAAATATCCCACCCAGTTTTGTGTCATTGGCAAGTTTGATGGACCTGCCTTGATAAAGATCCTTGGAAGTATTCCTGCCATGCTGCCAATGAACCACTGCTGAATGAATACTCACTTGAAGCAGGCACAGACCAATTAGGACACTATTGCAATGTTTTAAGTGAGCAGTGGCAAGGGCCCAAAATAAAGCGTTGGCTGCATGATCAAAGAGAATGGGATGATCTCTACGATCCCTTCCAACTCTGATGAACCTATGATCCAGAAACATAAGAAAAGCCAACAAAAGGACCTATAGGTACAAAAATATTCATATGTGCTGGACTTGTAATGCTACAAATTTGGAAACAATATGCCCAAGATTGGGAGAGTAGTTAAATAAATTATATTATTGGGACAGAATGATGCCATAAGCACAATAATTATGATGTATAAAAGGAGAGAGGGGAGGGAGAGAGGGAGAAAAAAAGAGGGAGAGAGGAAGAGAGGGAGAGAGAGGGATAGAGGAAGAGAGAGAGGGAGAGAAGGAGAATGAGAAAGAGAGAGAGACAGAGACAGAGACAGAGAGAGATAAAGGAAGAGAGGGAGAGAGGAAGAGAAGGAGAGACTTACACAAACTGGTGCAGAACAAAATTACTGAAACCAAAAGTGTATATACCAGGAATGATGGGAGGAAGGGAGGTAGAGTCAACAGGAAATCATATCTTCACGAAACTTAAATGAAAACTAGGTTTATTACAACACAAATGACCATGGATGTGGAAATAAAAGTTGGAGCAAAGAATTCGCAGCCCTTGCAGAAGTTTACATGTCTATAATAGTGGGACAAAGGGAGGAGGGGATACCAGGAAGGGGCATGACATAGGAGGGAATACAGTGTAGCATATGTGGGAAAAAAGACCAGACCACTCCCCACAGGGAGGAGCAAGTGATGGCAAAAACTTCATTCTTTTCCCTTGGGAACTGCTAGACTATGAAGATAGGAGGGTCCACTTGTCTGCAAAGGACCCCAACTGCACAAGCAGCATCCCATATTGCACAGACTGACTGGTGCATGTCTTGCCTCCCAAGGACTCCCAAGAAGTCCATGTTGGGGTGCAACAACAAATTATGCCAGCTCAGGGGAACCTTTGTCATTGACACATTCAGGGCCTCCTACATGCTCAGAGCCCAGCATTTCTGGGAAATATGGCAACTCAAAAAGACAAGTTCAGGAGACCCCTTATTGGCCCTTAAGAGCAGAGAGGGAAAGAAACAACAGAGGAAGAAATTCAAGCAGACCTAAAAGGAGAGATGGGGTAGGGGATTCATTGTAATTCATTTGCTTATCCCCTGCTAAGTGCCAGGGTTTTCAAGGAAGATTTTACCCTTCATAGCTTCTGTTTATTTATTAATTCTTGTTGACAGTTAAATTTATAATTTAAAAATATTTTAAGTATATAAAACGCTGCCATGGAGAAGAACAAGAATATTTACACTGCGCTTTAAGGCTTGTAAAACACTTCACAAATATTATTCCATTTTATCCTCACAACAATCCTGGGAGTTAAGTGCTATAATCATTCCCATTTTACAGGTGAGAAAACTTAGGCAGACAGAAGTTAAGTGACTTATCCTGGGTCACACAACTAATAAGCATCTAAACCTGGATTTGAACTCTTGTTTTCCTGACTCCACTACCCCCAGTGCCACCTAATTATACCTATGCATGATCAGGTTAACTCCAAGGGGCCTAAATAGAAACAGTGCATAGAGTTTCAAAGAGGTAACTTTAGGATCAATGGAAAAAAAACAAAGCACAAAACTTTATAATAATTAGAGCCAAACAAAAGCAGAATGGGCCTGCTTGTCAGATGCTTGTAGGTTTCCAAGGGAAGACAGATAATCACCATAAAGGGATCTTGTAGAGGGGACAATTCTTGCACAGGTTTGTGTCTACCAGATGGCCTGAGAGGACCATTCCAACTCAGAGATTTTGTGAAGCTAGAGGTTTGTCTGCTGGTAGAGAAGGTTATTGTCTTGACGCAGAGAGGGTAAAGGAATGTATCTTTTTGTGTTTGAGGCCTCAGAGAAAGAGGTTTCCCTCTTTTTTAATCCAAAAATGCTGAAGGATGAAACACACCAATAGGGAGCTAGTTAATATTCCAATAAGGGAAAGGAATTAAAGAATTTTCAAGGAACATCTTGAACTTCTTTTTAACAGAAAATAAATTGAAGTCCCTAACATTCAAGGTACAACTTATCCTTCTAAAACTCCTTGGTAAAATCTATTCCACAAACTGACCCTGGACATTCTGGAATGAATTCCTCAAAACATGTCCTTGCTCCTTTTGACAACACTGTGAATGCACAGGTATGAGAAAACTAAGGGGGATAAGTGACCTCTAGCACAAATGCAAGGCTCAAAATACAAAAGGCATGACCAGCTGGTAGTGGGAAGGAAGTCAGATGTGTCGAGAAAAACAACAGGCCCAGTGTAGCCCCTTGTTCTGTACACAGCAAGTTCTTAATTTCTTATAGATTACTATCCCAAGACTGAGAGGAAACTAGACAAGTACTCAGAAAAAACACAAGATTTCTTCCAGGTAATGTGAATTTTTACCACAATAAGAAATCACAGGCCAAGTTTCCTTAAGCCACAAATGAATTAGGGTAATTACTTATAAAATGTGGACCCAAAAAAGGCAGGTTGTGACTACATTTTTCACAACAGACATAGGAAAGAGCTTCCGAGTTCTCTAACTTCACTTTGCCTTATGTAGAAATATTTCCAGGCCTTTGTCACATTTTTCTTCAAAACTGCCTCCAGAATTCTAATGTGAAAATTATACTCTTGTTGAAGCTTCATTTAGCTAAAACACTTAGGACAGCTTTTGTTAGATGAGTTTGGCTCAAAGAAAAGTCTTTGTTCAATACTCAAGGACACAAAGTGTACAACCAACCAGGCAGTAGATGGGGGAGGCAATATGTCCTTTGTCTTTCCCATACATTTAGCTCTAATTGTGAATGATCTTCTCCAAAGTCAATCAAGTCCCAGGTCCTTCCTCTCATTTTCCTCTAAGAGTCACCCCATGCTGCACTCAGAATATCCAAAAATAGAACAAATAGTTTATGTTGCTCTGACCCTTTCGAAAAGCATCACTCAGCTCACAGGAAGCCACACACCAGAGCAAAGTGGAGAATGCACAAGAGGAAATATCCCATTCTCATGCTTCATCTATTTTGTAGCAGTTTCTTCATCAGTGAAAAGTGGTCCAAAATGTCACCTAATTTCTGTGTATATTGCTTATCCAAAAAAAAGAAAGAAAAAAGTCACCTTGTTTTCATTCAGGTGGCATATTTCACACCTAGAATTATATTCTGCAGACATTCTTAACAGCCCAGATATGCTCATGATCATACAGTAAAATTTCTAACAAATTATTCAAACTCCCTGAACAAATGCTAGATGAAATCCTTCAACTAGTGACAAGCTCAGGAAAGCAAATATGACACACATGGGTAATTCAGCATTCATTGATTCTTATTTCATGACATTTTCCCTTTTGAAAAGAGCAGAAATACCTCCCTAGGTATATAATACCTCCATTTTTTTAAAAAAAATTCTGAGTTTTTCTTCCACAGATCACTCCATTAAATCAAGGTTTCCTTTTCTATGGTCTTTATAGCTAAGGGTAATGGCACTAAAATGGGATCTTATTTCTGCAGAAGTCATTTATTCTTGTCATCTATATGGCAGGTGTAGTTAAACTTATGCTCTGATAACATCAGAAAATAAGTCCACACCACACAATTTCCCATAACATGAGATGAAATGAAGTTGGTTGTCTAAAAAGTGAATGCCAACCTAAACTATGACCTACATCAATAGTGTTCTCTGGGATGGCACAAATACAATAACACGTGACTCTGGACAGGTCTCAGGGGGCAAGGTTTTTCAGGCCATACCTTCCCATTTCTCATGAAACACTTCTCCCTGGGATAATGGAAAGCACACTAAATGCCTTCAAGGCCTGGGTCTTTCTCTCACCGTCTATGTGACTGTCCACAAGTAACTAAAGTTCTCTGAAACTATGTCCTTATCAATGAGAGAATAAAAATAATTCCACTACCCATCTAACAGAGTTGTAGTGTGGAAATCACTTCATAAAATGTAATGTTTCAAAAGTGTGAGTAATTATTAATCAAAAAAAAAACCAAGAGCACTTTAAACAGCAGCATCATAAATGGGGTCTATAGTGCTTTAAAGTTTTCAAATTGTTTTACATATATTCGTGTTTGATCCTCACAAAAAGATTACAAAATAGGGGTTGTTATTATCCAATTTTAGAAATGAAGCTGTTAAGTGACTTGCCCAGGATCACAAAGCCAGTAAGTGTCTGAGGAAGAATTTGAACCTAGGTATTCCTGACTCCATGTCTAGCATTCTAGATACTATGCCACACTGCCTCCTAAAATAATATAATCTCACAATATCAAAATACTACAGTCTCATTCTAGGGTGTACCAAAAATGTTTCCTAGGAGAATCTGAGAAGTTAAGTCTTTGAACACTTTAAACCAGAACACTTAAAGGAAGACAGGATCTCAAAAGATTTGAGGGGCTATCACAGGTAAGGTATTAAGGTAACTTAATCTGTTTGGCCAAGAAGTCAAAGGCTGAATTGATAGATAAAAGCCATGAGAATAATAACCTATAGAGAAGAATCTCCTAACAATTAGATTTGTCTAAAGATTTAATGCGTGCTCTCAGAACCTGGCGGTGTTTAAGTGGAAGCTACCAGACTCTTGGTTGGCAATACTGGAGAAGGAATTCATGCTTCAGGGGAAGGAGCCCTGAAGTCTCCTCTCCTATTGGTCTTCTAAGATTTGCAGCACACCACAGAACACTAACTGCCTCAATATTGACTTGCCTCAATATTCCTAAGGACTCATACTGAGTTGTGACCATTTCCACCTCTCTCTTTTAATTTGATAACGTCTCCAGAGCCTTTAGAGTGGAACTGAACATAACCTTGACACAGCTTTATTGAAGAAATGGTTTCACAATAAAGGCACTAATGTACAAATCATATGGAAATCGGTGTCATGATATGACATTTTAAGCTGTCACTTAACTTGACCTTAGTCTCTTCATCTGTGACATGGGTGGTTTTACTACCTAGTTCCCAAACTCTAAACTGATGATGATACAATAAAATCCACTGGTCCTGTTCCACTGCTTTTTTAGGGTGTGTTATTGACCTCAGATCCTCAAAGAAACCAACAAAGTGTGAACTCTGGCAGATCCTAGCTAACAGCAGAAAAGAAACATAGTCCCGGTGACAGAATGTACATCATCCAAGGATCAGCCTGGCTAAGTACCCGGAAGTTATTTACCAGTTGGCTGTGGACTAAACTGTTTCTCAACCATAGCAACTGTCCAAGACCATCTACTAAGATCTAGATAGGATGAAATCTGCATTAAGGAACAATCTATCAATAAGCATTTATTAAGCACTTCCTATGTGCCTGACACTTCACTACACACCCGGGATACAAAAAGAGGCAAGAGAGTCTCTGCTTTCATGGAGCTCAAAATCTAATGGGGGAGAAAACAAGCAAATAAACATACACAAAGCAAGCTATATGTAGGATAAACAGAGACAAAGCACTGGAATTAAGAGAGGTTAGGGAAGGCTCCCTGTGGAAGGTAAGATTTTAGTTGGGACTTAAAAGGAATCCAGGAAGATCAGTAGTTAGAGTGAGAACAATCCAGGTAGAGACAGCCAAAGAAAATGCCCAGATCTGAGAAAATGAACAAGCAGGAGGCCAGTGGCTTTGGATCACAGTTGCACATGGCAGGAAGTAAGATGTAAGAATGAAAAGATGGGAGGGGGCTAGGTTATGAAAGCCTTTGAATGCCAAACAGAACATTTTTTATGTGATCCTGAAGGCAAGTGGAAGCCAGTGGAGTTTATTGAGTAGAGGAGTGACATGATCAGACCTGCAATTTAGGAAAATCACTTTTGTGGCTTAGGAATGGGGAGAGACTTGGGGCAGGAAGACCCACCAGCAAGTTACTACAGTAGTCTAGGTGGGGGGTGATAAGGGTCTGCACTAGAGTAGTGGCAGTGGCAGAGGAGAGGGTACATATTCGAGAGATGCTGCAAAGGTGAAATTGATAGGCCTTGGTGATAGATTGGATATAGACTGTGAGAAATCCAGGGTGATTACCAGGTTTCAAGTCACAGGGACTGGGAAGAGGTGTTGCCCTCTACAGTAATAAGGAAGGCAAGGGGAAGAAGGGTTTAGTGGTAGAGATGATGAGTTCTGTTTTCAACATACTGAGTTTAAGATGTCTACTGGACATCTAATTCAAGATGTCTGAAAGTCTTGGAAATGCAAGGCTGGAGGTCAGTAGAGAGTACAGAGTACACATATGATAAAATCACAAATCCTTAAAATATTGAAGCACTTCAACATATCATTTCATATATCTATCAAATAATAAGTGGAAAATACAGAAATAGAAAGCCATTTCTTTTATTTTTTACTGACTAAAAGTAGACCTATGTCCATAGAATGCTAACACTTCAATTTCATTAGCAGCAGACTCTGGGAAAAACTGAAATGCAAGAGAGGATACTATTTAATGACAGCTGAAGATGCCCTATCTGCTACAGCTTCTTCAAGCAGCAAAAATCCATTTTTCTAATAGTTTCTACCTCTAATTACCAGTCCTTGGTAGAGGCTCAGTCCTCTACATAAGGTGAGAATAAATGATTCAAAAGGAAAAAAAAATACATAAGAATGTTCAGTGGGTCAAAATAGGATATGGACCCAAGCTGAGGAAATAAAAAGAAAAAAGGGTCAAAGAGGAAGCTATGGGCCGCTCTGAAAAACTGACATCTCTAATTCTTTTCATGGAAAAGATACTTAGGGAAAATATTACCACGCTATAGTGTATATGTTCACCTGCATTATTATTACTATCTGATAATCACATAGAAGTTCATATAGAAAACATCAGGCCACTACACAAAAGACGAGTACACAACACAAGATGGTTCAATTACTGTGCAAAGAGAAATGTATTTATTTTACATAGAAAAACATCAGTTTACTATAGAAACTGAAATGCAGATTAATGCATTTTGAGAATTAGCCAATAAATAAACAAAAATAATTTTTAAACAGGAAATTACCTTATGGTATATATGCTTTGTTTATTTTTATTTATTTTAATTTTCCATGGAAATATTTCATTAAATCCATTTCAATATGATCTCTAACATTTTTCTTCAGTAATATAATCTTAGTAATGAGAAACTTCACTACAGCCTACAGCTATTAAAATTTTTCTGGGAACTTAGGTTAGATCAACTATCATTTTTATAAAAGTAATCAAATTGTCAGATCAGCATAGTGAGGTTTAATATGGCTCCACTGGATTCCAGTTTTGAGAAAAGTATAAAATGCATATGTTCAAAAATCATAAATCACTCGATACTCTGATAATTTGTTTATAAATAATGATCAAAATTTAAATTATTTTCTCTTGATTCTAAGCTCATCAGCTACTCCATTATAATAACTTAAACATTTTTTAAGGGAGAAAATAAAACAACATTTCCACCACAGCATCATTCTAGTGGTTTGGGGAAGTTAATGAAACTTTCGTAAGAGCTCTATAAGGGGCTATAGTTAACCTAGTCACTATATTTGAGGACTGTATAAATAGATAAAACCATTCAAAACTACATTCTATACATACAGTGTCATACTGATATACTACTATATTAATTTTAATTAAAACTTAAAAATAAAGCACAATGAACTATAATTGAGGGGCAGCAAGGTGGCATAGTGGATACAAAACCAGGTCTGGAATCAGGAAGACCAGAGTTCAAATTCAGCCTCAGACCCTTAGAAGTTGTGTGACCCTAAGCAAGTTTTTCCCAGAGTCTGCTGCTAATGAAATTGAAGTGTTAGCATGTTTACCTGTTTGCCTAAATTTCCTCATCTATCAAAATGAGCTGGAGAAATAAATGGCAAATCACTCCAGCATCTTTACCAAGAAAACTCCAATTGGGGTCATGAAGAGTCATGCATGACTAAAATGAATGAACAACAATAACCAAAATTGTACAGCAATATTCATGAAAATGAGATACATCATCACTGTCTTATTAGTATATATTCAGAGAAAAGAGTTTAGAGCTACAGAACATACTATAAGCCAGTTTAAAAAAATGAAAAGGGGGGGAATGGGAATCTCTGACATATAATCTACCCAAAGGTCTGTATCATGTAACCAACAGTCTAAGTCCAATTGATACATTTATTCAAGCGTATGTATCAATAATATTTTCATCTATCTTGGTGCTCCAGGTAAAATGAAATTTGAAGGATGATCAGGATGCCACTGTTAGTGAAGTTTGGAGATTACACTTTCAAAACTTTGGAACGTACCTACTGTACAGAGATGGATGGAGTCAGAGTCAAATGGAAGCTAGGATGGCGTAATGGAAAGGTTCTGCCTTCACTGCTTATCAACTCTGACTTTGGAGAAGTAACTGAATGTCCTGAGTCACAGTTTATTCATGTGTAAAATGAGGTGTAATAGTGTCACAGAGTCTCAGAGGTGGAAGTCACAAAATTGAGTCCTGTTAATCCAGCCCATACTTGATTCCTTCTACAACGTCCCCAACTAATAGCTCTCTAGCTACAACTAAAATCCCGTTTCCTCAAGCAGTTCACTGCACTTTGGGATAACCTTAACTGTTAGGAAGTTGTTTTGTTTTGGTTTTTTGCTTCACACCAAATCTAACTCTGCTTTCTGCAATTTCCATTTATGGCTGTTTGCTCTATCTTCTGGGTTCAATCAGAAAAAGCTGAATCTCTCTCCCACATGAATCTTGACATTATGTGAAGATGGCTATCACGTACTCCATGATACTTATATTATCAAATGGCTGTTATGAGGAAAGTATACAGAAATATATAAACATAAGAAGAAAGAGAAAGAGGAAGAGCAGAAAGGGAATTTTGATCAAAACTTGAAGGCAAAATAAATACACATATGCTAGAGCAGAGGCTGAGGGAAAGCGCAGAAGGCAGAATGATCTGAAATCCTAACACATAATATTGAGGTTATCCATTTATCTCTGAAGGGATTTATACTGAAAACATAAATATACATGGAACTGCCCAATTCTTTAGACAACTTAAGTCTAGATATTTACATTTCACTGGATTTCAGTCATCTGTAGAAACAAAATCCCATTGAAAACTAGTCTCCAAATATTCTTGGTAAGTCATATTTTAGCAATCCTTAATTTACTACACAAAAGACAAATAAAACTTCTTCTCACTTAGACATAGCAGTTATATTTCAAAGTTCTCATGTAAGCCTCTTATCCAAAACTACTAATGTATGTATTCATCTTTATCCATATTAAAATGTCTATTAACTATTTTATTTTCCAAAATCTAAACTCATACATTAATGATGTTTTAAGTATTAATACTAATCCTATTTAAGTCTCAAAATGGATAATGAGTAATGCAAAATGAATAAGAGTGTGTAACATGAACTTAAGTCAATTTATAGATTTTGCTGGCATTATAAGTTAAACCCTATTCTAGTTAATGAATACTTTCGGTATTTTCCTGGTAATATAAATACCTGAATAGAAATTATTTGTCCATTAACATAATATTCTGCATTGGTAATATTCATATTCTTTAGATGATATCTATTTTTTAAAAAGCACTATTCCCCAACATACACACACAAACACAAACATGCCAACAGTAAATCACTCTACAAATAGAGTAGTGTGCCACACTTACTCAGAGTAAGTGCCACACAAGATACAGGGGCCTTCACTTACCCTGTACTATGGTACCCATTTATATATGAATTACTTAAAGTGAAATAGTTGCTTTTCAACTTCCTTTACAATTCCAAACATAAACCATCTTCTATTATGTCCTACATCTCCCTTAACTTATGACCACTGGTGTGAATGAATGCATAAATTGTTCTTGAGATTGAAATACAATTAGTTCAGGTAAAGCCAAGCTGGCAGAGAAAAGGCAGCAACTCACCTAAGCTGTCCCCAGAACCCTACAAACACCTTCAAATAATGCAATAAAACAATTTCTGAAGTGAAAGAACCCACAAAAGGTAAGGGTGAAATAATTTTGCAGCCAAAAACAACTTAGAAGGTAGGCAGGAAAGATCTGTCACACCAGGAAAAGAATGGAGAGGAGTCCAATGCAGGCCCCACCAACACAGGCCAGGCCCCAGCAGGCCTCGGGAGCCACTGAATCAGCAGCAACAGCAGCTACTTCCAAAGCTCTCAGCCAATAGACAGTATGGGTGTCAAACAAGTGGTCAGAAGATTAGAGGGGTCTCTTTGATAGCACTAGAGGCAGGACTCTGTTATTTTGCCCACACTCATATCTGGGTTGCAGTCCTGTGTCTCAGCCTCAGGATGAGGAGGAGCACTAGCACACTAGAGCTTCCAGCTGCAATGGAGCAGGGACCTTCATCACAGTTCAAGGGGAAAAAAGGGTACTTGTGGTCATTCACAGACCAGAGCACAGGCCAGGAGAGTAATAAACATACTTCTCTCAGATCATACTACCCTGGAAGAACTGAAAATTTACAAGTCCTTAGAAGTATCTCTGAAAACAGCTGCACAAAACCCCTGAAGCTTGGGATAGTGTACCCCTCCAACCCTGGAAGCAGAGCACTCCTTTACTAAAGAGTTAAAAATCAAGGAATAAGCTGGAAAATGAGCAAACAACAGAAAAAATCTGACCACAAAAAATTACTATGGTGGCAAAGAACATCAAAACACATACTCAGAAGAAGACAGCAAAGTCAAAGTTCCTACATTCAAAGCCTCCAAGAAAAATATGAATTGGTCTCAGGCCACAGAAGAGCTAAAAAAGGATTCTGAAAATAAAGAGAGATAGAGGAAACAATGGGAAGAAAAATGGGAGTGAGGAAAGAAAATCATGACAAAAATCAACAGCTTGGTAGAGAAGACAAGAAAAATACTGAAGAAAATAACACCTTAAGAACCACACTAGGCCAAATTGCAGAAGAGGTACAAAGAACCAATGATGAGAAGAATGCCATGAAGAGCAGAATTGTCTAAATGGAAAAAGATATACAAAAGTTCACTGAAGAGAACTCCTTAAAAAGCAGAATTGGCCCAATGAAAAAGGAGGTACAAAAATTTACCAAAGAAAATAATTCCTTTAAAATCAGAATTGAGCAAATAGAAGCTAATGACTTTATAAGAAATCAAGAAACAATAAAACAAAACCAAAAGAAAAAGCTTTTACAGCAGAAGGGAAGATGGGAGAGACAGGAGGGAATTCATGAACTTTATTCTCACTGAATTGGCTCAAAGAGGAATAACATACACACTCAATGGTGTATAGAAATCTATCTTACCCTACGGGAAAGTAGGAGGGTAAGGGGATAAGAGAAGGGGGTAGTAATAGGGGGTAGTAATAGAAGAAAGGACAGATAGAGGGATGCAATAGTAAGAAATAAAACACTTTTAAGGAAGAACAGGGTGAAAGGAGAGAGAGAACAGAATAAACAGGGGGGAAATAGGATGGAGGGAAATTCAATTAGCAATCCTAACTGCAAAAAAATTTCTGAAGCAAGTTTCTCTAGTAAAGGGCTCATTTCTCAAATATATAGAGAATTGAGTCAAACTGATAAAAATAAGAGCCATTCCCAAATCAACAAATGATCAAAAGATACCAAGTCAGTTTTCAGATGAAGTAATAAAAGCTATCTATAGATCCATGAAAAAATGCTCTAAATCACTACTGGTTTGAGAAATGCAAATTAAAACAATTCCGAGGTACTGCCTCATACTCATTAGATTGGTTAATGGGACAGAAAAGGAAAATGACAAATGTTGGAGGGGATGTGGGAAGAACGAGACATTAATTAATTCACTGTTGGTAGAGTTGTAAACAGATTCAACCATTCTATAGAGAAATCTGGAGCTGTGACCAAAGGGTTTATTATGAAACCATGCTTACCCTTTGACATAACAATACTGCTAATAGGTCTGTATTCCAAATGAGGTAAAAAACAAAAAGCAAAAGTATACATATGCACAAAAATGTTTGTAGCAGCTCATTTATGTGGGCAAAGAACTAGAAATTGAGGCGACGCCTATCAGCTGGGGAATGACTGAACCAACTGTGATATATGAATGTAATAGAATACTACTGTGCTATAAGAAATTATGAGCAGGATGCTCTCAGAAAGACCTGTGAATGAACTAGCTATCCTCAACAATACAATGATCTAAGACAACTCTGAAGGATTTATGACAAAAAATGCTATCCATCCTCAGAGAAAGAACTGATGGTATCTGAATAAGATTGGAGCATACTTTTTTTTAACTTTACTTTTTATTGAATTTTGTCTATGTTTTCTTTTACAATATGACTAATGTGGATACGTTTTGCATGACTACACATGTATCACCTATATAGAATTGCTTGCCTTTTCAATGAGGGAGGTTGGGAAAGAGGAAGGGAGAGAATTTAGAATTCAAAGTTTTAAAAATTAATGTTAAAAATTGCTTTTACATGTAATTGGGAGAAAATAAGATTAATTCATCCAGACCCTAAAAGTATGTAACCCCCACTTTGGAAACTTCATGAATCCTGTCAATCCTCCAGGAAACTAATTAGGAAAAAAAATACCAGCGTCCTAATGGCCTGAGAAAGTTCATGGCCTTTAAATGTAAAATATTTCTATAAAATAATTTACTCATTAGCACAACCTGAAAATTAATCAGTACACTAATATATTTGGGCTCCAAAATTACATTTTCTGTTATACTAAAAAACAATATGGATAAGTGGAAGTATGTGTTTTCATGTTGTGTCTTCCATTGGACTGACAGCTCCTTGAGGACAGGGACTATGTTTTGCCTTTCTTTGTATCCCCAGCACCTAGCACAATGTCTAGTACATATTAGATGCTTAATACATGCTTATTAACTGACTATGTATATCACAGAAATATTTACTATACCATAATACAGTTCATCCTATGTAGATGTAAGTAAAACTAATACTAACTAAAATCGTGTGGGCAGGTATATAAAGTGTTTTTTTTATCATTAAAGTCCTAAACAAAATAAACACAAAGTAACAAATATTTTCTTCCTGTCTTCTGTCTCTTTTAGCTCCAAACAGAACCAAATGTGAATTCATAAGGTAAATTTTAACTTCAAATAGGAATGTATGATGTAAACTATCCTGAAAATTACAATTTCAGAAACATATCTTCCTGTTTTAACATTTAAGAGTCCTTCATATTTGCCTGCAGACCATCATTAGTCAAGTACAAATAAGATTTGAAGCTAATCCAAATAACAGAATGTTAGATATTTCCTAGATATACAGTACTTTCATTAACATAATAACCATAAATATAATTATCCAATCCATATCCTGATCTTGTGACATGTTTTTTATCTGTATTTTTTTTCAAAATGACCTTAATGGACCCATCCATCTGTACCCAAGTGGCTCAACAAAGTATTGATTCTAAAGAAATATTTCATTTTGTATATCTCTTCAAAATGATAGCATGACTTTTTATTAGAAACACTCATCTTTAAATATAAAGTGTATGCGTGATGTCTTGAGAAAATTCCTATGTTCATCTTTTGCTTGTTAATCATACTTAAGTAACCACTTTCCAGTCTTCATTTTATCCTTCCTTTCCCTTCCCATTTCTTCTTTTACTTCGGTGTTTTATATTCCAACCTGCTTATACCATGATCAACTTCAATTATTTTTTTTTACTTTCTCTATTGGCCACGTACACATTTTATTGATTCAATCTACATTAATGAAAGTTTTGTTGTTATTTAGGCCTGTGATTTCATTGGTATAAAATCTTACTCATCAGCAGATTATAGCTTTAGAGTGCTATTGAGTCACTAAGTAGTTAAGTGACTTGCCCATTGTCAGTGTGTATCATAGGCAGGACCTGAATCTGAGTCTCCCTGACTACAGAGCAATCGTTCTATCCATTGAGTCATGCTGCTTCTCATTGTCTGCAAAGCACTGGCGCAAGAAATGGGTACAGTTGACTACATAGAGAATGGAAAGACATCTGAAACTGATCAAATAAAAAAATGCTAAAATAGAGAGCAGAGAAGGCTAAAGTAGGCTAAAAAGATCGGATTATTGATTTTTTAAAAGCCTATCCCAATCCTCCACAGAACTACAGGCTGATTTCCCCCTTACTTATCTCTTTCCCCAAAACGGAGCTTATTCAATGTTCAAATTCTTCAGTTTATCAATAATTTCACAGATCACATCACAGTAAAATTGAAATAAAAATAGAATTATTTTAACTTCAAGATTAAACAAATGACACTTTTCCAGCTTGTGTGTTTTAGAAACTGATAATGGGGTACTTTATCAATAAATAACCAATCAATATAGAGAGCCCAGTTGGTTAAAATATCACAGAAGCCTCTCAAAACCCAGACGTAACACGCCTTGGAAGAACAGTGCTATACAAATGCAACTTGGCCATTTTAGAAAATGCTCTGAACAAAGTATACCTTGACTAGCACTGCTACTTCAGAAAATAAATATATCTTAATTTTTTTTTACCTGGCAAGGTTTCTTCATTTTAATTGCTATTACATGGTATCTATAACAGCAGAGCTCACAGGTCCATGACCCTCTTTCACTGATCCACTTTAATAGGCATAGCTGATGTGTATACCGAACTGACCCATCACATCGGCAAGGATTTAACAGTTCACCCTAAAAATAAAAGAAATCAGTATTTATGTTATGGTAGTGTCTATGCTTTCTATATTTTTTTTGTTTCAGAAAATAAGTATTGGACTCTACCCAACTAAATGAAATTAAAATTTCATGCTCCAATTAGAATAACCATAAAATCTTACCCAAAAATATTCTTCTAAAAATACTGATAACACTTATCACATAAATGTTCTACTAAGATACAAAATGTCTACAACACATAACTTCCAATGCCCTTGGGGGAAAAGCAGTACTATTAAATCTCTTTAATAACTTTTAAGTGGATGGTCAAGTGCATTTCCTCTGCAGTTATTCTTAATCATTGCTAAAGAAGAAATGCATAACAACCCAGAGAGTAGCTTACAGTAGCACTATGCTTTTATTTTTTTCTAGACTTGGCATCATAAATATTGACTTAATGCACTATATTATTGAAAGCCTGCGTATTCCTGTTCAATTTCCTTACTTTTTAAAATATCCATGCTAATGTCATCTCAGACCACAAATTTATATTTCACCTTCCTTTCATTCACTTAGTTCTTTTCATAAAATTTAATAGTTTATGCTATATTACTATATATATTGTTTCAAAATGTTAGCAATTACGGAAGCATACATGTTCAATAAAAGATATCATTGTAATCTTCTTTGAAACATCAAGGATTCCTACTCCACCCCAGGGTCATAGTAGCTTCCTCTGTCTCTTGTAAAAATCTAACTCTGAGACCTAAAATTACAATATTAAAAATGACAAAATAATTTCTTTATGTGTTCCATTGTTTTGTTTATGTGTGAGTATTGTGAGACTGTATACCCTCAAGATATTTCCACAGCAATGTGTAAACCCAAGAATATAGTCATTCACAAAAATCTCTTTGGCATCATGAAGGCACCTGAGGAATGTGTAACCCCCAAACCTTGCCAGAGAGAGAACGCAAAGTGAATGAAATTTCCTCATTGTGTATAAGGCAATATGATAATGTGTGCATCTGCCTGCAAAATAAAGAGAAAGGAGAGAAAGGCAGGGGAAAGTGGTGAAAATAATGAATCCTTGTTGCTCAGAAAGGCCAAGAGAACTATAAGGTAACAGGAAGACGTGTCCATGGTGCTGAACATCTCCCGGCTGACAGTTTAGGAAGCACCGGGCGAGGGAGCCTCTGGATTTCTGAGCTTGCAGCCACCCGTCTCGGGGCTCCCAACTTAGCCTAGAGTCCCTATGGGAGTGATCTGGAGTTCAGGGGCGCACTCTTTACGTAGGCAAGGGCAATCAGTAGGTAGGGTCCTTACCTGCTCAGCACCCTGAAAGCAGATCTTACAGATGGGCTGGTGGTGTTGATGCTGGTGGTGGTGCCCCGTGCGCTGGTCGCTGCTGCTGCTGCTGCTGCGGCTGCTGCACACAGAGCGGGTCTCGGGCTGTTCCGAGGAGCTCGGTCCTTCTGCCTCCCTGCCGACTCTCGCAGCCGGCGGCTCCTCCGAGTCCTTAATCACCGCCTCTGGAAGGGGAGGTTCGGAGAAGCGCTTTGGACCTTCCCCAGAGTCTCCGGCAGTTGACGGCTCTTGCTCCGCCGAAGGAAGCGGGAGCGGGAGCAGGAGCGGGAGCTGCGGCGGCGGCGGGGGAGGCAGCAGAGGCAGCGGCGGGGGAGGCAGCGGCGGCGGTGGGGGAGGCTGCGGCGGCGGGTCCTCTCCTGCTCCTCGCCGCGGGATCCCCTCGGCCAGAGGCTGCGGCTCGTCCTGTCTCGGAGCCGGTGCCAGCGGCGCCTGCGGGGGCGGAGGCAGGGCGGGCAGCGAGGGCAGTGAGGGCAGCGCGAGCAGGCTGGGCAGCGGCGGGGTCAGCGACGGCAGGTAGCGCGGGGGACCAGCCGCGGCGGGTTCTCCGGGGGGCGGAACGGGGGGTGGCTCGGGGTCCCCGCTCTCTGCCTGGCGGCGCCGGCTGCTGTTGCCACCCCCCAGACTCATGGTGTCCTCTAACCTGCCAGCCCCAGTCGCTGGCCCCGCGAGGGGATGAAGACGAGGACAGGGACGGAGATGGGCACAGAGGGGGAAAGGAGCGGCTGGGGCGGGAGGGACAGACCTGTAAGGGGAGGAGAGAGATGTGGAGCTCCTGGGGTGACCTAGTACCCGGCTAGGAGTTGGGGGGACGGGAGGCTGAGGAGGGGAGGCGGGCAGGCTGGCGGGCGGGAGGGCGCGGGGCTCGGCGGCGGCCGCGGCGGCTGGAGAAGCGTCTCCTCCTCGGAGCTGCCGGCTCTCGTTTGGTGGAGGCGGCGGCGCTGCCGCTGGATTCTACTGCGCTTGGGAGCCGCGCGGGAGGGGGAGGGGTTGGGGGAGGGGGCCGTGCGCGGCCGCGGGAGACTGGGGGAGACAGGAGGGAGGGGGCGGGGTGAGTGAGTGACTGAGTGAGCGTGTGTGTGTGTGTGTGTGTGTGTGTGTGTGTGTGTGTGTACGCGCGCGTGTGCGTGTGTGTGGGAGCGTGCGCGCGCGCCGGTGGGGGATCCCTTAGTCGGCTCCGCGGACCCCGCCCCTAGTGCAGCCCAAGTCTATTCCGGGAGTGGATTCCCCTTCTCCGAATGGAGTGGCACTGCGGCTTTCACTGGAGGGGAGTGGGAGACAGAGGTGGGAGAGTGGACGGAAAGGCGGAGGGGTTGCGGGAGGGTATTAACGACGGGATGGGGTTGGCAATGAGAGGAAGCCCTAGAAGAAGGGAATGAGGCGGCTGAGGGCGGGGCAAAGAGAAGGGATACGGGACTGCCGTTATCCCACGCGCGTGGTCGCGGCCAGGGGGTGGGAGGCAAGGTGCAGAGGTGGAGAAGTATTGGCGGGGGGGGACTTGAGGAGGGACAGCACGTGGGCAGCCGCCTCCTAGGGGTAGAGAAGTGGGCGCCGAGCATTGAGAGGGGTGGCGAGTCAGCATCCCGGGGGTGTCTTGGAAAGCTCGAGGAGCCGGGGCAGCGTAAAGGCACGTGGCAGGGGGATAAGGTCACGAGAATTGGTGGAGCCGTTACTGACATTGCCCCAGACTCTCCCGTCCGTCATTATCTGCCACGGTTATTCCCATTCTACTAACATCTGCTCCCAAGAGAAGGAATCACTCAAACCCGGCCCTCTCAGAGTTTCACATTCCCTGCCTCCCACTCCTCACCCCCTCCCTCTTCTGCCACTCCCAATTCTTCTTCCCCCAAAGGTGGGAACGACCTTGCGGTTGGAGTTTATCTCTGCAAGAAATTCTGCAACCAAATGCGGGCACCTCGTGGTTATTCGCGACTGATGCGGTACACCAGCACTTTGGTCACTTTAATCTTCCATGAGCAGAGGACCCAACTGGGTCTGCTGAAAGGAAGCTGCAGTACCAGATGTTCCTTTGTTATCCAAATCCATAAACCTAAATAACTTAGTAGTGACTTGGTCCCACAGAAGCCCAAACCAACTAATCTCCAGAGAATAGTCCCCACTCAGCTTTTCAGGATGACTTTTTCCTTTTGGAACTTTCTCATTTAACTAATTCATATCCTGCAGCAATGATCCAGATACTGATATTGGACTGAATTCTGCTCTTACTTGCACAAAGCAATCGATATGGAGTAGTTTGCAAATGAATCCATTGTGGGTGCAAAGGCATGGGACTTATATATTGCGAGAGTATGGTTTTCACTCACCTAAGAACCCTGGTAACATTTACTCAATCTCCCTTCTGACCCTCATTATATTTCTACGCTGTGTCATAATTTAGTGATCTTTTCTCACCCAAGAAGACCTTAATATATATATATATATATATATATATATATATATGTTTGTGTATATAGGGCCTAACCCTCAGGAAGGCCCAAAGGCAGTGCCCCCCACTTGGTCCACCCTTTATGCCCATCTGTGCATACTAGTACATGTGTGTACATTATTAGTATGTGACAT
This sequence comes from Pseudochirops cupreus, assembly GCA_028627135.1. Classification (NCBI taxonomy): domain Eukaryota; kingdom Metazoa; phylum Chordata; class Mammalia; order Diprotodontia; family Pseudocheiridae; genus Pseudochirops; species Pseudochirops cupreus. The sequence continues at coordinate 337,598,275 of CM053580.1, forward strand.
TCTAAGGGGACTAACAACAGAGAATCACTAAGCTAGGGATAATGAAATGCTATTGAGGTAAACTCATTTTAAGTTAGTTTTTAGATTATATATTTTGTCATCAAGGAACACATTTCAGCATACATCAGTCCACCCAGTGTTTTAGCAGAACTCAGGTGGGAGAGGCAAGAGATATCAGGGAAAAGGAGGGGGAGAGTGGAAAGGAAAAATTCAAAAATGTTTTATCACAGATGGTCCAAAGTGAAATTGTTTCCAGGAATGTCCTCTAGCTCTCTCAGCTTATTTTGTATCTTGAAATGGCAATCAGCAATCACATTTCTAAAAGACTATCTCTAATGCCCTAGTAGCTTATTGTTATGGGGAAAACATAGATGTAAATAGTTTTTCATTTTCAGTCTTCACCTGTCAAAGTCACATGCCATAAGTCTGTAAATTGCTGCAGTCCTTAAGATAATAATAAGCTGACTCTAGTACTTGGAGGGGAAAGTTGGTGAATTTGTCACAGTATTTCCCAAAATATATTTCTTTATGACTTGTAAATTTCTACCAGGAGCAATACAATATATTTTTATTTTTAATAGCAAAGAACAACAGGATTCTGTATAAACAAGGCAGAATTACTCAGACTCCTTAATAGCATAGATGAAAGATGTTAAGGTGCTAGATGTTTCATCTCCCAGATCATTGTTTCTGAAATATTAGTAAGTAGGATGATAGAAACCAAATTTAGGTTTCTACCAGTGAACTGGGTAACAAAAATACAAATTGACACATAAAAACTTTTTTGATGGCTCTCCAAAGACGAAAAGAAAAAGCGAGGTTTTTTTTTTTCATTTATTTTCTTCAACTAATCTACTAAATCTTCGATGAGGCAAAGAGAATATATTTTTTTTGTAACTGACTCCTTAATCACAAAAGGTCAGAGTAGTAGAACAACAAGAAAGAATTTAATGTTAGGATGGTCAAAGATTTTAGTGGAACAGTTGGTTGAAAAAAAAAAGTAGACATGTCATGATTTCAAGGAGAACCAAACCATGCCACATAAGGACTAGTTGAAGGAACTGGGAAGACATAGATTTCTTCAATCTTAGTTCTGCTGCTCACTACCCAGGTGATTTTTGATAAATCATATCGTCTCAGTTTTCTCATCTGTAAAATGAAGAGTTGGACCAGATGATCTCTAACAGTCCCTTCTAGCTGCTAATCTGTGATTTTAAGATCCTAAGTATTTGAAGGATTGTCATGTGGAAAGGGGATTTACCCTTATTTTGCTTGACCCCAGAAAGAAGAACTAGGAATAAGTTCCTAAGGGGAAAATTTTTTACTTTCTATAAAGAAAAATCTTTCTAACCATCAGAATTGCCCCAATATGGAATGTCAGCTTTGCGAGGTCACTGAAGTGAAGCCACAGGTTGTCTCCCCCATTAGACTATAGGCTCCCTGAGGGCAGGGTCTGGTTTTGCCTGTCTTTGTATCCCAAGAACTTGACACAGAGCCTGGAACTAAGTAAACACTTTATAAATGCTTGTTGACTTTATTTGAAGGTCTCCAAGTAGAGACTGAATGACCACTTTGTAGAAATGGAGGAAGATTCCTGTTCATTTATGGGTTGGTATAGATAACCTCTGAGATCCCTTCCATCTTGGAGATTTCAGTTATTCTGTGATCAGATAAAGAATAGCAGAATGTCTGCAGGCTGTTGGTAACAGCCAAATAGCTGTTGTGTGAAAGCACCTACCTCAGCCAATTGAAAATAAATGAGGAGAAAAGTGATTCTATCAATTTGAGCAAGGGAAAATGAGCAGGAATCATTTGGTAGGATTATTTTTAAATAAGAAGGAAACTAAAAATAATTGAATGCTTAAAAACTTTCCCTTTCCCCTCAAATAAAATAAAACTAAATGCCAAAATTACTCCCTTTCTCAAAGGTAATGTTCAATGTCAGCATGCACTCCAGTACTGTTAGAAGTCCCTTCATTCCCAAGAGTAACAAGAAAACTCTAAAGGATCCTGTACTACCATTAGAGGTCATATCAACAAGGATTTATTAAGTGACTGTTTAATAAAGTTAGACACTGGAAATACAAAGACAAACATGAAGCAATCATTGCTTTCTAGGTGCTTACTTTTCTATCAAATATACCTCTTAAATATGTCCTAAATGATCCCCCCAGATCAGCTTTGGGACTGTTTAAATTGAAGCCCAGAGTTCACAAGGTCTCTGTCTGGATAGGGAAGGCTTCTGAGAAAAAAAGCAATAACTTTGTTGTGTTGTCAAACATCTTCAGTCTGAGTCCTTTGTAAGTACCTTCAGATTTACCTAGAACTAGCTCCCAGGTTATTCCACAGAGGTGTGTCAGCATTCATTCATCTTTGCATCCACTAAGTATAAGCCAAAAGTCTCTTCATTGCCTTCTGGCCTCTTAGGGTGGAAAAGTTAAGAGTTTAAAGAGGTCTCGTGAAGAAAAAGGAAATATGCTTTGAAAACAATTGATTTTATAAAGTGACAAAATCGAGATTCTTGTTTTGCACTTAGTCGTTACTCAACATATTGCCAAAATTAAGGTTTTGTTTATGTAACCAAAACAATCAAATATCAGTCTGTTGAGCACCTATTATATACAAATCACTCTGACATTTAAAAAAAAATCCCTAGGAACACAGCCTAAGTGAAAAATAAATGCTTTCTATTTTGCTCCTTATGACACCAGAATAACTTAGCTTTGATTTTTTTTTCTGGGGGGGGGGTGGTCCTTCAATTTGGCTGGTTGGTTACCTGATAAATAAAGCTAAATTAGCCAAATTATCCCCAACTGAATCCAATTCAAATTGCATTAAGTACATATTATATTTGAAGTGTGGAACTCTACCTCATTTAAATCCAATTCATGCACAAGTCAAGACCTCACTTTACAATGCCATTGGTCTTCAAAAATGAAGGATGAGCAACAACGATATAAAGTATAGTGCTAGGGTTGGTGCAAAGCCCACAAGTAAGTATAGTACAGGGAAGAGTTTTCCAAGTCCCTTAATGAGGCATAAGCAAAGTGCTCTGGGGATTCAGAGTAGCATTTAAACTGGACCTTGAAAAGTGGGTACGATTTCTAAAAGCAGAGATGTAAGAGGGCGATCCAGCCTGTGGTAGGTTGGGACTAGATAATAGAAGATTTTGAATTGCTGTACTAAAGAGATTTTGAGTAGAGAAACTAGAGGATCAGAAAGAAAGCTTGACTAGTCAGCAGGAATTAGGATTGGAGTAAGGAAATACAGGGGGCAGAAAGATGTATACAATTATTTCTTGTAATAGTCCAGATGAAAGATAACGAGAGCCTTAATTCAAAGGATAGAAAGGGAGGCATAAATATTATAAACACTATGAGGGATTTGGTGACTAGATGCTGGGGGTACATGAAGGGAAGGAAATTTAAAGGAAGATGTGTGATGCAAATGAAACCCAAGTAGTCTATGCAGTTCAGATTTTTATACTTTCTACGGGCTAAAAAGGTTAAGGACTTTATTGATTCTTATATGCACTGGTAAGCTCTTCACAAGCAAAAACTTGTCAGTGCTTGACTGCAGTGCTCTACCCCATTTTTCCACCCTCACCATACCTACTCATCCCTAACCCACACTTAACCAAAAATTCTCCAGTGGCTAAAATAGTTACAGCTCTACAATGACCCCTTCCCTACATTGACCTGATGCAATGGATAAAGTTCTCAGCCTGGAGTCAGGAAAATTCATCTTCCTGAATTCAAATCTGACCTTAAGACACTAGCATTATGACCCTGGGCAAGTCACTTAACCCTATTTGCCTCAATTTTCCTCATCTGTAAAATGAGCTGGAGAAGGAAATGGCAAAATGCTCCTGTATTTTTGCTGAGAAAACTCTAAATGGGTCATGAAAAGTCAGAGATAAGAGCAGCTCTTTATTCTCTGCATTATTTATCTTACCCCTCACCTACTTTAATTCTGCATTTCCCTCAGTCTTCCTGTCCTTTCCAAAACTGCTCAAATTCTAACCCAAGGATGAAAATACCATCAAATCATTAAGTTCATATACCTGCAGTACTTGTTGGAATAGAAAACACCCTCTGTCTTCACCAACAAGAACAAAAAATGTGGGCTTCCAAAAGCAAATGGCATTCTAAATAATAAGTTAGAATCATATTAGTTTATATTCCATTGAAATACAGTTACAGAGGAAGAGATAGGTACAGCCTAAGAAGCGTTTACTTTTGAAGGAGCTACTAATTTTAAACTCACAGAAGTTGCTTTTTGCATGCTTTCCACCCAATTTGTTATTTCTTGCAAATAAAATATGCATCAGACATGTGCTTAAGTAGAGATTTTTTTTTAAGTTTTCCTCCATAAAATGTAGCAATATATTTCTATTTTAACTAGGTTGAATATAGCTCAAAAATTTGAATGCCCCTTTAGCTTTTTAAAGCAGGATTCTCCCTTTATGAAGGACAGCACGTCTGTTAGTGACCTGAAAATATTAATGGAAAGATGTTCTTTCCCTCTCTCCCTGCCCCTCCCTATACAAACACACTTGTACTCAAAGTCCTAGCTTACTTGTGAGGAATCCCTGGAAACAAGAGAAAAAAAAGACCATTGTTCGAAAATATGTTGATCACCTTGAAAGAAAGGCAGGCACCAAGTTTATATATTTTTATGTGTAAATGGCTAAGAGGCAACATGCCCTAATGAATATAGTGCTGACCTCAAAGCCAGAAAAACCTGGGTTCAAGTTCTACTTCTAACCTCTCTTGCTTTGTGGCCACAGGAAAATGACTTAAATTTTCAAAGCTCTAGGCAGTTCTCTAGGCCTGTATGTTGCAGAGAAAATGCCTATGTTATTTCCTCACTGACTTCTTTTTACCAATAAGTTGTCAAGTCCAGTCCTAAATCCTTACATATAAAAAAGTTATGTAGACTTAGGAATGTGTCTGTTTCATATAAATATGTAAAGCAATTTTGAAAACCTTTAGAAGAAAAATGGTGTGTGTGTGTGTGTGTGTGTGTGTGTGTGTGTGTGTGTGTGTGTGTGACTGACTGACTTTGGGGCAAAAGTTATACAAAAATTATTAAATCAACTAAGTACACAGGAATTTGTAAACCTAATTGAAAATTTGTATATAAATGAATCTTCAGAATTTGATGATAGCCACCCAAGAGTTTAGAAGGAACTCAAGGGTGAAATTGTAGAACTGTTTGTCAGAATGTGATAGTCCATCATTATAAATATCCATTCTGCTGTAAGACTCAAGGAATGGCTGCCACCAGTCCTTAAAAAAAAGCACCAGAGGAAACCCTAGGAACTAATAACTGGCAAGGCTCAGACACAAGAAAGTTTGCAGAATCTAAATAAACAGTAACATAATGAACATGCATTGGAGAGAACTGTTTCATTCTTTGTACTTGTATACACAGTGCCTAGCACAGTGACTGCCACATAGTAAGTAGGCACCTAATATTGATATCTATACCAGGAAAATATGAAGCACCAGTCTACAAGGACTTTTTGAGGACATAATGAAGCATATGAACTAGCTAGAAATGGCCTTCATAAGTCTTTAATAAAATTTCACCAGAAAAAGGCTATTTTAAAAAATACACCAGCAAGGTACAACGGAATTGGGGGCAACATTTTACCATCAACAGAGATCTGATTTTGATCAAGAAACAATGGTAAACAGAGAAAAGAGAAAGAAAAAGATGAAAATGTGGTTCCATATGGATCTGTACCAAGGCTATCTTTCTTTAACATGCTTATAAATGATCTGGAAGATAAGAATAGATAGTGAAAATGTCAAATTTTGTAGCTGACACTGTGATATAAACATTCTTACAGATGGTTTCTGGGTAATTTAGTAATGTTATTAATAAGACCAGCATGTTTATTGATAAGAGGATGGTCTTTTGACCATCTCTCTTAGACCAAATACTCCTAGGGGGCTCACAATTTATATGCCCTTCTAAGAGTAAATGTTCCTGGGGGATGCCAATCAACTCTGGTTAACCCAGGTGGGCTATATTAAAATGAGGGTCTTGAGCCATGTTACTTAGGTCACCCAAATCTTGGTCAAAGAGGCATCAATTTGTATTAAAAGAAAGGGAGAATCAACATCTCCCCAGACCTGTCTAGCAAACACAATGGACAGGAATGCACCCAATTAGCCCAAACCTAGAATTTCTTTTACTGTCTGATTAGATCTTGGCCTGGATAAATCTCTAAGAGAGATTTCTCACACTTCTTGGTTTCTGGATGAGGAAGTGGAAAAGGGGAAAAACCTTGGTCCTGATTCAGTAATTAGTTATTAAATATGAGAGGAATAATTAAATTCTCAAACACTGTGTGAGAAAGTGTGTTTCCATTCTGTCCTCATTCACCATACCAGCAATCTACATACTTGTCTAGTCTGCCTTCTTGCCTCAGAGGTTTATGACCTTCAGTCCACCTAACACAGAGAACTTTGACATGAATCACGTAAGGAACCCTGCCTTTGGCTTGGTGTTAAGGTTCATTCTTGTTGCTGGTGTCCTGGTCCTGACCAGATCCCATACCTAGATTTCTTACCTCTTATTTTCCCATTTGGGGCCCTCTATTATCCAAGCACTTGCCTATGTTCCTGAGCGTCTGTTACCTAGCTACAGTCCCTGCTTATGAACTGCTCTTTCCTAGTTTTGACCTCTATCTGGGCTGGCTGTCTTGTTGCCACCAAAGTCCAACAAAGATATTACAAAAGTCCTGGTGGACATCACTACATTAAAGCACTGTACAACAATTGATAGACATTTAATGACACCAAATCACCAGAAAAGTTAAATTGTATTCAATGCTGAGAAAGTTGCTAAATGTAAATGCATTTTAGAAATATTTATATTCAGATTTTTAAAAAAATCTTTGTACTTAAAGGAGTATACTTCAGGTACAGAGACTATCACTTATATGGAATATCTCATTCTGCAAGGATGCATATAAATAATGTGTTTACTGTTTTACCCAATAGATAGAAAACTTATAGCACTCATTACTCCAAGAAGTGGGATGCACTGAAAATGTAATTAAGTTTAAAAAGTCTTTAGATAAATTCTTGGCTATATATCTGTAATGCTTTATCACTGCTAGCTGGCACTTAAATAGAGTAAGCTACGATTTGGGTAGCATAAGAGAAAGCCACAGCTTCTCCCTCTCTCTCCTATTGACCATCTACCTACCTGACAACACAGTGCTTAAAATTCTCAGCATTAGAGCCACTGCTTTGAATAAAGGCATTATCTCCCTAAATCCTTACTTTAAGAATGCATATATGTTGGAACCTAAAACATAGTCACAGATTAGCTTGTCACTTGATAGATAACAAGGCACTAAGGGGATGGAACACAGGACAATTAGGTTTTGATTGAAATGAATGGAGTTGATAAAGATTTAAGTATGAGGCAAAAGGTGGAGAGGTGCCAGGTTTGTTGAGACTCTTCAGTGTGAGGCATAACAACCAAGGTGGATGCATAAGGAATTAGATGTTAGGAGCCGGTATGAGTGCTCTAAAGCAGGAAGCCATGCACTGAGAAAGAAGGGATCAGGGAGAAGCTAAACATACTACTAGATTGTATCTATAGGTCAGATATCAGGGAAAATTAGAGATTTTTGGAATAAACCCCTCATCTTTTGAATTGATATAATCCAAGATAACTACTTGTGCTTTTCCATAAAATACCAGTTGATATCTCGCTCAGAGACAGGTCACCTATTTGCCCTGATCTGACCCAGCATGGCAATTCTGAGGGTCTTTGTAATTTTTTTTTTTTTTTGCATTTTGGAGGGCAATTGGGGGTTAAGTGACTTGCCCAAAGTCACATGGCCAGTGTGTCAAGTGTCTGAGGTCAGACTTGAACTCGGGTCCTCCCGACTCCAGGGCTGGTGCTCTATTCACTGCGCCACCTAGCCACCCCTGTTCTTAGGTTCTTAATGGAAAAATAAATGAGAAGATATAACAAATAACTTTTTAAAAAGATTAAGTGATAAAAGAATGATACATTTGTATGTAAGTTAAAAATTAAAATATAAGGTAATAGAAAAGGCACTTAGGGAAACAGCAAAAGTGGTAAACAATTAAGTTATAAAAAGCACTATTCGAAAGGAGAAAAAATACAAAGCCAAAGGAATTGATGAAAAAGTAATTCTGATGAAAAAGGACTGGCCCACAAGACAAAAAGTTAAATATTCTTTTTTTTTTATTCAAAAGAAATGAAAATAATGAGAGAAACATAGTGCCCCCAAACTAATTGGGCACCATCTAAAATGCAATGATATAAGCTTAAAAATTAAAAGGCAATTAAATTAAAACTGATAAAATGTATGCAAAGGTAACCCATATGAACTGATCATAGCCTCTTTCTTTGAGCCGGTCTTTCATCATGTTCGAGGTTTTTAAATATGCTTCCTACTGATTTCAAAGGAAAACTGGGCTCTTTGGATTAATTTTGTAGAAGAAAGAAGTTACACAGAAACAAATAAATAAAAATAACCGTAATAGTTTAAATTGTGTATTCTCCTAGAAAACAGAGATTTCTGTCTTTCTAACACACATTATGGTCCATACTAGAGAACACTGAAAGCTTTTAGATCATGGTAATGATGATGTCTATCCAATTCTAGGGACAAAGTGGTAATGGTAGTTCTTAAAAAATAAAAAAAGACAACATTATAACAACACGGAAAAATTATCTAACAAAAGAAGTTTCAAAAAATCACAATGCAACTCAATTCTATTCCATTTATCATTTATTAAATTCTCACTAAAAGTAGGTGCTGAAAATAGAAAGATGAAAGAGAAGAGAGCATATTCACAAATTGTAAGATTTCAAATGAGAAACAGAAGCATCAAAGAAGTAGGATTTTACTTCTCCCTGGGACAGAGGAGAAATTAGATAGAGGGGATAGAACCTGAACTAGGCCATGAGCAAGGAGGAAGGATTTCAAATGGTGGAGATGGATGAGTGGAAAGGAGTATATTTTAGTCATGAAGAACTATATACCCATGTGCACTGAGATGGAGAACAAAAGAATGGTCAAAATTCTGGACTATATTATTTAAACTTATTAGGAATGTATTTAGCTAGAGTACACAGTGTACATGAAAGGAAATAGCATGAAATAAGGATGGAGTGGTTGACTAGAGTAAAGTGTTTGCTGGGCTTCAAAAGCCAGAGAAGGGAGTTAATATTTTATTTGGTAGGCAGAAAGCAGTCACTAAAGGTTTTGTTTATTGTTGTTTTTAAGCATAGAATGTTGTGTGCATTAGGAGTGTCATTTTAAAAGCAATATGAAGGAAGAATTGGAGAAGGAGAGAATGAAAGTAACAAGACTAATTTGGAGGCTATTATAATAGTACAAAAGAGCAGGGTAAAGGTTGCATACTACCCTGGAAAATTGGGGGCAACTCCAAGAAACATTGCAAAGGTAAAATTAGACCTACCAATTAATTGGACATTGCAGATGCAGGAAAGGGAAGAGTCATAAATGACTCAGAGCTTTAAAGTCTGCAATACTAGGAAAATGATAGTGCCATCAACAGAAACAGGAAAATTAGGATGATGAGGAAAATATATACTTTTTTATTTAAGGAGAGGAGATGACAAATTCAGTTTTAGAAATGTTGAGTTTGAGCAACATTCAAATAGCAATGTCCAGCAGGCAGTTTGGAATATAAGTCTAGATCTCAGGAAAATAAGGCTAAAGATCTCTGGAACTCACCTGCACATAGGTGATAATTGAGGGCAAAGCGATGTGGTTTCTAAGAGGGTAGGTAAAGAATGGAGAAAAGAGAATAAACAATGAAAGCTTAGGAGAATTCTATGCTGAAAAGATGGAAGGACAAACAGATAATGTAAAAAGATTTATCTGAGAAGTAGGAAGAGAACCAGAGGAGCACTTTCATGAAAACTGTCCTAGAGGGACATCCCCCCATCCCATGCAGGTAGCCTAATTTTTCCTTAAGAAGAATTGAAACAATCCTCAGATTTAATTGGCTCAGAGTACTAAGATTTCCTGGCTCCTGAGGTATAAAAAGTCATGGGCAATTCTAGACAGACTCGTTTTTGGACCACCTGACCACCTGACCAGCAAAGAGGCAAAGGAACCATGCCCAACTAAATCACCATAGTTTCCTCACTGAATATTCTTATTGAATATCCTTCCCCTGCTAATGCTAAATCAATTTATTTTTGTTAATTTTTGGATCTTCTACAAGTATGTCATTTCACTCTAATATTAAACCTAAACTACCAGGAGACCAGTTTGACTACCTCACCAAAGGAGAAAAAAAACTGAAGAAGAAGGTGGTTGATAGTGGCAAATAACTAAAGAATCAAAGCCAAAATAAAAGCATTTTGGGTGTCTTGGCTAGAGTTTTCAGTCTGCTCAACACCTAGCATGTCTTTTGTGTCTCTTTCTGTATTTTTTCAAGGAAAAATAATGAGGACAGAAAAATAGATTTCATGGTTGATTAGTGGTGAAGAAGAGGAGACATCAAGGTTATACTACTCTCAATAGTCAGTTGCCATCTTACCTAATATACCACCAGAACAACTATAGAACCTGTCCCTTCTTGCCACTCAAATAGCCACCACCCTAGCTTACGCCCTCATTACTTCTTACTCAGACTAAGATAATACCTTCCTAATTGGTGTCCCTACTTTAACCCCTTTCCAAGTCATCCAACATAGCTATCAGATTTCTATTTGTCAGGAATGGATATGGCCATGTAACTCTTCAATGTCTCCATACAACTTCTCCATTACAGAAACCTTCAGTGACATCCCATTGCCCCAATCTGATTCTTAATGCTTAACTACATTGCAAGTCTTTTTTTTCATACTACTCTTTTTCACAAACTTGTAGCCATACTGGATTATTACCTCTCCTACAAATTTAGCACATTCTCTTTTGAGAATTTGAACAGATTATCCCCTATTCCTGGATGCTCCTTTCTTATACCTACCTGTGCAAATCCTGATGAGAGTATGGGAAAGGTTAGCAGGAATAAGGAGAGAGTGCTAGAACAGCCATAGTTGGGGATTGTAGGAATTATAAGATCACCAAATTTAGAGTTAGTCGTCATTTCATCAAACCCCATTCATTTTGCAGTTGAGAAAACTGAGGCCCAGAGTGGTTAACTATTCATGTCTTACAGGAAATAAGTGGCAGAACTGGAATTGGGATTTAGGTCCTTCTGTCTCCAGATCTACTTAGTGTTCATTTCTTTATACCGGACTGCCAAAAGAAGAAGAAAAAAAGGATTTATCAGCCATATCGCACATGCTAGCCATAGGTTTTGTTGAATCCATTTAAACTAAATCACATTGAACTGGCAAGGAAAGTCTAGGGTAAAGAGAACGTTGTACAGTAAATGAGTCTCTAGATTCTTGGTAGCTTCCAATAGACTTGTTTGCGTCTTGGGCTTTGCCTATGGACAGAAGTCAAAGCCAGCTGTAAGTCTTCATGAATGGAACTATAAGGTGCACATTTATAACAAATAAAATATTCAGACATTACTATTCCTTGACAAAGAAATACTAACAATATACTAAGTAGATTATCTAAATAAGTGATTACCAATTATTTTATTCTCACATTTTTAATATCGAAGCTTTCCTAGATCATTGATTTTCTATCTGTGTTCCTTTTCCTCACTTAGTTCTATCATCAATTCCTTTACCTTGATAGTATCTTCACATCCTCACACTCCTCATTGTGTCTAATAAATAACTGACACCCCTTCAGAATATATCCTTAGCTTTTATTCATTTTCTCAAAGCATAAAGGAAGAACTCTAGCCTTCACAAAAACAGAACTAGGGAAATTATGATTTTTTAAACAGAAAGAAAATGAGTCATTTTATGGAATGCTTCAAGTGTTTTCATCTCTGTGACAGCATTTCTGCCTTTAACTCCCATTCTTTATATAGCTCCAGAATCGTTGGCATACCCCATAAAGGTTAAGGCTAAGACTAGGACAGTCACAGAAGACTTAGAACCTCTTTTTTGAGGTTTCTCCTAAAAGGCTGACAAGCAGAGCACCCCAAAGGTAAAGTTATAGGTTCATACTAAGGCTTATTGTCTAGTCTTTCCCACAGGTATCTTTTCACACAAATGCCCCCTCTCCCCTTTTTGGTCTAATGATAAAGAATTCTCAGTAATACAGTTTCAATTCTAATTTGGGCAAGAGTTCAAGTCTCAGTTAGGAAGACCTAGTTTTACAGTCAGGAAGACCCAGGTTCCTGCCTTTTAAGCTTTCTAAATTACATGACTTTGGGTAAATCGCTTAGCCTTATATATGCCTAAAACCATTCTCTAGGACTTATCTTCCAGGTACTGGATGTTTTCCATGCTGACAGAAATCATTGATTCTTTCGACATTTCATTAGAATACCAGGTAAAAAGTTAAGCATTTATAGCAAATCAAAAATAAGCAACTATAAGAAAGAAGTATTAACTAGTAATATAATTTTGGCAATAAAAACAGTTTTGAAAAGGCAGTAGAAGACACCAAAAATTAACCCAAATGCACAGCTCAAAATTTATTACACTGAATGAGACTGTCTGGGAAGGTGGATGCCTAGAAAGAACCCCAAAGTCTTTTTTATTAGGTTATTTTCCTATTTCTTTCTCATAAAAGTCTAGCCTTTGGTCTTTGCTTCAGAAACACAGCCACTTACTCAAAGGACCTTCAGCAAAGTAGCTATGTTGATCGTAATTGTACATTTTCCTTCATTTCAATTTTCTTTATCACTTTCATTTAATTGCATTTTTAATGTCATTTCATTGGGAGTTTTGCCTCAGCTGTGACTGCAGGATCGAGTTCATAATGCACAGTTAATCTGTGGCATTTATTGAAATAATTGCTTAAGATTTTTGGAGGATTAGATTTTTATGAGTAAGAGTTGCCCCTCACTTTGCATCAGCTAGGATAAAATTACAAGAGTTTTAAAGTAATTTCCTTCTAAATAATAAATTAATAATTCTCTAAACCCAGAAAAAGAAATCTGTATCCATTAAGGTAGATCCAATAGCCTGATATTTCTTAAACATTTACCTAGTGAAAAACAGACGCCACTGACAGAGTAGTCCTTATGTGAAGATGAAGTAGATGGTAGGATGTGAGGCAGCTGCTAATCCTAGTTCTCAATACAGGTAGCTTTATAGACATAAATTAGTAACATCTGGAGTACATTTCAGTCTCTGGTGACTTTGGTTAATATTATTCAGAGCCCAATATCAATTGACAAAACTGAATTCCTTAATCGACAATCTAATGACCAGACCCTGCATGTGTGATGATGCCCTTTAAAGGAAGACGCCTTATGTGATACCAAGGTCACTTGAGGATATTATCAAAACCAAATAGTCTTTAAATGAACATTTGCCCCAGTGATATCTTTGATGACAATATTTCAAAACCTTGGGAGTGAAACTCGGAGGTTAGTATACTTACCTCCTCTCCTCCTCTCCCTATCACTAAACAAATGACAGTTCTCTTTTTTTTTCAATTAATAAGGATACATATTTTCTCTCTCTCCCACTTCCCCAAACTAAATCAGCAGAAAAAGAAGGAAGGGAAGAACAAGTTGTGTTATATAATTGTGGTGGAATACTCCTGTGCTATAAGAAGTGGTGAGCTTGATGACCTTAGAAAAACATTTATAGACTTGCACAAAATATTGAAGAATGAAATGAGCAGAACCAAGAGAACGTTGTGTACAGGAGCAACAATATTGTTTTAAGAACTACTTTGAGTGACTAAGGCATTTTGACTATTATAAAAACCCAAACTACACACAAAGGACATATGAAGGAAGATGTTATCTCTACCCAGTGAAAGAACTGATAGGTCTTTATAGAATGGTTTTACATACATACACACATACATACATATATATGTGTTTCTAATGGTCCCCATCTCTAGGGTGGGGTGATGGGGAGAGAGGGAAGAAAAAAAAGAAAGATACAATGATAACTTTATTATATATTTAAAAGGAATAGCAAATTGTATACGATGGATTTGTGGTTTCATGTACAACCATCTTTTTTTCTATTCTACTATGTTATGGAAATTCTTGTTTTATTTCTTAAGTTCAGAATGAAAGATGAAAATAAAAGAAGGAAGGAAAGAAAACAGGAAGGATGGAAAGAAGGGGAAGAGAAAAGGAGGGAGGGAGAGAGAATCTCCATAACAAATATGCGGAACCAAGCCAAGCAAATTCCCTCATTAGCCATGTCCAAAATTATGTCTCTCATTCTGCATTTTGAGTCCATCATCTTTCTGTTAAGAGATGAATAACTTCATCTTTCATTCCCTGGAATTGTAATCTGTCATTATATTGATTAGGCTTCTAAAGCCTTCCAAAGTTGTTGGGTTTTTTATAATGTTGTTGTTGTTTAAATTGTTCTGATTCTGATGACTTCACGTTGCATCAGTTCATACAGGTCTTCCTCTAAGACTATTCATTTTGTCATTTCTTTCAATGCAATAATATTCTATTACATTGCTATACCATAATCTGTTTAGCCATTCCCCAATAAGTTGGCACTTACTTAATTTTCAGTGTTTTGCTATTATTAAAAGAACTGCTATAAATTTTTTGGGCGTGTGATTTCTTTTCCTCTTTTTTGAGCTCTTTGGTGTATAGGCCTAGTAGTGCTTTTGTTGGGTATAGCAGCAAGCACACTGGCGTACCCAGGATGGTAACCTAGCACAGGTTCTTAGCTCTGCTTTACTAGGAAAGATAGCTGTTTAAGGGATCAACAATCTTTTTTTTAATTACATTCATTAATTCAGGGGAAAAGTCAGCACCCTGAACTTCAGAGAAAATACAAATAGAAAATACAAGCAGAGAAATAAAGACCAGCAAACAGGGCTTTGACTGCCTAACTCAAAACAATATTTCTATACACTGTACATACATCCTTCTATCAAGAGAGCCTCCACATCTGAGCAGCTGGAGAGCTCTGAACTTTTAAGGGGACTCAGAATCTCACCAGGGAATCACAAGATCCTTCTCATAAGCAAGCCCCCGAAACAAAATACTAATTCAGAGTATACATACACTTCTCAGAACCAGAAGGTCATCACAACCCTCTTAACTCAGTGCCGAAGGAGAAATTAGCAAAAGGTGTGAAAGTCTTCCTATAAGCAAGCCTCCCCTAAGCAAGCGTCCCTTAATGGGTTCCATGCGAGGCTTATTAACGGGTGGGGAAGATCTTATATCCCATTAACATTACACTGGGTCAAAGGATATTCACAGTTTAGTGACTTTTAGTGACTTTCCAGAATAGCTTGACCAACTCACAGTTCCATCAACAATGCATTAATGTGATTTATTTCCAAATCATCCAACATTTGTCATTTTTTTCACTTGTCATCTTTGCCAATTAATGTAATATCTCTGAAAGAAGGGCTATCTATAGAACACACAGGATTAAATGTATGCTGATTACTTCATGAACATTTTAACTTAATACAGGTATGAAAAATTATCAAAGTAGTTTCTATGGCTAGAGAATTTTGCTTTTAGTCTCATCCTACTTTGGAAAAGCATATTATCAAAAAGTTCAGAAAAACAAACAAACAATATAGGTAGAATCTGGTGGCCTAAAATTCCATTGGTAGAAGTTGACCAGAGATAGTGATTTGATGTGAGAAGTCTTAACTGGCATTTCTTAGGATATGTGTGTGTGTCCACAGTATGTGTATGTACATATTTCTATATATATTTAGAAATATATACATACATGTGTATATATATATATATATATACATATATATATACATGTATCTATATATTTCTAAATCCTGAGAAAAATCAGTCAACAAATCACAAAAAAAGTATTACAATTCTTTTGCAAGATTCAAAGATTATCAACCAACACAGAGATGTTGCCACTTTGAAGGAATTCACTGACATCAAGCTGAAAGTCAGGAAATGCTGACATGTGGAGTAAAGAATGAAGGTCAACATTTCAGGAAATGGGACAGGACAGGAGCTTATAGGAAAGAAGGGATCATGAGTTAAGCAGTCAGTCTTGATTATAACTCTTGCTCTACAAGAGCAAGGCCCTGTCTGCTGTTAATGCTATCATTCTTACAAATTAAAAAAAAAATCATATGTTTATTTGCATAACATACCTTATACAAATTCTATGAGTAGCATTCCAAGAAATATCAAGTTTTGGAAGCAAAATAGGTCTTTCTACTGTCAGTTTATACATGTGATTCCATATTACATGGTTACCAGTACTGGCAACCTTTCTAGGAGATTTGAATGTGACATTATTTTAATATTACCCAATAATGCTTGCTGGCATTTTCTAATGTTAGAATAGTCAGTATAGACTATAGTTCTTTGTAAATATTACTAAACAATATTTCTTTTTTATTAAAGTTTTAGATGCCCATAATAATGAATAAAGACTATGTAGAATGTTGGAAGTATTTTCAGAAAGATAAAGGAAATCAGGTCATCACCAGATACGTTTATATGATTATTATAATATACTGGCTCATAATAATAATAAGCCATGCATTTATTATTATATCATATTTTTATTGAAAGCCTCTGAAACTTTTATTATAGCCCAATCTCAGAAAAAATGATTCTCTATCTTTTATTATAATCATTCATTATTTTAAGACACAAAAGTAAAATGTTTTGAAAAAATACAAAATAACATGATTTCAGGAATTCTCAATAATAATAATAATAATAATCCTACAATAATAATAGCCAACAGTTACAAATGGCACTTACTTTGTGTCAGACACTGTATTAAGGGTTTTACAGTTTGATCATTTGAAGCTCACAACATTCCTTCTAGGTAGGTGTGATTAATTATCCCCATTTTACGGATTAGGAAACTGAGGCAAACAGGTTAAATGATTTGCCCAGTGTCTGGGGCTGAATTTGAACTCAGGTCTTCCTGATTCCCAGCCTAGCATTCTATCTACTGTGCCTCCAAAATGCCTCCAGGAGTTCCTAGGAATTCCATTTTCTCATTTCAGAAACCCAGAGATTGATGTCTTAGAAAATTTGGAAACAATAGCCAAAGAGGTATGAGAATCTCTCAAAAATGAAAATTGTAACAACACAGATGAGTAATTCCAGTGGATAAGATAAAGGAGAATTGTCTAGAGACTAATGTAGATACCATGCACACTTGTGCATATATATTCTGTTTATACTATATATGGAGTTTCCAACAAGGCAAAAAGCAACTAGCATTTTTCTGTATTGGTTAATGAATTCTGCTTGTATCCATATCAGTCTTTTTAAACAATTCTCTTTTTCTTCCCCAGTGGAATTACTTACCTAGGCTGTTACCATTTCATTCTTGAGAGATCCCCATCTCTGACTGCAGCTTCCAAATTCTCAAAAAATATTAATCTTTGGGATTCTGGAATGAGAAATTAGAATACCTAGGAATTCTTGAGAATTCCTGAAGTAATAAATTTAGTATTTTTTCAAAACATTTTATTTATGTGTATATCTGTGTATGTGTATATAAACATATATATACATATAAATATATACATATATATATATAATATATATCTTGATGTGCATAGTTTTTTTTTTTACATATCTCTCCCACTGGAATGTGAGCACTTTGTGGAAAAGCACTGTTTTTGTCTTTCATATCCCTAAAACTTAGCACTATGCCTAGCACGTAATAAATACCTGATAAATATTTTTTGACTCACTGGTTGATTGAATGATACAATAAACAAAAGTTTACCTCAGAAAATGAGAAATGGATACAACCAGAGATATTTACCGTTGCCATTTAGGAGGGAAATTTTGGACTAAGTGAAATATTGGTCAACTGTTTATGATATGGTCAATGATTGCTTTGCTGGATAACATATTTCATATCACTCTAAACACATAAAACTATTAAAATTAAATTTCTTATTATTTAATACTCATGTAAGTATGAGGATTAGAAATACGTGCAGATTGCAAACGGTTGTATTGAGACACAGGGAAGTGTTTGAGGTGCAGGAATTAGTTGGGTCATGTGAAGGTCAGAACATATTGCACTGGCCCCGGCCAGGGGATACTGCATTGCTCAAGATTCTCTTGTGTGGGGTTACCTGATGTTCCTGATTGGTGTCTCCACACCTGGGGCCTTCATACCCTTGGGATTGCACTCCTCCTCTCACAATTCTGTTCAACTGGGCTCTGTCACGTGTGGTATGTGGATCTGGGGTATACATAAGACCTAAGCCCTGGAGATAGTTTGAAGCCTGCCTTAAGATCTGGCTGTAAGGCTTCCCCATAGAAAGACCTTAATAAACCTTTTCTGTTTGCACCTGAGAGCCGTGATTCTTCTGTTCTAAAGTGCACTAGAGCCAGCTTAAGTAGGGTAAGTAACTGGTTGCCCCTGCTGGCAAGTTAGGGTACTCTGAAACAGAACTCTGACATGTAAGTGCTCCCCTGATACCACCAGCTGCTTGAAACCTGCCCCCCATAAACTTCTATTTATTTCATGTACTTTTTTGATAAAATGTTGTTTCCCACATTCTAACCACAATAAGGAAGCCAAAAGAACCCAAAATACATTTGAGGTAGCAAGCATTTGACCTCTTTCCCAAGTGTACAGATATAGTAGTAGCTGAGGCAGCACCAGTACAGAACACAAGTTCATTTGCAAAATACTAAAGAACGAGATGATGAACAGTAACTTCATAATTTAAAAAAAAAAAGGAAAAGAAAACAGTGAAGAGAAAGCCAGAACAGAGAGAGCTTAAAATGAAATGGAATGAAATGAAGCTAAGCCAAGACCATTTTGAGAGAATTTGTCAATGATTCCAACATCGACACTATTTATGACTAAAAAAAGGAATTGGGCAGAATTAGGCAGCAACAAGGAAAAACAGATGGAGAGCCCATGTGCTGTGCTTGTATTGTTATTTGTGAAATATTAAGATAACTGTAGGAAGCTCTAGCATGTTGAGTAGATACCCCATGGACGGTTTATGGAAAGGTATGGACAAGAATTCTCACTAGATGAGACGTTTGGTTGGTTTGGGATCTGTACATATGGAGGGACTACCATCATCGGTGAAGTCAGAGATCCATTCAAAATACTGGTGCATTTTGTAAACAGAAAAGCATGTATGAATTATTGTGTTAAGGGTCCATTGAAAGAATTCATAATTTCTTGAGCTATTGATTGCAGAAAGTTACTGGTTTTAGATTAGTTTTCCCTCTATTAGCCGGCAAGAACCCTAAAACTTTTGGGAGAAATGACATCCACTGTTTTATTGAGTGACTCATGAATTCCATGTCTGAATAATTCCATTTCTGAAGTAATGACATTTTATGTAAAAATTAACAAAGTTGGCTTCCTTTGCCTACTGTTCGATGTTCATCATTACATATTTGTTGACCTGGGCTACTTATAAACTGCAGAAAAATCCAGAAGAGGAACAAAGTGGGTTTCCTTCCCTCTGTATGCCCCAAATGTCTCACTAATGGCATTCTGTGATGTACCAGTAGGGGAAAAGGGGCCAGTGGAGGCTCCCTCTTAATTAATAATAAGCACATTTAATTTTAATTGTTTTACATGCTTGGAGTAACATAAAATGTGTTCCCCAATAAGCAAATCATTGGCTAAATCTTCAGCTTCAAACAGTTGACCAATAATATGATACAGAAATATTTGAACAGATGGTTAATTGTTTTTATGATGATACAAAATGTGTTCATTCAAAGAATAAAAGTGCTTTCTTAATAGGAACATACATTCATCCTGTAGTAGAGGGGTTTTTTGCATGTATTCCAGCCTATAGTTGAATGTTTGCATATCATAAAAAGCTTCCTGCATTTAACACGTCTAAATGGAACATTCCTAAATGTTAACATTCCAATGATACTTTTCACAAAAGCTCCTCTCCCCCCACCACACACAAATACCCTTTAACTCCTGTGGTGAATCTCCCCTTCTTGTGTTGTACCCAAGCACAACAATAATGTGAGGAGAGGGGAGGACAAGGAGGAAGAGGAAGGGGAAATATAAAGGAAAAGGAAAAGCAAAAAACAGTGAAACTACAAAAGTTCTCACAGTACTTAAGAAGATAAAAATTAAAAACCCTTCCAGTCTCGGTTGATTCCAATCCTTTGCAGGGGTTGTTACCCACTGCCTACTGACTGATCCAATCTCCCCCAAAAAACCTCAAAAAAAAATAAGAGTTGGAAGGGAAACTTTATAATATCCTTCAATGTTTGTCTGACTTCTCAACAGACACTATAGCTGATGATAAGACCACAGAACCAGAGGCAGAGATCAGAGACCATCTAGCCCCACACGCTCCTTTTACAAAGAAGGAAACTGAGGCCCAGGACAGCTTAGTGACTTGCCTACATTCACACAGATAATATTTTAAGAAAGATTCAAACACGTGTCCTCTGATCTCAGATGCTCCCCTTGATTGGCTCCACACTTGAACTGCTCAGCCTCCTGGCTTCTGTATTTCACACCATTTCTCCCCAACTTCTATTGAATGCACTGACTGCAGAATGCAACAATTGTCACTGTTGATACATAGCTTCCTGTCATGGAACTTCTATAGGAGGAAATGCAGCTCAGGTGGAAAAGTTCCTGCTCCATAGCCAATTCTCTTCTCCCTCACTTTCCCAGCTCTTCCTCTTCTCTCCCATCCCATCCTTTCTATCTCATCTATTCTTATCTGGTCACCTCCCTCTCAGCCTCCTTGGGGACATCATCATCTGCTGAATCTCATATGAAATTCTAGGCACTGTGGTTTGCAGAGAAAATCTGCCATTACTCAGTCAGGGAAATAGTAGCAAACTGGACCATCAACGAGATACCCTCTCTCTACTAAATTTGCGGTTGTTTTCTCTGGCTTGCCTCGAATAATCTATATCCCCATTCAATCCAACAACATGCCTGACTACTGACTAAACTCCACAAGCTTCTTATGTTTTACAACCACAAAAACAGATCCCAATTCCATTCAGCAAACATTCATTAAGCATCTGTTACATACTTTGTACTGTGGTAGGTGAGGACACAAAGATGAAAAATGGCCAGTCATGGATTTCAAGTAGCTTATAATTTACTGGAAAACAACAACTCACATTTCACAGAGTCTGTGACATATAAAAAGTTTGAGAGACATAGTTTCTGGGTAATTAATCATTTTATTAATTATTGCTAGAGGATAATTAATAAAAGGGGTCAGTGGCACTCTCAAATGACAAAGATGGATCATGGTGGCTTCTTGCTGCTTATATATCCTTAGAAGAGTGGATGTTCCCAACAGATAGGAATCAATTCTGATTGGTTAACAATTAGTGAGAAGAATGAATATAATAATGAGAGTTGGACTTATTCTAACAAGGGGTTGGGCACCACTGATTATGTTATCCTTACTCCCAGACCATCCCCCAGCCTTGGGAAATCTAGACAAAGGATATACCTGAACCTGAGTAGAACACAATGGGACTGAATTCACCCAGAACAGATTTTCTTTGTAAGATTTTTCTAGTTGGACGGGGCAACAACTCCAGCTAGATAAGATGGTCTAGGTGGGATAAATTTTGGGCAAAGTCAGAGATGTCCTTGAAAGGCTGGACTTTGAGGAAACAGGCAAAAGCAAGAATCCCTGGATCTCTTCAATAATTGGTTATTTAATGATCATTTCTCTCAGTTCTAAGATTTGACAAAGCACTTTCCTGCCAACAACTCCACAAAGTGATTGACTAGTACAAGTATTACTAGTTCTACCTTCATTTGGGATGCCCAGTTGTAAGTCAGGAGGATTTTGTTATTCTTTTTAGGTTGAAGTTTCCAGGATCCTTAAATAATATTTCCCAGGTTCATCACTCATAAATATCACCACTATGGTTGCATAGTGAGATATGGGGGTGACATGATGTGATTTTTACTACACTTGCACTGAATGACAATATTGCTTAAGTTAATTTGTGAGGCTATTGCTGGCAATAAACTTTCTTTGTCTGTTGCCCTATAAATCAAGTGGACACTGGTCAGTAAAGGGGGAGCCCACACAGGAATATCACAGTATAATGCTATGTTTGTCTCAATCAACCCCCGCTGAGGCTTGAAGGGACTTAGGGGAGTGCACAAACTGGAATGCTGTGCTTGACTTGACTGACCCCATGGAGATATGGGGTAGTTTCCCCCTCTTCATGCTGACCCCTGTGAGAAGAGTGATTAGGGAATGCTGTAGGAGTTGGTGCTCCCATTATCGGCAACCCTCTTGAGAAGACTAGCCTAGAACAGAATAAAGCTAGCTTATTTTACCCCTTATTGTGACTCCATTCCCATCTTCCTCTCTGCCCAGATCAAGAGTAAACCTATGCTACTGCTAGAACACCTGCTAGTAGTCCTCCAATGTCTCCACCTCTCTTATACCAATATTCTCTTCCTCACATAATAGCAATTGAGCTTTTTCTATCACTCTCTCATTTTAATAAAGGAACCACGAGTAGTGTTCATCACCAAGTTTTTAAGATTTTAATTGATCATTTCTTTGAACAACCAAAATGGTGGCTACAGGAGAATCTATTTGGGGAAAAATCATTTTGTGCCAGTAAGAACAGTAGGATCACTGCCTAAAGCTGTGGAAACTGGTTTGTTCCATTATAGCTGAGGCTCTTTTCAAAGAAAGCAAAGTTCTAGGTTTGCAGCAATGTTTTATCTAGCTACTTATCTCAGCTTCTGCTTGTGATGAAAATTTAATTGGGCATCTTGGAACAACCAGCTCTGACTGCTAGTCCCTAAATGACTTTCAGTGCTCAACAAAGGGAAACACAGCATTTGAAGGAACATGTAGATAGGGAAGTTGGGACCCATGCCAGCTAAAAGTTCATTTCTCATTTTGTATCATTTTGCTTTCTGCCTACCCAAAACCTACCTAGTCAGTCTTTAAATCACATTAAATATTATGATCCTTAAGATTCTCTCTGATTTATGTGCTATCATAATATAGTGATAAACAGTATATCAGAACACAAATTTCTTACCAGTTTCCAGAATGAATAAATGACTAGTTTTGATTTAAACAAGAGAGTAAATGGGAAAATTCTACTTATAATTTGGAATATATCCTTATAAAGACTCCTCAGTTTCTGGATAAAACAAGAGGTTGACCTGAGATTGTGTTCTAATTTTCTTATTAAATGTGTAGCAGAGTGATGAGGCTCAGAAATCTAATTACCTTGTTATTCATTGTGAAACAAAGCAAAGGTAGAGTCCAAAATTTGTTGCTTGTTTTGCAATCTGATTTGTTGAGTGATATCAGACAACCTGAAAACAAACCTAAAATTTGTATAAATTTATAAGGAACAGAACTGAAACCATTCAGTGAAACAAACACATATCAGAATTAGTGACTTTTATACATTCATGTTTATTTTCTGAATTTCTGGGTTTGAAACTGGAAGAGTTCTCCTTTTGGGCCTCACAACCCACTGAAGTTCCCTCTTTCATGATCTAAAAACTGCAGGTCATTTTCATTAGTGTTCTTATATACATCTACTGTCAACCATTCATTCAGAAAACATTAAATAAGTGCCTACTATGTGTGAGGCACTGTGCAAGGCAAAAAGAGGAATATTCTAAATAGGACAGTCTTGCATCTTTCTTGAATAGTTAAAATAAGGGTCTTAAATGTAGTGGAATTCAAACCAATGAGCATCTTTTACAGGCCTGATATGTGCCAAACACTCTTCTCAGGGGTAGGGATCCACAGATGAAAAGAAAAATGATCCCTGACTTCAGAGAGCTTACATTCTTAGTTACAAGAAACTGAAGCATGTCAAATGTGCTCACTTGGAGTGACTTAAGAGACACTTGGGATGAATTCTTCAACTACATAATGAATTCACTCACATGGGAATTTATCCAAATGTTGGTGTTGTTCTAGATAATCTAGACCAGGATTACATTGCTACAAGAAATTCCCAGTTGTAGGGATAAATTTGATTTCACTGATGCAGAAACTCCTTCCACAAATACATACTTTCAACTTGTCCGAAATAAATGGTCTTAGAGAGTTGCCTAGGGCACTGAGGGGGGTGAGGTTAAGCAACTCACTTGGCCATAGTCATATGGTTATTATGTATGTGATAGAGACAGGAAGACCTGAATTCAAATCCTGCCTCTGGCACTTATTAGCTGTGGGTCTGTCTATAAGTCACTTTTTCTCCAAGTTCCTCAGCCAGGTCCTTTCGAGTAGTTCTGCCACCATATAGCTCTTGGCATCTTGGGCAAGCTACTTCGTTCCTAAAGTAAGGTAATATATGACCTCATCGAGATGTTACAAAAATGAGATAGGTTTGAAAATAGTTTTTAAAATTGAAAAGCCATAAAAATTCAAGGTATTATTATTACAACCTGTAAAAGCAATAATTCTAATTTCAGTTCAAAATGTTAATTCTTCAACTGCCCAATGACAAGTTATTGTTTAGTAGGTAGATTTAGGGCTAAGCATTAGGAGGTATGAATTCCATGTTAGATATTTACAATTTTTCTTGGCTTACCTCATAAACTCAAGCAATGTTTCTGTTTCTCCATTTATCCAGATATACAATAATGCCAACACCTGTAACTTCTTATGATGGTGTATGGCAATACCTGCCAAATAATGAGTGTTTGAAAAAAAAATTAAAAACTAAATAAGTATAAATTGAGTCCCCTTTTCTCTGGCCACCTGCCCAGAGAAATACAATGCAAGGGGGAAATGAATGCTCCTACTTCCATGTAAATACACAGGAAATTTCCTGTGAGGGTATACAAAAACCTTCCTACTTGCTGATGAAAGAATCAGATTGATTTTAACTTATATCAACATTACTCTTGTCTTCCTTCTCCGTCTTGGGCTCTTCCTCCCCCCCACCTGCACTCTCCCTCTTACTTGAATATAAAATAGTGATCCTGGCATAAGAACTGAATCCTGAATCTGTTTCCAAGTGACAAGCAACAACTTCAACATTGAGATTCGCATCTTGGGCTTGTTAACTTTTATTCTGAACAACTATATTAACATCAACTTTCTGCCATCCTAGATGTTGGAAGTTTTGCCAAAAGATTTTTTAAACCATTGTTGACTCCTGACAGTGTAGAAATATATCACTGAAAAATCTTATTTTTCAGGTAAGCCATCCAGATAACATTTAGAAACTCTCAAAAATAGGTGCTATTATTATTTATAGGCTACTTTCCAGAACATAAAGGAAGAGATAGTTTCCATCCAGTAGAACTGTAGTCCACAGACAAAATGAGAAACAGACAAAATAGGCAAGTCATAAACACAAGTAAGAGGAGGGCAGCTTCACAGGTGAGGTATTATTGACTTTCTGTTTCATTTTTCTTCTGTTCTCCAACCCTTCTTCCAATCCTTCTCCTCCCACAAAGTAAATTTTCAGTGAAGGATTAACATCAAAAGTCTTGGTGAGATCCTATTTCTAAAAAAATTTACCAGAGAGTTTTTGTTGAGCACAATAAAAGGCTTTTTTTTTCTTCTTTCAGGAATGAAGAATAGTAGAAGAAAATGGTGGTAGGAAAGGGAATATGGACAATAAATACAGGGAAAATTTTTTTTAAAAGGAAAACATGTAAGGAAGAAAGTAAATATTCAAATTAATCTATTATCTTATGGATCCTGATGTTCCAACCATGCAGATTAAACCTATCCATGTCTGCCCTTTTGGGGACTCCTGCCTGTGTTCTTCCAGAAGTTCTCCCTGGAGAGGGAGGGATCCTTCCAACCTACTTGAGGACTTCTTCAAATTCTCCTCTCATCTGAGGATAACAGTGGTATTCCACACCTATGATATCTTCCTCTCACTCAGGTCCTATGTGAATCACTTCTTTCCTGAACTTGAAGCTTAGCATGTTATGATGCTTAAAGAAAAGTCAAACTCTATAGTGGAAAGAAAAAATTCTGTAGAAAGTCAAAAAACCTGGATTCCAGCCTAACTCGTTACATCACTTACACACTTCATGTAGCCATGAGCTCCTCATTCAGTTCTCTTAGTCTCTGATTCCTGATCTATCAAATGAAAGTGTTGGTTGGACCAGATGATTTCCTTAATTATTTTCTTCTCTTCCTCTTGCTCTGGACCTGTGATTTCATCAATGTGGGGAGCTCCCTGTGGGAACTCTGTCTGCTGATGCAGGACAAAAATTCCTTTGTAACTCATCTCAATTGTCAAACCTGAGGGGCAGATGCATGAAGCCACTTGACTCTTCCTTATTTTTCCACTTCATCTCCTCTTCTTCCACTCAGGCTTCACTTACCTCCATAGCCACTGGTGGCCACTTATAGCCACTCTTTAATGATTCTGTAAGCAACACCCTTGAATCTACTTGAAGAGTTCCCTGGGAACCTGAGGAGGATAAGCAATATATATGTAATCATCTAGCCAGTATTTGGGAGAGGCAGGCCTTGAACAGAGGTCTTCCCGATTCCAAAGCTGGTGGTCTATGCCACATTGTCTCTCTTTCCTCAAGGCTCTATGCAACTGTGAAGACTTCTTTTGTTTTTGGAGGCAATGGGGTTAAGTGATTGCCAGGGTCACACACCTAGTTAAGTGTCTGAGGCCAGATGTGAACTCAGGTCCTCCTGATTCCATAGCTGTGCTCTATCCACTATGCCACCTAGCTGTCCCCAGAATTGTGAAGTTCTATGTACTTGATATGCTGTATCTATATTTGCTAATTTCAGAATTACATATTTAATTACATATTTCTCTCATAGTCCTAACAGCACTCTCTAGTCTCATTTTCTTCAATGTTCTATCTATAAGGCAAATTATCAATTAGATGGAGTTTGCATTGGTATTCTGTTTTTCTACAGTGTTCTCTCAGTTCAGGCACTCAGTGCCAACACCATTAATCAAAATTTAATAACAGAAAGGATGTTGTCTGTCTTGCTATGATTTTAAGTGGATCATCTCACCTGAAACATTTTTAAGTCTTATTTCATTGAGATATGAAAGATATTATTTAGCTCTGGTTAAAAGAATTCCAAGTATTAGTGAGCAGTTGAGAGTATTTGGGCAACAGGAGGCCCTTTTTGGAGGCCCTGTAATCATCATCATTCTTTTGCCCATGGTTGGTTGGCCCTCTCCAGTGATCTCTCTATGACGTTTCTGAGCCACGAGCAGTCTCTGTTAATGCCAAGTTGAAGGAGCTTCTGGGCCACTATTTTTCCAGTCTCCAAGTTTTGCTGTTCCTTTGAAATTTCTACATGAAATTTCACACCTTGTTATATACTCTGGGGAAAAAAATCAACAGTCTGTTAGGGAAGTTTTCGTTGGATCAGGACAGAGATAAACTATCCAGCAACTTTATTATTTTTAAGTCATGAAAAAGCAATTGATCAATTAGTTAAGGTCTCTTGTCAAATATATATGAAGCAAAAGGACTTGTTTTTTTATATAATATCTTATTAAATATGCAAGATGGTGGCAGCCAGATGAAGGGGTGGAGAAATCTAGAAGTCTGAAGATGGACACTTATTGACCAAATGAAATAATATGTGTAAAACACATTGTAAACCATGAAGTTCTATATAAGTATTAACTATCATATTATTATTGAAAGCAGGGATAAGGTTCTAAGAGTCTGAATGAAAGAGATAGCAATATTAAGAAATTTAAAATTCTTCCCAAAGAAGAACTTTGAAATAATATTGTCTTGCATTATTAAAAGTGTTATTTTTGTTGCTACTTATCCTAAGATTTATTAAAGGCGGAGAAAGTCATATGACAATAAATATTTTATTTCTTATTCAATGGAGAAAAAATTTCCCTCCAATCTTTTGTTGATTAACTAAGGTAGCTGGGTCTTGCTAAACGTTTAGGTTACATTTCATTTGTATTTGACAATCCTGTTGCGAAAATAAAAAAAAAAATCTTAGTTACAATTGTCAAAGCTGAGGACCACATAGGTCCACTTTATTTTTTCCCTCCTTATTTTTCTATTCCATTTTCTCAACCCCTGCTCCACTTCTGTTCTTTCCATAGACACCTATGGTTCCATGATCTGCCACTTTAATGATTCTGTATTACCCTAGAATCCATCACAGAAATGACCAACCCCCATTCCTGACCCAAGCCAAATCCCTAGTTAACCACCACCATCTGGTTTCCCTCCTTCTGTTCTCTAGTGGCTGAGCTCCAATAAAGAAAGTTGATACTCAGCACATATTTATAATGCATGACATTATTTCCTTAATCCCATCTCCTCCCATTTCTAGCAATCATTTCCTTTCTAACATGTATCTTGCTGACTCCTCATCCTTTCGCCCTTAAGGTGGGTCCTCAAGTTTCTACCCTTGGCTGTCTCCTTTCTAAACTCTCTTCCTTGAGCATTTCATTTATTTGCATGGCTTGAAATACCATGCCACATAAAAAGATACATTCCAAACCTGAATTTCCAACACTGATCTCTTTTCTCACCTTGACAACAAATGGGTTTTCAAGTCTTATTGATTCTAATTCTCCAACTACTGACTCATCTCTCTCTTCTCCACTTCCCAAATACCTAAAAATCATTGTCAATACTCATTGCCTCTACACCCTCACTACCCACTATCTCCTAAATTCCTTATCATTTAGCTCCACTGCCAGAACCATAGGCATAGGAAATGGTGTGCCTTGAATGAAGAACAGAAAGAAGGCCAGTTTGCCTGGATAACAAAGCAGAGGAGGAGGAGTAATAACCAATGAGGCTGGAAAAGTAATTTGGGGTCTGGTAGTATTGGGCTTTAAAGCTAAGCAGAGAGTAGGAAAGTAATGTAGTCACATCTGTGGTTAAGGAAAGCTACCTTGCCAGCAGTATGTAGGGCAGAATGGACTAGGAACAAGAAAGCAGATTATAGCAGTAATCTAGCAATGAGGTTTGTCAAAAGGGGACACCAGCAGCTCCAGAGGACAATGGATCTGTAAGCAGAGAATTGTATAGAGCTGAAATGGCTGTTGCTAGGGGGCAGGTAGGTGGCGCAGTGAATAGAGCACTGGCCCTGGAGTCAGGAGGGCCTGAGTTCAAATTCAGCCTGAGACACTTAACACTTACTAACCATGTGACCTTGGGCAAGTCATTAACCCCAATTGCCCTGCCTTCCCCCCTCCAAAAAAGCCAAAGAAAAGAAAAGAAAAGAAATGTCTATTCCTAGGTCAAGATTAGAAGGGAAAGAAAATAAAGCCAGAGCAGAGCTAATGACTTGAGAAAGTACTGAGGGACATGAGAGTTGTGACTTGTCCAAAGTAACATAGGTAGCAAGTAGGAAAATTGAGATCCTTGAGAAAGTCATCTACAACTGAGCCCTCTGCTTGTCCTCTCACTTAATTCTAAACCCTCTGAAATCTGGCTTCGGATCTCATTGTTCAATTGAAACTGCTCTTTCTCAGAGGTTATTTGTGATCTCTTATTTGTCAAATTGAATATTCTTTTCTCTCACTTCTCACCCTTCTTGACCTCACTTGTAGTTTTTGGCACTATCACCATCTTCTCCTCAATTCTCTCTTCTTTCTAGGTTTTCTTAACACTGCTCTCATGGTTCTCCTATCTGATCTCACTTTCTCAGACTTCTTTGCTGACTCTTACTCATTAATCTTGAGTATACTTCCAAGGTCTGTCCTTTGCCCTCTTCTTCTTCTATAGAGTCTCCATTGGTGAGCTCACCAGCTCCCATTGGTTCAATTGTCATGTTTCTGAAGATGATTTTCAGATCTATTTATCCAGCCCTAACCTTTCTCCTGACCTCCAGTTTGAGTCTTTAGCTGCCTATTAGACATCATGAACTGGATGTCCCATAGAAATCTTAAACTCAGTAAATCCTGAACTGAACTCATTATCCAAAGCCTTCCTCTGTTCTTAGCTCTCCTGTTATTCTCAAGGGTATCACCATCTTCCAATCACTCAGGCTTGCCACATTGGTATCATTCTCCATTCCTTTCTTACATTCACTCCATGTAACCAGTTGGTTGCTAAGTTGAGTCATTTCCACCTTGACAACATCTTTTGTGCATTCTTCCTTCTCGCCTTTAACAGTGTCGCCCCCTGGTTCAGGCCCTCATCACCTCATTCCTGGACTAGAACTAGCAGGCTGGTGGATCACACTACCTCCTGTCACTCCCCACTCCCAAAGTGAGCTTCCTAAACAAGCAGAGGTATGACATTGTCCCTTCCAGCCACCCACTTGAATTCCAGTTGTTCCCTATTACCTCCAGGTTCAAATAGGAAGTCCTCTGTGTGGCTTTTAAATCCCTTGACAGTATGGTCCCTTCCTTTACCTTTGCAACCTTTTTCTATGTTTTATTACCCTCTGCATGCTCTATGGTACAGCACTGGTCTTCTTACTACTCCTTTCACATAACACCCCACTGCACATTTGTCTTTTCAGTGGCTGTCCCTCTTGCCTGGAATGTTCTCCCTCTTCACCTCTGCCTACCACCTTCCTTAGTTTCCTTCAAAACTCAGCTCAAATCTCACCTTCTTCAAGAGGCCATTCTTGAGCTCTCTACCTTCTAGTTCCTTCCCTCTGAGATTACCTCCCTGGTCATAGTGGGCAACTATGGGGCAGCTAGATGGTGCAGTGGACAGAGCACCAGACATGGAGCCAGGAAGACATGAGTTCAAATCCAGCCTCACTTAATATCTGTGTGACCCTCGGCTAGTCACTTGACTTCCTCATTTTCCTTATCTGTAAAATGAGCTGGAGAAGGAAATGGCAAACCACTCCAGTATCTTTGCCAAGAAAACCGCAAATGGGGTCACAAAGAGCCAGACATGACTAAATCGACAAGAAGTGTCTTGGATGGACATAGCTGTTTACTAGTTTTCTCTCCTGTTATGTGAGCTACTTAAGGGCATGATCAGTGCTTTTGCCTTTCTTTTTATCTCCAGCGCAAAACCTGGCACATCATAAGCAGTTTGCAGACACTTAGGCAACTAAGTGGCACAGTGGATAGAACACTGAACCTGAAGACAGGAAGGCCTGAGTTCAAATCCAGCCAGGGCCATTTACTAGTTGTATGGCAAGTCACTTAACATCTGTCCTTCTCTCTTTTGTCATCTGTCAAATGGGGATAATAATACACCTACCTCCCAGGGCTGCTGTGAGAATAAAACAAGCTATTTGTAAAACACTTTGCAAACCTTAAAGTGCTGTGTAAATGATAGTTATTATTATTATTGTTGATGATGATGATGTTAATTCAAGTCACCCTGAGTTCTACAATACAGCACATTCAGTAGCTCCCTATTGGCTCTAGGACAAAATACAAACTCATTGGATTGGTATATAAAGCCCTGCGTAGTCTGGGTTTAGCCAACCTTTCCGAACATACTTCACATTATCTGCCTTTGTGTATTTTGTGTCCATCCAGTCCACCTAGCATGTTTCCCAAACTCAACATTTTATTTCCCACATTCTTATCTTTTGTGGGCTATTCACCTTTCCTGGATTACAGGCCTTCTTCACATCTGATTCTTCCATTTCCTTGCTTTCTTCAAGGCTTGATTTTCCTATAGAAAACATTTCCTGATTCTCCCTACTTGTCAGAGTTATTTCCTTCCTTAAATTATCACGCATCTATGTGTGCATGATACTATTTACATGTCCTGTTCTCTAAGCAAAGTAAGTTTCTTGAAGTCAGGGACAGTTTTTCATTTGGTCTTTGTGACTTTCCTAACTACTTTGATATGCTTGAGCTCCCTTACTATCCAGAGGAGGCCAGACTGACCCAGGAATCAGCCAACTTGGAGGCAGACTGAGCATCTGTTAAGTTTGATATATCAGAGATCCTTTGCAGTGCTCGCTTGCTGAACCCAAAACTCTCTCTACCATGCTGGCAACCATAGAACCGACTTAAGCTGGTTCATAGCAGCTCTAATGGACAGAACTAGCACAACTATCCTAGTTCCGGAAACTTGAGGACTTTTTGGCCTGACCTTCCTTGTTCTGTGTAGGCGTCTCATGATGTCTGAAATGGCCCCTCCTTGGGAAACAGAAACTGAACCCAAAGGACTATGACAATATCTGATTGGGCCATGATACAACCATTCCCACCCAACTTTGAAATTTCTCTTTTTCTTTATAATCTACGCAACCTAATTCAAAGCAAACTCTGTTCCAGCTGCAGCTCCCAGGTACACATGCCTGCCTGCTTTGAGAGAAAATAAACATGCCTACAACTTAATTCTGTTTGTCTTTATCACATCAAACTCTGGAGTTTGACATCTTGTATCCCTACCACCCAACATAGTACCAAACATAAGATTCATAAATCTTTGTTAAATTATGTTGGATGGGATTTGTAGAAATCAGGTTTGGGGATATCTCAATAACGTCAGTGTAATCTTGATCTTTTGTCAGACATTGCTATTTCCCTCTAAATACTTTATCTAGCTCAAGCTCAGGGCTTCTATGTTGCTTTCTGACTTTCTCCTTGCCACGGACCCACTCTCCTGAGTACATTCTCCACCCCGACCAGAATCTGGGATTCCATTCAATGGGTCCCTAGCTCTGATAGGCGAGTTTTCCTCTTATTTTGCAGGGGTCCAGGCCTTAAAACATTTTCCAGCAGTGTTCTCCACAAGGCCCTTTCATAGGTATTCTTCCCTACCTCCTTCCCCCTCCCTTCTCTTTCTGTTGTTCAATCATGTCCTACTGTTTGTGATCCTTTTCTTGGCAGGGATACCAGAGTGGTTTGCATTTCCTTCTCCAGATCATTTTATAGATCAGGAGCTGAGACAAACAGGGTTAGGAGACTTGCCTACAGTCACACAGCTGGTATGTATCTGAGGCCAGATTTGAACTGAGGAAGATGATTCTTCCTGTTTTCAAGCCCAGTGCTCTATCCATTGCTCAACATAACTGCCCTCCCACTCTTTCTATCGCACCTTTATATGTGACTTCCCCTGTTAGAATATAAGTACTTGAGGGACAGTTTGCTTGTATTTGCTTCTCAACTGCTTAGCAGAGTGCCTAGAAAATACTTAATGATTGCTCTATTCGTCACCTATTTGTCTATCAGCTATCAGCTGCCTAAAATGGGATCATGTGTCAGCTAGATCAATGGCAGAGCCTGTGTTAACAAGTCAACAATTATTCCAAATCTAATGAATACCATCATTTTCTAGAGGAAAATCAGTGAAATAACAGTCCAGTAATTGATCTTTATAGGAGGAAT
This sequence comes from Pseudochirops cupreus, assembly GCA_028627135.1. Classification (NCBI taxonomy): domain Eukaryota; kingdom Metazoa; phylum Chordata; class Mammalia; order Diprotodontia; family Pseudocheiridae; genus Pseudochirops; species Pseudochirops cupreus. Next base: position 337,631,532 of record CM053580.1, read on the forward strand.
GGCCTTAAACTTTTATGACAAGACTTCTGATTTACTATAGCATCTCATCTCATTCATTGAACAAATAGTTATTGCTTCTAATTGTTCTAGGCATTAAGTTTGAGACAACCAATGAGGCTTTATAGTCTTACCATGGGAATTGCAGGTCTAGATAGGTTCAATAGCAAAGACATTAACCATCTACCTCAGTTTCCTTACATAAAAAATGGAAATGTTGGTACTTGACTCTAGAGATGAGAATGATTCTGATCAATACCTGGTTATTAACTCCCTTTGCTTGGCTAATACAATCTGTTGTGTGGTTTGTTTGGGGGTTTTTTTGTTTGTTTTTTTCATTAAAACTAGAAGCAATAATCCAGGCACTCTAGACTTCACACGTCATCTCATCTCTCAGCACTAGATCTAAAGTGTGTTCATAATTCTTCTCATGGCTTCTAGTTTATGCCTCACACTTTTATTCTGTTTGTGTTGAGAGCAAGTTTCTGTGATTGTCATATGAGGAATTATTTTGACCCCTGATAACTCTGGAGCTTCTCATTAAGCTGAATTCACAGCTTGTATTCTCTTACAACTTTTACTGGATCTTCTCCCTGAGAGAGCACACAAATAGGAACCACAGGGGTTACTTTTAAGGTCTGATCTGATTTAACTTCTTTATTAATGATCTGGAAGAAGGAGAAAACACAACAATAATGAAATCTGATTCTAAATTGTAAGTTGTTGCAATGACAGAGAAATAAATTGGGTAGAAAACCACAAAATACTGAAATTCGACTTGGCAAGTTACAAACTAATATATTTGAGAACTAAACAGAATTCAAAATACAAGCTGTCAGTGAATGAGTGAAGTCACTCAAACATAAACGTCCCAAACTGCCTGAGGGTAATGGCAGACAGCAAAGTTAATCATGCGAGTTAGTAACACTTGCTATGGCCCAAAAGGATGGAAAATGGTCAGTGCAAACAAAGGATTGGAAAGGAAAATATGATGATTTGCAGAGATGTCATCTAGTATTCTGTCCTTAGGGTGTCTAAATGATACAACTCAATTAGAAAGAGTTCAGAGTAGTTCATCAGGGTATGAAAGGAAATGAAGGAATGACCTTGGAAAAAGTAAGCTGAAGAGGAGATTAAAATAAGTAAATATGAATAGACGAGCTTGGGATAACAGTCTACAAATATTTGAAAAGTGGAAATACTAAGGAAGATAAATAATTATTTAGCATGAATTTCTTGATTTTCATTTATTTGGTTTAGAGAGAATGGTGACTTTCTGTTACTGATCCCTTCTGAAGGGGGCTTTAAAAACACTATTTTGAAAGGCTAACCATACTGCTTCATAGCCTCTGTCCCACCAGACTCTCCATGCTAAGTAGCCCATTGCCTCCCATTAAATCCTTAGCCTCCCAACACCGTGACATTATAGAGTTTCAGAATCAAAAGGCACTTCAGTGTCCATCACCATGTGAAAGACCCCCCTCTATCAATTTACCTGATGGTAGTAATCTAGCATTTGCTTAAAAGTCTCAAATGAGGTCTCATTTCTTCTCAAATAATCCCAATAACATTAATGTACAGAACTGAATTAAGTCTTTCTGAAAATTTACTGAATTAGGTAAAAAGCAGATGGTAAAGTTGAAGTTGTCAGTGGCAATGATTATATTTTTTATTGGATAATAAAATATAACTACTGAAAAACAGGACTTTCACCCTGGTAAAATTTTGAATGCCTTCCTGGCCAGATGATTTTTCATTTCAATGTGGTAAACAATTAAAAAGAAAAAAGATAAAATATAGTCCACATAGCATCATCTGGGCTAATGGAGGAGAACAAATAAAGCAAAACTTCTAAAAATCCAAAAACTATATTTGGATTTGGTATTGAAATATTTGAAAGTCAACTGTCCTCAGATTACACAGAAATAATACTATTTAAAACTCAAACAGTTCTATGATCTCATCAGTTCAAGAATTCTTTCCACAATGCAGATCCCAACCCATCCATGCCAGCTCATTTGTGTAACCCTTGTAAATGCCCTCCTAAAAGTTCATTACATTGGGCCCATTCAACCTGCTGGCTTTCTTCTGCATCAAGAAGGTCCCAGTGGTGCATATAATTCTGGTTATACACCTATCATCCTTTGGTCGAGTGACGTGACCAGTCCATCTGCCCTTTCTGTTAGACAATTCTTTGATTACATCCTTTACTTCTTTAATCAAGCAAAACAAACTCCCATGTTAGTCACTTCCAAAAATATGTCTTTCTCATTCTTCATATTAGTCAAGCATCTCTCGTCTGTCATGAGATGGGCAACATTCAGTCATCTGAAATCATGGTTGATCATTCACTTGATCAGAATTCTTTAATCTTTCAAAACTCTTATCTTTTATAATACTGGTGTTAGAGTATAAATTATTCTTCTGGTTCTGATCACTTTATGGTGCATCAGTTCATATAAGCACCTTGTGCCTCCATTTTTATACTTTTTCATTCCGCTTGGGATTATAGCTATTTCTACATATAGCTTATCTCCCTTTCTAGTGGCTGCTAAATGGTGCAGTGGGCCAAAGGGCTGAAGCTGGAGTCTGGAAGACTTCAGTTAAGTGTGGCCCCAGATACTTACTATTGTGTGACCCTGGGCAAGTCACTTCAACCTCTATCTGCCTCAGTTTTCTCACCCACCTGGCCCAGGTGAACTAACCTCTGAACCCACTGTTTCCATTGTCTTGTGCAGCATTCTGACTGGGTGTATATTAAGTCTGTGCCTTTACATGCTTCTAGGGCATTCGTAAGTAGCACAATTTGAAGTACAGAGCTTGTACTTTTGGTATCAAATGGTCCACCTTCACCTTACTTGAGTCAAAGCATGTGAATACATGTGTGTGGCATGCCCTCTTTAGTTTCACCTTCCCATAGGATCCTAAACTAGGTTAATAATAGCAACTTCCTTCCACAGTTATTGAGAGGATTGAATGAGATAATTTTCAGAAAGTGCTTTGCAAACCTTGTTACAATATACACTAAAAGCTCCATCAAGACAGGCACCATATCTGATTCTTCACTGAATTTCTAACAGTGCCCAATAACTATATGTAGAAGACAGTGTGGGAACATCCTTTTCAGACTGATGCAAAGCACCAGATTAAATGAAGCTGGCCTTTTTCTCTAAGTTTCTTTATTTCATTAACACTTTTCCTAAGAGTACTATATCTAATGAAGCCATGTTGTTTTAAATGGCCTGTCCAGGAGTTGAAAGCTTGCTTTGTCACTTTGAAGCTAGAGATGGTTGCCTTCATTAATGAAGCTAAACTCATTCTTCTTTTTCAAGTGAAAACCAGAGCTCTCCTGCCTGTACATCTGACCTGATCCTCTGAAATAAAACAAAAAACCATTCTGTACCCCAAATACTTTCTCCTGAGAAAAGAAATGAATGGCAACATCCTTCTAGAATTCATCCATGTATGACAATTTCTTTGTTTTTTTCCAAATTGAACTCCTTCCTCTACCCCACCCTCCCAATAATAGCTTTCAACTGATTCCTCCTGGAATATCACTCCTTAGTAATAGATCAATCATTTTGACTTTTTCTTCTGTCACTCTGTATTTTAATGCCATCGAAGTACAAACCCTCTCCATTCTCATGGTAGTCCCTTCTTTCACATCCCAGATGACATTTCTTTGCTTGTTCTTCATACCCTGTTGACTGTGGTACTGATTCATGCCTCTGCTGGGATACCATTTCCTGCCTCTGGCCCCTCAGATTAGTCTATGATATCTCAGGCAACTCAGTTCTGTCCCTGTACCTCTAACCCAATGCTCCCAGCCTTTCCCTAAGCACATACTTTCAAGCTTTGTCTTTTCTTTGCTTCCCTTCCTTCCTCAGGTGGTATTGTGTTTAGTTTAAGAGTTTAGAGAATTTGGACTTCTAGAGAAAAGAGGACTTCCTGTCCCGAGGGAAGACAAGAATCACCCACATCACTCCCGAATCCCTAAGAGCCCTTGGGATTAAAGACCCATATTGGAGGAAGGAGAGAAGGAGCAGAGATTCAGACTTTTCCACCACCACTCCCTCATAGTGACGGCGACTTAGCCAAGACTTATCCAAGAGGCAAAGTAGCTTAAGGGAGTAGAACCATAACAACATACTGGTCATGGGACCCTGAGCAAGTCACCTAAACTCTCAGTGCTCCGGACTACAAGTAGCAGAAAAGATGTCAACCTGTATTGGTCATAATAGCTAACATTTTTATAGTCCTCACTGTGTGTCAGGATCTGTGCTTAGCACTTTATTGTCATCTTTAATTATCATCTCATTTGATGCTCAAAACAACCCTATTTATTTGTTTGTTTATTTATTCATTCATTATTTTACAAATGAGGACACTGAGGCACAGAGAGGGTGAGTGACTTACCTAGAGTCACAGGAAGTGTATGAAGCTGGATTTGAACTCAGTTCTCCCTGACTCCAAGTCCAGGGCCCTAGGGTGTAGTTACTATCTCTATTCAGATAGTGCCAATCCCATGGGAAGGACAATTGCCATCTAGCAACTTTGAAAAGTGTCTCCCTTCCAGGGGAGGCCAAGCCTTAGGAGCAACACCATAACACTCTGGGTTTCTGAACAGTAAAAAGAGGGACTCGTCAGAATTTGGGGATGTTGTCTGTCCAGTTGCCCCAGGTAGGAAATTATACAACAGCATGGCACTAAGTGGCAAGGAGTGACTGGAAGAGCAAATAGCTACTAGCATGTCAAAGAGCTACACTAAACTTAAATTCAAGTTCAATTTTGTTAACCCCTTAAGTGCCATGTGTGTTTAGGGCTTGGTTTTTTTTTGGTGGGGGAATTGCAAGGCAATTGGGATTAAGTGACTTGCCCAGGATCCCACAGCTAGTAAGCGGAGGGGGCGTTGTTTTTGGTGTCTGTATATGGGGTCCAGTGAGATCTTTTCATCTTCTGTGTTAGATAAATACAATACAAAATGAAATAATAAAGTGTTTGCAAAAAGAGCTATATAAATGCCAGCCATTTCCCAGGTGGTGAAATAAGGACTGTCCTATGGAATGTCTGTTTCTTACCTTGGATGTTTGTATGAGAACTGGAGATCCTTTCAGTTACATGTATGAATACCGAAATATGTTTGGAGATTTTCCTCTAGCAAACTCAGGGTGGGGGCAATGAGCCAAAGCAATAGTTCAACTTACCATAAACTTAGTTATTGAAAGGAAAAAAGAATGTCAATTTGTTTTCTAATTGCATGTTTTACATGAATGGGTCAAACAAGCAATTACATAAGGAAACTGAATTATTTCTCTTATCAATGTAGCTGACTTGTGTTATGTGACTTAACTAAGAAAAAAAAAGCAAAAACCTTAGATGCCCCTTAAAATTTGTTGCAAGAGAACTTGACTCATACTGCAGACATGTGAACACATACATAAAGTTTGATTTTCATGTTTGGCCATGCTCTGTTGTAAATAAACCATTTCTCTTTGAAAACAACTTAAACTCATCCAATAGCATTTCGTTTAGTCCTAGGAAAGCAATAGCAAAGGCTATAAAAGTAAAAATTTATCATCTGCAGGGTGCTTTTCTGAGTCCTGTGGTACGCTCCTTCTTGCTTAGGAGTTTGATGGATAGAGCTAATTCTTTTTTTTTCCTGGATTAATTTAGTTACTAGAACAATAATTCCACTCTCTTTAACAGAGGAGGTGATACATCACCAACCCTTCAGATCCTTAGTCAAGATTTCTTTGGGTAAAACAGTGTCAGCACGGGAAAAAAAGATATAGTAGTAGAGATTTAGATTGTCTGGTTTTTACTTTTGGCACCACCAATGATTTTATACTCTCAATTCAATTCAACAAATGTTTAGAGCACCTTCTGTGTTCAACGCATTCTGCTAGGTTCTGGGGTTACAAAGATTTTTTTTTTTAAGTAAAGAAACCTGGTCAAGGAGGTTATATTCTACCAAGACAAACAGAGTGTACATAGATAAGTGTAATACAAGATGGATTTGATGAGGGCAATGGGCTCAAGAAAAATTTGAGTAGGGAGAAAACAATTTCCATTGGGGGAAATCTCTGCAGTTACAGAATCAATAGCACTGTACTTATCTACCTCCTAAATAGCTTATGTGGATTACATATACATTAATGTTACATATAATCTATAATCTATATAAGCTAATCATTTTATATAGTAACATTACTTGTAAAGATTATGGATTAATATAGTTTATTATTATATATTAGCATTTATAAAGATTATAGATTACATATAAAGTTTATAGACAGATTTGAGGCTTTACTATTATTGACATTACATCATTATGAGATGTCATATTCCATATTATTCAATTTCTTTCTATATCATGATTTTTCAGATTTTGTTATGGAAGCAGGACTTGTTATTTGTAAATAGGAAATCTCCTTTAGTGTCATGTCTCTGGTTATCTAAGGAGTCATAAAAATCTTTTTTTAGATAAAATAATGCCTTATTTTATAAGTTAAATATTATTATTAAATGTTATTTAAAAGTCCTTAATGAAATACCTCATATGTCTTTATCTGAGATGTATTTCATTAGTGTAGGAAGAGAAGGTTGGAAAGTGTGATTTATGGAATGGAGAAAATCAGTTTCTTTATTTGAAAATCCCATTTTAGGATTATAAGGTTGGAAAGCACCTTAAAAGTCATCTAATTAAATTCTCTACCTAGAAGAAAGGAAGACCCTCTGTAATCATATCATTATTTTCTCTGATCATACGAGTGACTAAGTGGTCTCTATCTCATTGAGGCAGCTAGGTTGGTTAGAGCACTAGGCGTGGAGTCAAGAAGTTGTTTGTCAGTAGGTTCACTCATGTCTGTTTCTTCATGACCCCATTTGGGGTTTTCTTGGCAAAGATACTGTACTAGTTTGCTATTTCCTTCTCCAGCTCATTTTATAGCTGGGGAAACTGAGGCAAACAGGGTTGCCCAGGGTCATACAGCTATTAAATGTCTGAGGCTGGACTTGAACTTAGGAAGAGGAGTCATTCTGACTCCAGGCCCAGCACTATATGCACTATGGCGCCCCCTAGCAGCCTAAAGATACCTATCCCTCCCTCTAAAATTTTCTCTCCTAGATTAAACATCTGAAATTCCTTTGACTAAGTGTCTTGTGACATGGTTTAAACTGCAGTGGTTCTCAACCTGTGGGTTATGTTCAATTTGTAACAATGAAAATACATCCTGCATATCAGATATTTACATTAATATTCATAACAGCAGCAAAATTACAGTTATGAAGTAGCAACGAGAATAATTTTATGGTTGGGAGTCACCACAACATGAGGAACTGTATTAAAGGATCGTGGCATTAGGAAGGTTAAGAACCACTGGTTTAGAGTCTCCTCACCATGATGTTTGCTTTCATTGGCTATGTTGCAGCTTATGAATTGGTTTCTTAAACGTGGCGCTCAGAACTAAGCCGACTTCAGATGTTGTTTGGCCAGGGATGTACTTGGAAGACTTCTCACTCCCTTCATCAGCACCCTCTGCTTCTCTTAATGTAATCTGGCCTCATAGAAGGACCACATGTTTTGGAGTTACAATATTTGAGTCCCAGCTCTGAGACTAATAGGCCATGTGGCCTGGCACCAGTCACTTAAACTCTGAATACTATCAATTTTCTCATCTGTAAAAGGGGGAGAATAATAGGTCCCTTACATTACCTAGTTCATAGGGTTGTTGTGAAAATAAAGGAGATAATGCATGGAAATCTCTTGCTAAACCTAAGGGTACCACATAAACGTAAACAAAGAGAGGCCCACCAACTGTGTGGCCCCCAAAGGGGAGGAAGATCCACAGCATGAGAGGGAATTAGGTGCTCTGGGGAGCAATTGAGACCTATCTTTCCTTTGTACTGTGACTCATGTGGAATATGTGCCCAGAGGGAAGGCGAACCTTACAGATGATGGTTGCTTAATTCCCTGTGAAAATGGAAAGCACAATTTCCTGACTGTTGGAGGGGAGCAAGGGAGAGGAGGGCATTTTTCATTGGGTCAAGAAAATCCTGGCCTTCACACAATGTTTTATTAGTCTCTTTGCTTGCAGAGGAGCTTAAAGAAACATGCACCAATTCTGATGTTTCCAGGAGAGCAGGTAGGGGCAAAAAAAATCAAAGATTATTATTGAGAGAGGCTCCCAAGGTAAACACAATTATAAGGTCACAAATTTAGGGTTAAAAAGGATGGTTAGGGGCAGCTAGGTGGTGCAGTGAATAGAGCACCAGCCCTGGAGTCAGGAGGATCTGAGTTCAAATATGACCTAAGACACTTAACACTTAGCCGTGTGACCTTGGACAAGTCACTTAACCCCAATTGCTGTGTCTTCCCCACTTCAAAAAGCAAAAAAAATCTTAAATATAAAATAAAAATAAAAGGGGTGGTTATTTAGGCAGCTAGGTGGCACAGTGGATAGAGTGCTAGCCTTGAACTCAAAAAGACCTGAGTTCAAATCCTGTCTCAGACAGTTACTGTGGGCCCCTCATGTAATGGGAATGGGAATTTGAAGATCTTCCCTGCCCATTAAGAGATCTAGGGGGGAGTTTGAAGACCTTCCCTGCTTTGAAAGTAAACTCTGCCCCCTAGAGCCCACAGGAAGCTTCCCTGCTGGGAAGACAATCTCTGCCCCTGATAGGCTGAATGTGGTCACATGGAGCCTGTGGTGGGAGGAGTCTGCTGAGGAGAAGCGGAGCCCACAGAGAAGCTGGTAGAGAGTGAGTCTGACAGTTGCAGACAGTTGGAGATGGAGGAGCTCATAGAGAGAGAGGGTTTTGTGAGTAAATATTGATCATGTATTAGTTTGTGGGAAGGCTAAAGGATGCTGTGGCTCTCAGCATTATTATGGCTTCTAAATATCTTTGGTACTTTAGCTTACTGGTTTTGGGGTTCAGTTTTCTGATGTCTAAATAAATCCTTCAGCTTTATCCTTTATTTGGAGAGTCTGGCATATTTTGCAATCAAATGTCATGCGATAGTTATAGTCACAATCTCTATCGTGATCATGGGCACTGTAAATATTGCATTGGTGCTACACCTGAGCAAGTCACTTAACCTTCTGTGCCTCAATTTCCTCATAAGTAAAATGGAGATAGTAATAGCATCTACCCCTCAAGATTGTTGTAAAGGTCAAATGAGTTAAGTTTTGTATAGAACTTTTATTTAGTCCACCCCTTTTATTTTATGGATGAGGAAAATGAGGCTCAGTGAAGCTAAGTGACTCATCCAAAGTCACATAGATTGTAAGAGGCAGATCTAGGATTTAAATGCAGGTCCTCCAATTTACCCCATTTATACCTAGCTTGTACATAGTACATTGCACGTTGTCTCCCCTTTTAGGCTGTGAGCTACCTGAGAGCAGAGACTGTCTTTTGCCTTTCTCTGTATCTTTAGTGCTTAGGACAATGCCCAGCACGTAGTAGGTACTTAATAAATATTTACTGACTGGCTCATTCTCCCTCCAAATCTAGCACTCTTTCCATATACAAGGAAGTCCATTGTGGGAAAAGCCAGGACCCTGTAAACATATGTTATACCTGGTTACAGTTCTCTGATTTCCTCCTTTATAAATTAAATTCAGAATTCATTGGGTATTCTCTACAGATTCACAATAATCTCTTTAAGTGTTTGATCTTTTCTTGTGCATTGAGATTACATAAGATTCTATTAGAAAAATTTTGTTTTTTAAGAGCATCCCATCCTTATAGATCCGTTTTCCTTTTTAAGATCTCAAGCTCTAGAATCATTCCTTTAATTTCTCTAAGTGTTTAAAATCTACTTTCTTAGTCTAGGTCAGGGGTGGGGAACCTGCAGCCTCAAGGTCACATGTGGCCCTCTAGGTCCTCAGCGATGGCCCTTTGATCAAATCCAAACTTCACAAAACAAATCCTCTTAGTAAAAGGATTTGTTCTGTAATACTTGGACTCAGTCAAGATGCCACGCCCACGGACCTAGAAGGCCACATGTGGCCTCGAGGCCGCAGATTCCCTACCTCTGGTCTAGGTAAAATACCTGGTCAATACGCCCAGATTCCTTTTCAGAGAGCCAGAACAGCAATTCTCTGACCCCTCATTTCTCCCTTAACCTTCTGAGAGATAAAACTGTTGCTAAGGCAGGTTAAAAATATATCAGATATTCTTCTCTGAGTGGAATAAGGCCCCCAGTAGTTAGACAATAAATAGTTCAGGTTATCAATCCCCATCACAATATCTCTTGCCTCTGTATCCATTCTTGTGAGCTGACCATAGGTTTCCTCCATCCAGTTTAGCAATCTGTAGCAGACTCCCCAAGAAAAATTCTTTCTGCTTCTCTTTCCTTTGATCTCTACTCAGGTGCTTTCTACCCTGATATTCCCTCAGATTCAGAGATTTCCACACAAGGGAACACCTTGACATATGGTGCTACTCTGCTACCTCTTCAAGTTTCTTTCAGATAATTTTATTTTGGACAGTCTTCGCGCAAATGTCCTTAATTTGATTACTGCAGTAAGAAATCTTTGTGAATATGTTGTTCTCAATCTCCTATCTATCATAGCTCCCCGAGATTGGGAATAGCATGGGGTGAACCTGTATTCATTTAAATGCCTTATTTTCTCACATAGATTCAGCTAGAAGCTGTGGGGAGCAGGCTTGCAGTTCAAAACGTTCTCTATTTGCAGTGACTATCTCCATATTTCTATCGATTGTTTGTCCAACTAAATATCAGAGTCTAAACAATGGATTTTTTTTCATCCACTTGATTTTCCCTGGATGTTGAAATAGGCCAAATTATTTCAAGGGGTTTAAGATTTCATCAACCACGTTCAGTAATGTTCCAAGGATCTGTACAATTAGCATCATGTCATTTGCAAACAAGCATCAAAATGTTTTGACCATCTGTGTAAAATTCGTCTTCTTGATCACCTCCATGGCAGTGTTAGCCCCCTTGGTGAGCATGTATCGCCCTGTTTTGTTCCTCAGCTGATATTAATGATCAGAAGATTGGCAAATAAGCTTCTCTCTGTTGTTACGTCTTTCAAGAAATGCATAATTTTGATGGATTTGTGAAAGAAAATTTATTGGAAAACAGCCATTACAGCGGAGATTTGATCGATAGGATTAAATGTTTTTTATAATTATTTAATAATAGCATTAGTAATCAACATTATTATTAACATTAACAATACCCAACATTAACATTAATAATATTATTTCATAATAATTTTGTTATTGTTCTATTATCCTTTCATGACCTCATTTGGGGTTTTCTTGGCAAGGATAGTGAAGAGGTTTGCCATTTCCTTCATGAACTCATTTTACAGGTGAGGCAACTGAGGCAGACGAGTTTAAGTGACTTGCCTGGGGTGGCACAGGTAGCACGTGTCTGAGGCTGAATTTGAACTCACAAAGCTGAGTCTTCCTAATTCCAAGCGTGGCACTCTATCCACTGTACCACCTAGCTGCTCAATAATGTTTTTAATAATCATTAAAAATAACCATCTGTTGAAAACTCATTTATTTATTTATTTGTTTTAAAACAGAATATCCACTTTGGAAACAAACAAGACCTATGGATCTTTACATTTGTAAACTTGGGCAACATAAGATAAAAAACAACAGTTGGCATTTTTAAAAAATTATTTTTATATTTAACAAGGGAAAATAAAATAGTAAATAAAGACAAAAAAATACCAAAAGAAAAAATAACCATCAAAATAGGATATTTGCTATATCTTTCAGTCAATTGTGTCATCAAGCATTTATAAGGGGGGCAGTTAGGTGGTGCAGTGG
>CM053580.1:337643839-337673123 GCA_028627135.1 Pseudochirops cupreus
TTTCCCCCTGAACTAGGTAAATGGTATTTGATTGATTAAAGTAAGATTGTTAACCCACTTTGAGTTGCTTTCCTTTAGAAAAGCAGATCTAAGAACCTGTGCTAGTAGCCGCCCTAGGTATGCTAGGGTGCTTGCTGATACATGGTCCAACACTATAAAGCCTGAAATAGTGTATAAGCAACAGGAGTAGAAAAGGAGGTAGAGGAACTGTGGTTTGGGAGTAATTCTGATGCTGCCATTTAGTATTGTTGAGGTTTGGGGTTTAGGGGTTGCTCAAGACCCCAAAATACCTACATACTAGGTCCTGTCAAATGAATTCTACTCAAGGTTTCTTTCAACCAAAGTAAAATAAAGTTTATTAAAGATTTGCCATAATGGGTAGACTCTTAAGGAGCCTGAGCATTTGAGATGCTTGTACTGACAAGCGGGTCAGAACAATCTGACACAGGCTGTCTGAACTAGATTGAATCTGAGTCCTCATGGAGGCAAGATGGATCTTATATACAGAAAGATTGTGGGAAGGATAGGGGTGGTCTAGAGGAGGGGTTTGGGGAAGGTCTTGAGGAGGAGTCTAAGGAGGATCTTAGGGACTGAAGGTCAGACTCCAAAATGGGATTAAGGATGGGAAATAGCTAAAGACTACCTAGAGATGACAGACAATGGAGGGCTAGGCTGGTTTAAGAGTAACAGGTTTGGGTATAGATATTTTGATAGGATCAAAGGTGGGAAGTAGCTGGACAATGGAGGGCTAGGCTAGGTTAAGAGTAACAGAGATTTAGGTCTAGAAATAATAAAAGACTTATGGCCTCAGGCAAATGCCTCATCAAGTGGGAAGAGTTAAGGAGAATTCAAGGGGGTTCCCAAAGCCTGTACCCCCATCATTACCTCTGGATATGATCTGGGTAGGTCATTTAATCACTTTAGGCCTTCTTTCTTCATCTATAAAACAAAGGGGTTGGACCCAATGGCCTTCTTGTTCTAAATCTATTATTCTAAGATTTGAGAATCATAGAGAATCAGACTCTTAGACTTATTCATAATATCTGAAAGATCTTGTAGAGGTAGAATTGATTGACTATGCAGGAGAGGGGAAGAGTCAAGAATGACTGAGGTTTTGAGCTTAGGCAACTTAGGTGAATGGTGGTTCCATTAACATAAAGGAGTTTTGAAGGAAGGTTCAATTTGTTGCTTTAGTAGAGTCATCATTTCATTGCTTCCCTTCACTAATGCAGAGCTCCCCCTTCCCTCCATCATACTTTCTCATACTGTACAATTCTTGTCTGCTTCCCCATAAATCATCAACATAAGATATACTCAATGGCTTGGAGACCTTTTTCTGGATTAGTTTACAGTTTATTTATTTAACTAGCGACTGCTACTTTATTAAACAGGTGTCAATAAATCCAGAGGGTATGTGGTCAATCTGGTGGAAGATAAAATGCCCCTGGCTCTTTCCCCACTGAGGTTAATTATCGCATGATGTAGCTTTTTTCTAATACATTTTTGATGTGCTGAGATTCTCCCTGATGATTATGGTTAAACTGACAATTTGGTTGAGAATAATGCATCAGTTCATTGACTATGGCTCATCTTAGGCCATAGATCCACATGTGAATCAAAGAAAATTGTGCTGTATTTATCTTAACAGAGACTAAAATGAATCTGGCAGTGGACCATAGGTATGTCTCCAGCTTCATTTGGTTAGGCTAGACTGAGATTGATTTTGTAAAATATCACATCTATTTCTATATAGGATGGTGTTCACAAACTTTGTTCTGTTCCTAACATACTTTATTTGATTTTTCCCTGCCAAAATCCATGGAAATTTGTAAATAACACAAATTTGTTATTTGTAATTTGTAATTTAACTTCAAATTTGTAATTAACACAATGGAAATTAATCTTTTAAATATTCCTTTAATTGGATTTTTGAGATAATTTGAAATATGACCACTGCCACTAAAAATAATATTCTAATATCCTTTTTTCTGTTTGGAGTTATCTTAGCACACTGTGGTTCACTGACTATTAGGTTGTTATTCTACATAAATCGGGGCAGCTAGGTTTCGCAGTAGATAGAGTGCCAGTCCTGGAGTCAGGAAAACCTGAGTTCCAATCCTGCCTTAGACACTTCCTAGCTGTGTATCCCTGGGCAAGTCACCTAACCATGAAAGCCTCTACTTCCTCATCTGTAAAATGAGCTGGAAAAGGAAGTGGCAAACTGCTGTAGTGTCTTTGCCAAGAAAATCCCAAATAGGGTCATGAAGATTTGGACGTGACTGAATGACTGAACGGTATTCTACATAACAGTCAGGGGCACAAAGTCTAGTCAGAAAATATTAAACCATCATCTAGTTCCTTGGTAGTACGGATTTTTTTAAAAAATCATTGTATTTGCATTCCCAGCACCTAACACAGTGCTTGGCACAAGCTTAATAAATGCTTGTTGCCTGATTTATTGATTGATATAATCAAGCCATACCAATATGACATTAGTAAACAAATGGCACAGACTTGTCAAAAGTCTACATCTCCTGACATATTGAATATTTCATCCTTGAAGCCAAAACAGCATATGAGAAATTCAAGTCTTAGTCAGTTCAGATATACAGTTCACTTAATGTTGTTACAAAATGGCTCTTCTGCATCTACTCTAACAGTTCATTTCCCTAAGAAAATTGTGTGGCATAAAGCAGGGCTTCTTGAGCTTTTTCACTCAGGACCCCTTCAGCACTTCTTAAATAGTGGGTTGCAACCCCATCTAGCAGATAGAAAGCCAGTCTTGGAGAAATGAAGATTTAGGTTTAAGGGCTGTTTCTGAATTATAATGATTCAGAGAGCTTGGGCAAGTCTCTCAATGTCCCCAAGAAGACCCCTAAAAATATAATTTACAAATGGTCACTAATCTGCATTGGTGAGGGGAGTTTGTTTACCAGAGATTCTCTGTACCAGTGAAATCACAAATTCAGTAGTGTATGATATGTGGGTTTTGTTTTACTTTTATATTTTTATTTTATTTTAACATATTTTACTAAAAATAAAATATTTTAATATTTTACTTTAATATTATGCCATTAACCATTGTGTGTCATAAACTCCCACATTTTTCTTATCTTTCTTATTACAATAATACTTTAAATTTTTGAAAATTGCCTAAAATGATTTTTATTTCATTTTTCTTATGCATGGGCAAATGTCTTCTTAAGGCAAAGCACTGGATATGATTGCCACAAAATGCAGTTCCTAATAGTTTCATCAAGAAAAATACCCTCAGGTTTAGATTTTTCAGCATTGGTCTAAAACTAATATGATTTTATTTTAATGATAACAACAAAATTAATTCAGTCTTTTCTTACCAGAACAGAGCCCCAAATGGTGAAAATGATAAACATCTACTTGGATACAATGGAAAGGAAATTAAACCATGTTTTTATAAGATCAGGTTTTCAGTGAACAATCATTTCTCTCTCCTCTCTGAATACAAGTGTGTTACACATATGCTCAACTAGATATGAAGGGAAAAAAATACTATTTGCCTTCCACCATTTTTAATCACTTTCCAGAGGAGAGAATAACAGGGTGGCTATAGCATAACCATAGCATAACTGGCATAAATAAAGGAAGAAAACATATACTTGATTTAAGCAGAAGAATATCTACTAAAGCAGCAGTTCTTACCAAAACAGGGCACCTTTTTGACCCAATACTATAGTTACATAGTTTGGATTAGATGGCATCATCACTCATTAGTGAGACAACTGATTGTAGATGATCCTTGTATTCACTGCCTAATGTTGAGAATTTGGGGGCTGCAAAGGGTCAGGTACTGTGTCTTTGTTCCTACATATATGTATATATGTGTGTGTAACTCTATGTATGTGTGTATAACTATTCTTAGGAAATGCTTGGAAAATATTTAGTTATAATAAAGGTCATTTTAAGAAGTATATACACATATACATATGAGCATGTATGTATATAAATACCCATATGCACATATGTGTACATATAGACGTATATATACATACATGTATATAATTAAAATATTTATGAAACCAAAAGCAAGCATCATATGCAATGGGGATATGCTAGAAGCTTTTCCAATAAATACAGGATTAAAGCAAGGATGGCCACTCTGCCCACTTTTATTTTATGAATTTTAGAGATGACTTTTCTCTTGCTTCTTTTTTTTGTTTAAATGTAATATTTATTATATAGGACAGTTACCTCTGGGACAGGGAAGGAGGAATACTGGGAGATTTTTCAGTTATGTAAAAAAGTGATAAAAAAAATTTTAAGTTGTATCAAGGGAAGAAATTTGACTGGGGAATTTTTTTGAACAAATATAAAAACATTCTGGGAGGGGAGAGAATGGACCTGAAATTTCATTGGCATAAGGAAGTTGAAATGAGAAAAGTCTATTGTGTAGATTTGCTTCTACCGCCAAAAAGAAAAAAAATAGATTTTGGGGCAGCTAGGTTGCGCAGTGAATACAGCACTGGCCCTGAAGTCAGGAAGACCTGAGTTCAAAGTTGGCCTCAGACACTTAACACTTACTAGCCATGTGACCTTGGGCAAGTCACTTACCCCCAATTGCCCTGCCCTCCCACCTCCAAAAAAAAGCAAAAAAAAAAAAGATTTGCTTCTAATAGAGAATTTATAGTTTTAGAGATTTGCTTGGGGCACTGTGAGGTTAAGTAGCTTCCCAAAGTCACACAAACAGTATATATTCAAGGCAGGACAAGAACCCAGTTTGTCCTAACTCCAAGGTCAGATTTCTATCCTGTACACCACATTGCCACTCTCAAACTCATAAGCATTGACATTCTACCTTATCGCTTGCCCTTTCTTCCATCTTTTGGCTGGCCTTTCTCAGGAAGAGCACGTTTTCTCCTTTTCGATAGAAATTTATTATAAAGTAAATGTGTTATCTATTTTGCGGGGGGAGATTCTTCAGTATGAGATCGTACTCAGAGTAGTGTCCAAGCCACTGTTAGTTTATCCAGTTTTTACAGTAGACTAAATATTTTATTTTAGTAAAATTATCTTGCTTGTAGCAACTTGCACTTAGGACCCTTGATTTTCAAGGATTGTTAACATGTGAGGCAGTGGTGGCACAGTGGCGCAGTGAATAGAGCACCAGCCCTGAAGTCAAGAGGACCTGAGTTCAAACCTGGCCTCAGACACTTGACACTTAACTAGTTGTGTGACCTTGTGCAAGTCACTTAATCCCAATTGCCTTGCCTTTCTCCCCCCCCCCCAAAAAAATTATTAACATAGTTCCCTTTTCCACTTTTAAAAAAGTAGCACCCAAATGTTTTGCTAAAGGCCTGTAATATGTACTCCAACCTAATTATAGCAGGAACTCAAGCTCTCTGAGCCTATTTATTAACAAATCTATTTCACCCATCCAATGAGACTCCAGATTAAATGGGGCCACATTCTCAGGCTGGCTCAGCTATTTAGTCATCAACGAAGAGGCATCTGCTTGGGAATGTCAAAGGATACAGTGTATGGCCACTCCTGCTTCCAAGCCTTTTTGGAATTTCTTCCCATCTCCCCACTAACCACCACAATCCTCTCTTTTAGAATTAATTTGCCCCCTGAAACTATCACAAACTTAACATTTTCACAATCTGAACCAGTCAGTCCATCAAACTTTCTTCAGCCAGCCCAGCAACTGATCTCCCCCACAAACACACATATACACATATCCCTTTATTTAAAAAAATAAAAATAAGAAAATAAAAACCTTATCCATTGCAGAAGTGGGCCATGCTTCTCTTTCCTGTACATTACTTTGTGCTTGTGCTATCTCTCACTTCCAACATAACAGCCATAGGGTAGAGACATCTGTTTTCCACATAACTCCCCAGTACCCCAGTACAGTATGGTGTTCTGCACATAGGACTCCAAAACCAAAAATGCCCTAAGTATACCCAATTAGAATGTAACAAGCTCCTTGAGCATAGCTATTAGTTATCATCTTCATCTTTGTCTCCTCCCAATACCTCCTGTAGGCAGAACCATAGGAAAACTGTGCAGGGAGACCTTGGAGGAGTTATAAAAAGCCTCGTAAGTCTCACCTATGGAAAAAGAACTTTAATAAATGATTAAGTGAATTGAATTTACTGACTTAGGTAAACAAAGTAGCTGGTATTCCACTGACTAAAGGGCCTGTACTGATTTCTGACACCTGGGACATGTCCTTTATGAAAACTGAAATCACTGCCTTTAGAATCAGATTACCTTTGACAGGGGACTCAGGTAGCAAAATGTACGTGAAAGGCACTGACCTAGCAATCAAAAGACCTGGGTTGTAGTTCCAGCTCTAATACTAACTGGCTATGTGATTTGTGGTGAGTCATGTAACCTCTCTGGGTCTGAATTTCTTCTAATAAATGAAAGCACTGTCCTAAATGATCTTTATAAAGTCTCCTAAGTCTGTTATTCTGTTATTGGTCTCCAATTACTGAGAGTGGTGACTGGATTTTGAGACGTGTGAGCTCATTTGGAGGAGGCTGAAAAACTTCCATGAGTGAAAATGTCCTGACGTAATTGTTTGGCAGACCAAAGCTAATATTTTGTTGTTAGCAGCATTGGATATATCTGGATATGTGAGTGATCCAGAAGTATGATTATATCTTGGAAGAGAATCTGCACAGAGCAACAATATACTCTTTTGATTTCTAGCCAAAAGTTAAAGGCATATCATCAGTGAGAGAGTATCATGACTACCAAAACAAATCATTATGATTTCCTATTGAAATGTTCCTTCCTGAAAAAATCTTCATCCAGGGGAATAGCCGATTCCAGAATATGATCCAATAGAATCAGAAATAAAATGTATTTTAAATAATCAAGATATATTGAAGGCATCATTCTTGTAGGGCAAAATACACAACATATTTTTGGCCTCTGCTAAGAACTGTAAAGTGGATTCATTTTATTTCCATGAACAAAACAGAACTATTGAACAATTAATCTACAATAATTCATTCTAAGTGAATTCTGGTTTGAATTCCATTATCAAACCTCTTCTTTCTTTGGCCTGAGTTTGCCTAGAAATTGTTGCTTTTATTGTGGAGGCAATTTTTTTTAAGGGACTAGGGTGGAGGGGAGCATCATTTGGAAACCAAAAAAAATAGCTACACTGAAAAATATAAACCTCCCTCCTGCCCTATTGAAAAGTAGAATTAGAGGTTGTATATGTATATGTGTAGGTTCCAAAAACTCAAAATTGCTTTTGCATTTGGATTCTATCTTCTTCTTGCCATTTCAGTTTCTACTTTGGCATGGTGACCCTTGGGTGGCATTTCCAGTGATTAGGAAAGGTAGCTCAGTGACTCATTTGGTTATTGGATTTGGGGCCAGGCTGGTTATAGACTCATAGAATCTCAAATATGGAAGGGGCTTCAAGAGCTATCTAGAGTGACCTATACTTGCTTAAGAATTCTCTCCACAAGAGGTAGGATGGGATAAATTATCTCACATAAAAGAGGGAAGAAAAAACTTTTATAGTGGAGGGGAAGAGGGGAGAATGAGGAGGACTGAGTGAACCTTTCTCTCATCAGAATTGGCTCAAAGAGGGAATAATATACACCCTCAATTGGGTATAGAAATCTATCTTACCATACATACAGGAAAGTCAGAGGGGAAGGGGATAAGAGAAGGTGGGGAGTGGAGATGATAGATGAGAGGGCAAAGAGAGAGAGAATAGAAAAAAACAGGGTGGGGGAGGAATAGGATGAAGGGAAATACAGTTAGCAACAGTAACTGTGATAAAAATTTTGAAGCAAGTTTCTCTAATAAAGGTCTCATATCTCAAACATATAGAGAACTGAGTCAAATTTATAAAAGTAACAGCCATTCCCCAATGGATAAATGATCAAAAGATATGATCAGTTTTCAGATGAAGTAATCAAAGCTATATATGTTGATTAGAAAAATGCAAATTAAAACAATTCTGAGGTACTACCTCATACCTATTAGATTGGCTAATATGAGAGAAAAGGTAAATGACAAATGTTGGAGGGGATGTGGGAAAAATGAGACATTAATACACTGTTGCTGGAGTTGTGAACTGATTCAACTATTCTGTAGAGCAATTTGGAACTATGCCCAAAGGCCTATAAAACCATTCATATTCTTTAGCCTAGAAATACCACTGTTAGGCCTGTACCTCAATGGAGACTAAAAAAAAAAAAACAAAAAGGGAAAGGACTTGTATGTACAAAAATATTTATCACAGCTCTTTTCTGGAGGCAAAGAATTAAAAATTAAGGAATGTCCATCAATTGGGGAATGACTGAACAAGTTATGGCATCTGATTATGGTGGAATACTATCACACTGTAAGAAATAATAACTCTCAGAAAAACCTGGAAAGACTTGCATGGGCTGATGCAAAGTGAATGTACTGTGTACAAAGTAACAGCAATATTGTAAGATGATTAACTATGAATAACCTAGCTATTCTTAACAATACAGAGAGATCCAAGACAACTCTAAAGGAATTATGATGAAAAATGCTATCCATCCCCAGAGAAAGAACTGATGGTAACTGAGTACAGATTAAAGCATACTTTTTTTAACTTTCTTCATGTTTCTTGAGTATTTTTGTCTATGTTTTCTTTTACAACATAACTGTTATGAATATGTTTTATATGACTACACAAGTATAACCCATATCAAATTGTTTGCCTTCTTAATGAGAGGGGGTGGGGAAGGAAGAAAGGAGAGAATTTGGAATTCAGATTAAAAATGAATGTTAAAAATGTTTTTACATGAAACTGGAGAAAAATTTAAAAATAAATAAAACAAAATTCCCATTTAAAAAAAAAAGAATTCACTCCACAAGGCCCCCAACAATTGATCATCCATCTTTGCTTAAAGACCTCCAGTGAAAGGAAACCCACTGTCTCCTAAGGTGGACAACCATGGTTTTGAACAGTTTTGTTGGGAAGTTTTTCCTAACATCAAGCCAGAAACTGCCTATATACAACTTTTAAGCCCATTAAAACAGTCATATAGTTGTTTATAGAATTTAGCCTGAATTAGTTAAGGTAGTTTCCAAAAGTGGAAAATTTACAAACAAATATAGACAATATTTGAGAAAATATTAGAGGCCACAATACTATTTTCCTTTTCCTTCTAGACTGAAAGGATATAGCTATTTTGACAGAGAAGAGAGAATAACAATATTTCTCAGTTATTAATTTGTGTAAAATTTACTTTTAGACTTTGGTGCTTGCCTAATTTTCTTAGGACTTATAATTTATTTAAAAAAAAACTAAACTAAACTAAATCTTCAAAGGATCTCCTTCTCAGTGATAGCCCCAAAATAATTTCCCATTCCCTAGTCAAATCTAGTCAAATTTGGTACACCTTTCCTTGACTAGATCCACCAAATCTGCTGCCAAATTTTCATGTTCCTTAGTAGCCACAGGAATTTACTTCATATTTAAGTTATCCCTACACACACACACACACACACACACACACACCCTAAATACAGGTCAAACAGGTTTTATCAAATATAGATTTTGGAGAAAAGAGTGGCATATATTCAGGTCAACATGGCAGTGAGGTCATGATAGGTTCCAAATATTATGCATTGAGATTCAAAGTACTAAGTTCATGGCATTAATCCCAAGGGTTGAAGAGGTGATCATTCTTTCCTGCCTATTCCTCAATATTTAGCAAATGTTTGCTAATTGAATACCGAGAACAACCCTAACCATTGTGCCACCACCAAAAAGAGAAAGCAAAACCAATAAATATCATGTGCATTTCAGTGAGGTTTGTTGTAGAATGTGATACACCGACAAAATCCTGGATGGAGAGCAAACACAGGAAACAAATGCTGCTCAGACTCTTTTACATGTTTCTAGTAGGGACAAGCGAGGTCAAGCCCCCTGTGCCTATGCAATTCCTGGTCCTATATGAACCATTGGCACACCTAAATGAGCACCAATAACCACGTAAAAGTCACAGGACAAATTTCCACCAGCAACTGCAGTTTGAGAATGCATGATGGGAGACATACTATCGTGGACAGATTCTCAAAAGTAGCCTTAAAGATAACACACATTCAGTAACCTTTTGAGATGGATATTATTTCAAGGTGGGCATTTCAGATACTAATAACTAACCTAGTGATGACCTTGGAAGAAACTACCATTATCCTAGAATGGGGATACAAAGACCACTCATCCTTTCTGCGAAAGTGACAAAAAGCAAAAAGTCCTATTGAACTTACATAGCATACAAACTATGAGATGACAAGAGACTTACTTCAAAGAAAACAACTAACAACATATGAGCAAAAAGAATTGTAATTAATTATACTTGATACAAATTTTTCTACTTTTTAAGAAAGGAATCTCCCAAAATGGGAGATTATATTCACTTGTGGTTTAAGTATATAATAAGCGATACATGTATCCAATCACATGCTTGGCTTACCACTTAATCTCATTTATAGAGACAGAAATTCATATACCAATGGAACCTCAAACTGTGAGGTCAATCAGAAAAGCAAAACAAATCAATCACTGTATAGGGTACTATATGAACTGAGGAGGAGGAGGCAAAGTGAGTGGCGAGGAGAAGGAAAAGGATTCCAGGGAGTAGAGTCAGGAGTGAAGTGATATCACATTTGACAGCATCAATTTTGGTTCTAGATTTTTGTTATTTCCAAAATGTCTGCTATAAATATTTTGGTGTATAGAGTGCCATTCTTTTCATCATTGACTTCCTTGGGGTATATGCTCAGAAGTAGGTTTTCTGGGTCAAAGGCTATAGACACATTAATCATTTTCTAGTCTCCCAGGGTCAAGACCTACCTTGGCGTTGTCCTCAATGCCTAACTCTCTCATTCACTTCTCTATACAACCTAGATCTTTCTTTGAATTTCTTGGTGTTGTTTCCTTTATTAACATTCATTTTTTAGATGATCATCTTTGAGGTCATTAGTCATAGTAAGCAAGGAATAAAATTATATAGATGTAGGCTCAGAGAAGTTCTATTTGGCTGACATGGAAGATGGCTAGTGCATTATCCAAATGGAAGAGGCAAACTTTTTAGATAGTGAAGTCCTCTAGGGCAGTGGTTCTCAACCTTCCTAATGCCATGACCCTTTAATACAGTTCCTTATGTTGTGGTGACTCCCAACCATAAAATTATTTTCGTTGCTACTTCATAACTGTAATTTTGCTACTGTTATGAATCATAATGTAAATATCTGATATGCAGGACGTATTTTCATCGTTACAAATTGAACATAACCCACAGGTTAAGAACCGCTGTTCTAGGGGCTCCTATTTGTAGATGACACTTTATTAATTTTTTTTGTTTGTCACCGGTGATACAAAGATAAAAATGGAACAATCCCTGCCCTCAAGGACCTTGCATTCTGCTTGGGAAACAAAATATGAATATGGAGAAAGGAGAAGGGTAAAAGCAAGAACAGCTGAGGGAATCAGAAAAGACTTTTCATAGGAAATGATACCTGAGATGAACCTTTAAGGAAAATAAGGATTCTAATGAATGAGTAATTAACTGTATGAATGTATGGAATGGGGAAATGATATATCTCCTATAATAATTTAGACAAGGCCAAGTTTGATTGGAACAAAGAGTATACGAAATAATGTGAAATAAGGCTAGAAAAGTGAGTTGGAGCCAGATTGTGGAGAATCTTAAATACCAAGTTAAATCATTCATATTGTGTCCTAGGCTCAGGGGGTTTTATCCTGCTCTGGGCATTTTCTCTGGCTGTCCCCATGCCTGGACACTGGATACTCTCCATCCTCAACTCTGACTACTGACATCCCTGACTTCATATAGTTTCCAACTAAAATCTTACCTCCTTCAGGAAGCTTTCCCCAACACCTCTTAATTCCAATGCTTTTCCTCTGTTAATTATTTCCTATTTATCCTATATATAGGATATATTTGTATATATTTGTTTGTCTCGCCATTAAAGTGTAAGTTCCTTGAGGGCAGAAGACTGTCTTTTGCCTCTTTATGTATCCCCACCACTTAGCACCATTCCTGTAACATAGTAGGAACAATCTGAGGCCCTTTCCTCACAACCACATGAAATAGGCAGAACAAGAACCTCTCTTTTACAGAAGAGGAGACATTTGATTTGACAATGGTTATAGGATTTAGAGTTGAAAGAGATCTAAGTTAACATCTACTTGAAGCTTTTTGCTTTACAGATGAGGAAACTAGGGCCCATGGAGATGAGGTCACTGCCAAAGTTCACACAGATAGTTTGTGTCAGAGCCAGGATTCTTACCAACATCTTTTCACTTCTTGTACAATATTCTTTCCATCATGCCGTTCTACATCTCATTCATATTTATTAGGTGGTAAAAGTGAAATTTGATGTTTCCTTTTTTTTCCTTTAATGTTTGGAGAAGAGTGGTGAGTAAGATTGAGAAAAAGTAGATCTTTGTTCCTTTAAAAAATTAATTGTGTAAAAAAAAGAAGTCTCATCACCCTATCATTCCATTCACCATCCAACTGTCCAAATGAAAATACTCCTCCCTATCTACCACTTCACTGTATAAATTATTTACTCCTAACACAGATTTTCTTAACCTGGGGTCGCTGATAGATTTAGTAAGCATTTTCATTTGGATAGTTGGTTCATCTACAATATTCCTCTGATCTATCCTTGTAACAAATCTTTATGATCAAGCAAAATTAATTTTCCACATTGGTCATATCAAAAACATACTTTGTCTCATTCTGCACACTCTTCTGTCAGGAGATAGGTGGTATGCAGGGGGTGGGAACCTGCGGCCTCAAGGCCACATGTGGCCCTCTGGGCCCTCAAGTGTGGCCCTTTGACTGAATCCAAACTTCACAGAACAAATTCCCTTAATAAAAGAATTTGATCTGTAAGATTTGGACTCAGTCAAAAGACCTCACCCAAGGACCTAGAAGGTCATGTGCTGCCTCAAGACCACAGATTCCCCACCCCTGGCGGTGTGTTTCATGAGTCCTCTGGAACCACAACTAGTCATTGTGTCAAAAAAGTTAAGCTGTTTATATTTCTAATAAATAAAGTTAAATTGTTTACATTCCTAATAAATAAGTAAATAGATTAATTAATCCATAGCCCTTGGAATATGATATTCTGGAAGGTAAAAGTGCAGGAATTGCAACCAAGAATACCTACCCAGCAAAACTGAATATAATCCTTTAAGTGGAAAAAAAATGGATATTTAACTAAATAGAAGAGTTTATTTATACCACTGGAATTGGAATTAGAAAGAGCTGAGTTCAAATCCTACCCTAGACATTTATCAAGATACTTAGCAATTCAGACTCCTAGTTTTTTCAACTGTAAAATAGGAATAATAATATTACCCTTCAAAGGGTAATTGTGATAAGCAAATGAGATCAAAATGAGGTAATAAACGTAGAATGTTTCAAAAACCCTAAAACTAGATAAATATACATAAATGCAAGCTATTATTAATATAAAGCATTCACAAATGTAAAGTTTTTTTAATCTGTAGGTTTCCTTAATAATTATGTGGCAGATATAGAGTGATTTATTCCTTGGTTTAAATTTTTCAATATGTCTATTTCAAATTTTCTTTTTTGAATGAAGAGCATATAAAAGCTTGATCTTTGGCTGTCTCATTAATGTGTCATTTAACCTTGTAAGATGTATCACAAGGTACATTCCAAATGAAGAATTTAATCAACATTCCAAATAGGATCTCACTCAGCTTTGTGCTGGCCTGTGGTAGACCACAAGGCTTGTGGTAATTTTTTTTTCATTAATTGAAAATGTTTTTCTACTTCCAATATTTCCTTCTATTTCAAAAGCATCTGCTAGAAAACTGCTTATGTCCATACACAGTTTCTGAGTCCATGATTTAGAATTCAGATTCAAAATCCCTTTGATCCCAAAGATTTTCAAAGCTATACTAAAAGGTTTCAAATTAGACCAACATTGCTTAAGTTCAAATGACATTGTGGATTGTTAAACTTATCACAGTAATTATGTTATCTTATTTTTATCAGAATTTCTTGCTCAAAGCTCCTAAATCATCTCTTTCCTGTTTAGAAATAATCTATAAATTTTTACCACAATAAGGGCTAAATTTGTACCTAAATTCCTCATAACCTTTTTAGGGGTAGAAGAGAACTTAAGATCATCTAGTGATACTCCTTCTTTACAAAAGAGGAAACTGAGTCCCAGAAGGATAAGTAATGTGCTCAAGTTCCCATGGCTAGAAAACGGTAGGGCTAGAATTAGAACCCATGGTCCGTGACTCAAAATTGAGTGCTCTTTCTATAATTCCCACAGTAATTATAACTTTCCCATCCAAATATCTAAAACAATTGTATATTTAAATGATAGGAAATGACTGTGATAAGTATTAGACTTTAGGAATTTGTCTATTAAGGAAGGGCAGGAGAATGTGGTATATGGTCCCAAATCTTTTTTTCTAATCCCTGGGTCTCATTTTCCTTCTTTAGAAAAAAATGTTGTAAGGGATTGCTCTCTGGGTGAGGGTAAGAAGAGGAATATAGGAGCAAAACTAGACACTGTAAACAAAAAAGGTATGGATTAAAATCTATGTTTAAAATAAGGATTAATGAGCTCCCAAGGAAGGCCCTCGGTTCCATTAGGCCCATGGTTCATATAGAGCTATGCCCCTTGGTAACTGAAATGAATGAAAAGTCCAAAAGACAGAGTTTCTGGGTAATTAAAAATCAATTTATTAGTTAGGCTAGATAATCAATAAATTGATAGTCAGTAGTCTCTCTTGGGAACCAAAGACAAAACTATAGATATCACTGAATGCTTAAATAAACCTTTGGAAAAGGGGGTGCCTTTGACAAATAGAGATCAACCCTGATTGGAGAACAATAAATGAGGGGGTGGACTTTCCAGCTGAAAGCCTTCAATGCCTCCTGCTGAGAACCTGGCTTGATCATGAGATGCAGCCTCCTCTGTCAATGTAGACAAAGAAATCCATCTCTACCCAAACACCGTGGTGAATTGAGTTACCCTAAACCCCAGTGGAGGGGCACAGTGCCATGGGTTTAGTTCCTAAGGGCAAGAATTCACCTAGATTAGATTCTTTTTTATACTCTAAACAGAAGAGAGGTTTTCTAGTTGGATGGGGTCCCATCCAAGAGAGCAGAGCATGTACCCAGAAGATTTGAGCAATCTCATCTCTCAGCAATGTCCTTCAGAGACTGACTGACTCGCCTAGGGGGGCTGGTCCCTGGATGAGGAAATAGAGAGGAAAAAAAACCTTAATCCTAATTTGATAATTAGTTGTTAATACAACAGAAAAATAATTACCTCTCATAATCCAGCCTAGGTAGCTGCTGCACTTTTTCCACCCACATACACACCTTAGGATGGAGATTCTAATAGATACACAGCTGCCTCAGGGTTATGCCTATTGGTAAAAGTCACAGTCCAGGTATTAGTAGTTATCCACACCCCCCCATGCTCCCTAAGGAATTCAGTCAGAGGATGTTTGACCCTTTGGTAGATGCTTGTCCTTTTGTTATATGTTCCCTTCTTCAGTTGTGCTTCTCCCTATCTGACCTTGACTGATGAAAACTTTCTTTCCCAGATCCTCTGCAGATATTTTTAGAGAACTGGGAATACTTAATTCTCTAAGAATATTTAATAATCTTTAAAAAGGTGGTTTTACCAAACACAAAGGGAAAACTTTAATAGATGAAAAACCCATATTGCCCATGTGTTAGATGAATGCCGTTGGTAGGTAATGCATGGGGCCCATAGTTACATAAGAAGAGGAGATTGAGCTGGATCTCATCTAGGGAATTGTGCAGTACTTGCAATAATGCTAAAATGTTTTCTGCCATGAGAGCTTATCTTTTTAACACTAATATTCTCCCAGCGACATTATGTGGTCAAGAATCATGGAATACTGTATGTAGTCCACTGAAATACAACTGCAGTTGACCCAAAGGACAATAGGGCAGGTGGATAGAGCGCTGGACCTGGAAGACTCATCTCCCTGAATTCCCTGAATTTGACCTCAGATACTAAATAGCTATGTGACCCTGGGCAAGTCACTCAACCCTGTTTGCCTCAATTTCCTCATCTGTAAAATGAGCTGGAGAAAGAAATGGCAAACTACTCCAGTATCTTTGCCAAGAAAAACCTAAATATGATCATGAAGACGCAGACATGACTGAAAACAACTGAACAACAATAACGAAGGGCAATGTGTGTGTAGTATGTGTAGGTTGATTTCAGCCTGTTGAAACACAAGGAGTAGTGTAAACCACATCAAGGACATGTGTGACAGGAAGAGGAGAGTGGAAGAAGTGGTCAGGCACAGTGCAAAGGTGACTGATTATGGATGAATATCCTGAGTGGTAGCCATGAAAAATCTCCAGTGCCTGGGACATATCTTATATGGAGGATTTACTGAAAGACTGGGAGAAGACTGCTTCAGTGCAAGAAGATGGAGGATATCTTGTGATGGCAGGGGTGGAGGGAATATCCACACCACTGATATTACCCTGCATGTAAGTACTAAAGTAGATTCTTATCTCTGGAATAGTAGCTTTGAAATTACTTATAAAGTTTGGTCTGAATGAAGAAAACATTTTCCTTATCATATTCTTTGGCTAACATCTGGCCTGCCTCTTAAACTACCATCTGCCCAGATCCATGGACAGCAGCTGCTGTTATTCCTTATCACACAAGAGTCCTCTGGGACCACAGAGATCACATAGTGGTTGGTTATTGCCCCTCACTTACTACTCCCCCAGAGAGGAAGTGAGTCCTAAATACTATCTGTATAAAACAGTAAAACTCTAGAACTGCGCCACTGATATAAATACTAAACAATTCCTGATTCCATTACAAAATTACCAGCAGCAGACACAAGTCTGCTCTCACTTCTGATTTTCTTCTACATCAAAATTAAGTTCCTTTGCAAAGCCCTGAGTCAGTTAATCAGATTATAAATGTCATTTCTACTAGGCATTGGTTAGTACTTTTAGTTAGTGTCCTTAGGACTTTAATAAACATAAAAGATTTCATGCAGTACTCTAAAGTTTCTATGGTACCTCACATACTTTCTCATTTGGTCCTCACTTTTATAAACATAAAAGTGAGGATATACTTAGCTTGGGTGAGTTAGAAAGGGGAGAAAAAAAACCCCTTACTTAGTAGAGGTGACATTTATAATCAAATTAAATGATTATAAAAATACTAACTTCCTTTTATACTCACAAAAATACCAGCTTCCCCATAGCTCTCTGTGAGCATGGGCTGCATCCTTGTGTTAGCTCATCTGACCTATCTCTCTTTCTTAAGTCAGCCAACACACAAACAGAGCAGTCCTTGAGACTTTCCTTTCAGATTGTCTTCTCCTTTAATATCTTGCATTGCCTGTAACAAGTAGATCCACAGCTAAGGGCCTTGTTCTAGACGCATGGAGGCAATATGATATAGTAGATAAAGAACTAGGCTAAGAGTCTTGGAGACCTGGGCTTGAGTTCTGCCTCAGACTCTGTTGGCATTGTGACCCTACACATCACTTAACCTCTCAAGTCTCAGTTTCCTCATATGCAAAATGGGGATAATAATAGCACCTACCTCAAAGGATTGTAAGGATCAAATGAGAACATGTATGTGAGGCACCATGCAAACTTGAGAGTGCGACATAAATGGAATCTATAGTCCAGAACCCCCAGCACAGCACAGTGCCAAGGGTCTTTCTAAAGGCCCAAGGAGGATTTCTGCTGCAGAGCTTTGTAACATACATATTTTGACTCCACAATAGCACTAGAGCTCTTTGTTTAGCCTGTTAGATCATAGTTAAAAGGTATTTACTGCAGTTGCTTAATCATATTTCTAGTACTAGTATTAATTTTGGATTTCATTTTAGAAAGCGTTATTACTAAGTTAATCTCGTTGGACTTTATTTCATTCTTCTTATGCAACAAATTTAGAAAATCAGTGGGAAAAAAAAATTAAATCAGCATTATAAAAACTCCTTCCCAGTGGTTTAATCAGTTTCAAGGTCTTCTAAACAATTTGACAAGGAAAACATTTTCTTTCCATTCAGGCAAAGCATATTTAAATTAATCATTAAGAAGATGGTGTAGGCAAAGCATATTTAAATTAATCATTAAGAAGATGGTGTTTTTAACTCTTCTAAACTGTTTCCAGAGTATTCTGGATGTTCTAATCTAGACAAGACATGATTCAGAGGGTTTACTTCCCTGACAGCCCAGACTAGCTTGGCTCTGCTGCTAGGGTGGGGAAAGATGACTTATTTACACTACAGTAGTAAAATCTGCCATCACTTCAATCCACAGCTGTTCCCAAATTCTCATATGACAGTTATAAACAGGAATTCTTTTTTTTAACATGCATTTAGCTCCAAGGTTATGACCTCCTTTTTACAGAAGCAGACCTCTTAGCACAGTTGTTCAATCCTAAGAGATAGTTGTAGGGGGTGTATTCTTCCTTCGATACTTTAACCGATCTTTGATTTCATCTGTGTGGATACTCCTGTCAATGTTTAGTAGATTTTTTAATGAGTTGCTGTGACCAAATCATGGTTGTCATCATCCTCATCATCATCAATGTTATTTTAATAATCAGGAAGATGCTGATCCTTCTTAATAGATCCTTGGATGTTAAAAAAAAATTCTGATTAAGATAAATGTTTTTAATGTATGGTGGTATAATAGGGAGGAATCAAGAGATTATGCCAAACTTTTATATGAGAACAAATGAACGCTGTAAATGTTGGAGAAAGGAATTAGGAAGTAAAGCTTCTCAAAGGCAGGTTTCTTATTCTTTTTTTTTTTTTAGAGGGGAAGAAGACAAGCCAATTGAGGTTAAGTGACTTGTCCAAGGTCACACAGCTAATAAGTATGTCAAGTGTCTGAGGCCACATTTGAACTCAGGTCTTCCTGACTCCAGGGCAGGTGCTCTATTCACTGCACCACCTGACTGCCCCAGGTTTCTTATTCTTAAGTGTCAGATTTGGGACAAAGAAGAACTCGTCCATTGCAGTGTCTCTGACCTTATCAAAGTCTCAGGGAGCTACTCACAATGTGTACAGTACTGCAGCACTAAATAAGTCTGATGGTCGGAAAGGAAGATGAGATTATTTAGTAATCACCTTTGATTTAGGCAGAGTTCTGTTCCTCACTTTAACCAAGTCTATATAAACAGTGCTTAAAGGTCAAGTAGTGAAGAGAAAATGAGGCTTAGAGGAAGAGCCCAGGCTAAGCTACTCAACTACTGATTAGAGTGATAACAGATTTTACTCTTTAAGGGCAAACAAGGCATCCTCTCCATTGTTCTCAGGTGAGATGAAACTTTCATTCTTTGGAGATTGCATTATTCCTGACTTTCAGTCACACAATATTACTGAAAATATACATATTGTGTAGCTAGATAGAGATAATGGGATGGATAAATAGATAGGTAGAGAGATAGATAGATGTGCTTTGCTTGTAGGTAGAAATTAATTACTTAATTAATTATCAAATTAATTAAATTTTTAAAATTAATTTAAAATAAAGTAAATTTTAAAATTACATTGTTAAATAATTGATTTAATTAATTAAGAGTTTTTTTTCATAATTTTCTAAAGACAATCTAGCCTTCTCTCCTTCTATTCAATTGTGGACCCAGTTCATTATCTACGTTCTTTCTGACCAAGACATATGTACTAAATGAACAGTTATCCATCCAACTGCATTATTAGAATCTATACAATAGACATTCCTCATCCACTTGGTTTTTCAAGGGTTGTTAAAGCTCAAAATAGGTGCTTAATAAATGGTTGTTGAATGATTGAGCAAATACTCTCACTTAAAAGGTTCTCCAAAATTCTAGTGCTTGATGTAATAAGCATAATGCCATAGATGAACAGGAGCACCATTCATAAGGAATCTCTTGTCCATTTGGACTCTGTACTGGACATCTTTCCATGGTAATGGCATATAACTTTGATGTGTATGTCTTGTTACTTAATGCCTCATTTAATTGCAATAATCAGAAGACTGTCAAACAGTCATCTCTGCTGTTAAATCTTTCGTGGAATCTTAGAGGATTTTGGCAATCAGTCAATAAGCATTTATTGAGTGCCTGCTGTGTGCCAGGCCCTGTTCTAGGTGCTGGGGATACAAAGAAAAGGGGGAGGAGGAACAGTCCCTGCTCTCAAGGACCTCACAGTCTGCTGGAGGAGACAACATGCAAGTAACTATATACACACAACATAAGTAGAGGATAAATTGAAGACAATGTCGGGGGAAGGTGGCACTAAGTTTGAGAAGGATTGTTGGGAAATCTCTTGCAGAAAGAGGGACCTTAGTTGAAACTTGAAGGAAGCCAGGGAAGTTGGAGGCAAAGATGAGAAGAGAAATTTCAATGAAAACTGGATTATAAAAACATAATTATCTTAGTCATGACTTTGAATACTTTCCTAGACTCAAATACCTGGATGATGCCTCAGGAAAAATCTAGACCCTGTTAACAAAGGATTTTAGTCAAAAGAAAACTTTTGAAAGCTTCAGAATTACTTACTACTTCTCTCTCTACCAATCAATACTCCTAACCCTGATCTCAGGTAAATGTTAGATTATCTATTTAAAGAAATTTAGGCTAAGGTATGAATGAATAAAAGGCAAAATCTTCCTTCAGAGAGTGATTTTTGTTTTTGCCCTCAGAGGGCCATTTCTTTTTAATGAGCTTATTAATGCAAATTAATCATGCATCAATTGAATATTATATAAGAAAGTTTTGAACAGAGGTAGGAAAGGGGGACTTTCTGTTGCCATTTGCCTCCTTTGGTAAACCCTACATTGACCCAACAGACTAGAAAAAGAAGGATCCATCAATGTGATACCCAATAGTTCTGGTCTGTACTTTAAAATAAAAACACATTGGGGATCAAAATAATTGAGAATCAAAACAAAAGTATGTTACATATGAATGACCTAGGTAATTACTTAAGTTCAACACTATGCTAATGTGGACTTGGCCTTACAGATTAAATAATTTGATCTTTGTGTAAAGCTAGTAGCACATGTGCAGAAAGAATACTTTTGATGGTATCTGCCCACATGGAGATGCCAGGGATCCTACATCCTGGGGAATCATGATGTCATGTAATGCCATTGCCATTGCCTTGGGGACACGGTGTAGCATGTGTTGACATTCTGAAGCTAGGTTTTGTTCTGTCAACAACATGGTTAGAAGAAGCAGTTTTTCAAAGCTGACTGTATAGCTGACCTAAGTGAGCTTTGGCTTAGGCTCTTCAAAGCTATTCCCTTAAGTGGCTGACCTGTCACCATGCCTTGGACCCTCTCCGCTGAGAACATAATGTAGGCCCATGAAATGGGTCATGATCCCTGACTTCTGAAATTGGTTTTTTTTTTTCCATTCTTAGTGAAGATATTGGAGCTTCCAATTAGGAGAGTAAGTGGCCAAGCTTCCCAGCTCTGGATCTTGCATCACCGTCAGCATCAGTGCCCAGAGGAGTAAGGAGTAACCTTTGGAATCTATCCCAGCCAGCAGTACCTGAGATAAGGAGTCACGTTGCATCTGGATGTGAATATGAAAAAAACTCTGATGCTACATAGTAAGTCCCCATGATGCTTGGAGGAAATATTTATACATTTGCTCTTGCTTTCTCTTTAAGGTAAATGTCCCTTTGTAAAAGCTAAATGATGTTGAGTGGTTAAAGGTACCTGGGGTACTACTCCCAGGCCCCCAACAGGAAGTAACATAGACAGCTAGGGCTTGAGACAGTGACAATAGAGTAAGAAACATTCCCATCTGCTCCAAAGTATGCTAGAACCCTGGAAGGCAGATGTGGCAGGCCTTGCTCTAGTTGAGTGAAGATGGAGTGCACTCTCTATACTAGGAAAGGAGAAGAGTTAGAAAGTGACAAGAAGATAGCTTGGATAAGCCTTGCTCCTGCTAGCTGAAACCACTTACCTGTTCTGGCTCTTCTCCAGGGTTCTCCCTTTTATTTTTATGCTTTTGCAGGTCTTGCCCCAAATATCAACAATAATTAATTATGATTCCCCCAAAGCATCAGCTGAAACAAATTGGGACATTGCTGGGAGGTCAGTGGCCAGATCAATCAGCTCTGCTAAGGGAGCACTGCCCACACCTTTGAGTACTACTGATTTCTCCCTGGAATGGGATTGTTAATTCTAGAAATTAAAGCTTAGTTTAAAATGTTTTGGAGTTCAATGAAATGCTTATTTCCTTCCACACCTTAGAAGATGTACTGTCACGTTTCTGTCCTGAAAATTTGTTAATATTTCCAAGAACTCCTTTGGCTGATTTCCATTAATAGTCTCTACCCTTAAATCAAAATATTTCCTTTTCCCTTCATTTTTAGAGTGCCTTTACCCTATCTGTCTTGGAAGTTTGTTAAACTTATTAAGTAGCATTGTAAATGTCACTGCAGTCACACTAAATGCTTATAAATCTTGTGGTAGGCACTGACAATCTGAACTGATTTTTCTTGTTTCAGGCAAATGCTAAAAGGCAGACTTGAATTTTGGTTGTTTCAGCCAATATGCAACCATTTAAAAATCATATTGTGATTTGCCTTATTTATTGACAGTTCTGCTCTCCTTTTAGTGTTTCTTCCTGTCTCCCACTCCTTCCCTGCTGCAAGATATTAGCGAAGGTGTTTATATGTCATAATTGTTTTGATTAATATTAATATTCTTATTTTTTCTATACTTATAATTTCTCAGTATCAACCTACTCCTTGAATGTCTTAGTGCTCTCTTTAATTGTCTTTCTAATTTCTAGTGCTTTTTGGCATTTCAGTTGTCACTATATAAATCTTTGATGAAGAGAATCTGAGGCATAAAGGTCAGAGCATAATCCATTTATTAGGAAGGCTAACAGTTGCCAATAATAGAGGTTAATAGCCCCTCAGAGATCAGACATGTACCTTATAATCAGAGCAGCTTTTTGTGCAGTTTGGTGGTTACATTCATGCTATAATGAGATATTGAAGTAAGACATTGGCAGAGGATATGTTGTATTATATATTATATATAGTATACATGTAATATATATGAATAATACATACATTAATACATAGGATATATTTTAAAAATCATCAAAAGAGGGGCAGCTAGGTAGTGCAGTGAATAGAGCACTGGCCCTGGAGTCAGGAGGATCTGAGTTCAAATCCAGCCTCAGATACTTAACACAAAAAAAAACTAGTCATGTGACCTTGGGCAAGTCATTTAACCCCAATTACCCTACCTTCCCCCCTCCAAAAAGCAAAAAAAAAAATCATCAAAAGATATCAATAAATTACATCAACATATGATGAATATATATTTTAGGATAGGATGACCTATGAAACTGATCAAAATACTAAACGGCCCTCTATCCTGTGTGGCCTCTTTCTGCTTCCTTGGTGATGAGGACAGTATGACTGAGGAGGTAGCAAAGGACACTAAAAATAACAGTTTTTAGATTGCCTGAAAACTGCCTGGAAAACATTTCATTTTTGGTGCTTCCAGAGAGAGGACCAGATTGAGAGTCAGAAAACCAGGGTTTGAGTCCTGATTCTTCCTCTTTTTGGTTACAAATCTCTCTGAACCTCAGTTTCTTCATTTTAAAAACTAGAAAGGAAATAATATTTGTTGTTGTTTAAAAAAAATAACTTGTACTCCCTATCTCAAGCCAATCAGTTTTATTATTTTAGAGTAATTTGTTATGAGGATCAAATGAAATATTGAACTTAAAATAGCAATGAAGCACTATATATATAAACATGACCTCTAATTGCTTGGATGTCTGTGATTTCATTGCTGGGTATTTTCTTCCTGTACCTCTACACATTTTTATCCAGTGGGGCTTATCTGTTTCTTTCAGTAAATCCTTCACAGAGAATCTCCCACAATTCACTGAAAGCTATCACCTTGTTAAAAAAACAACAACAACAACTTGAGGGTGCCCATGCAGTATTCAGCCCATTCTTCTGTTGTTCCTACTCTCGGTGTGTGAGAAGCCCTCCTTCTTATCAAGTTGTCTGTGTTCAACAATATTCCTTGCGAACACATCATACTTGATAACATGCTGCAGCCTACTTACACCCACCATGCAGCTTTCCCTTGTCCTTTAAGCAACCTGAAATTTTAGTTTTTCTGGTAGAATGGGTCTAAAGCACAGTGCTTGACATAGAGTAAACACATAAGGCAAGTTTTTCATTTACTTGTTCATAGAGCATCATCAGGAGAATATTGAAATTAAAAAGACAGGTGTTGGGGCAAGCAGTTTAGCATCATTGAATTGCTGTAAATGTCTCAAATACATATTAATCACCTATTATTCAATTATAGAACTGGCTCATCATCCATCTGAAGTGCTTTTTCAAGATTTACGTACTGATGAACTCACTCACTCCTGCTCCTCCAACCACAAATCTTGATTTGGGCAATATGTGGTTTTTGTCCAAACCGATTTTCTAGTTTGGTTGGTTAGATCAATATCTTTCTTTCTTTCTTTCTTTCTTTTTTTGCTTTTTTTTGGAATGAGGGAAGGCAGGGCATTTGGGGTTAAGTGACTTGCCCAAGGTCACACAGCTAGTAGGTGTTAAGTGTCTGAGGCTAGATTTGAACTCAGGTCCTCCTGACTCCAGGACCAGTGCTCTAGTCATTGTGCCACCTAGCCGCCCCAGATCAATAACTTTCAAATGACTTTTGTTGAGATTTTGTTGTTATTGTTCATCCTTTGTTTTCAAAGAAGACCAGTGACGTTACAGGGTGATGTTTTGACTTGCACATGAATCAGATTTAAGTGAGGCAGAGTTGTACAAAATTGTCAGCCTCACTCTCTTTTCCGGTCATCAGTCGGGTGGCAAGACAAAAGTCAAGACAATTAGCTATGACCTGGCATGCAGTGGAAAACTTTGGAGTCTTTGATGTCTGACCAGGCTCTAAATGTTCCACAGTATCTGCTTCAGTTACTTTCATGGCCACTGGAACATATATTCCTTGTCCTCCCAGTTTTCATATGCTTAGGGTAGGCATCCCCCTGACTCATCGACAGATCTGAGGCCTGTCAGTTACTCTCAACCTGGTTTGGCCCTTCTGCCAAGATGGTAGTGTTTCATGGAAAGGAACACTATCTATAACATCAAAATTTTTAACATGTTTGTTTTTCCTGGGGCACTCTTGCTAGCTGGGTATGGTGGCTCTTACCAACGAGCTGTTAGCCAGCCCTTATTAAGGAGAGGTTTTAGCTACTATATACCCTAGCACAATGAAGTTGAGATACTGGAAGCAGCTCTAAAGGGATGAACATGCCAACAGAGAATACAAGACCAACAAAATCCAAAAGAAAAATGTGCCCAGAAAGGAGATGATTCAGTGAAACAAGGGAAGCAAGCAGCAGAGAAACTGAACCAAGGAGAAATGTTTTGTTAGAGCAGCATGACGATATCACCAGAACACATCCAGAGCCCTGCAGTTTCAGAGGCCTAAATTACCCTTCCAAATGGATTCCCCACATGTGGGCCCCTCTCCCATAATCCCAATGCATGCACATTCTAGCTACTGATAGTGATGTATATATTTGTGGGAGAAGTCCTCCAGAGAGAGGTTATGAGGACAATGTTCTATTGCAAATCTTCTTACTATGCCATTTCATTAAATGTCTTAATTTTGAATTAATTGAATCTTCCGGCTGACTAGAGAAAAAGTAAACATATCAGTGAGGCTCATGAGCTTTTGTTTTGAGCAGATGTATGTTCTAGGGTAACTATTTTAGGGACCTCACATATGAAAGGGGAGTGGGGTGAGTGCCACAGATCCAGGTGTGATCTAGAATAATTTGAAATAAGGGAGATCATTTTCAGCTGCACTAATCATGGAATGCTTCAAGAAAGAAGGCCTTGCAGGAAGAGATTAAGGATTTCAACAGGTGTGGATTAGGACAACATCTATTACAACCATGACAAATGACCTACTTGAAAATATGGAGGGACATCCCCATTATCTGAAGATTCAGAGAAAGTTCTGTTCAGATAGCTTCAGTACACCATGAGAGAAATATCTCCAGTTTCATAGGGGCACAGATAGATTCAGTCTAGATGGAATAGGTTATTAAATGCTGGTTCCTAGACTAGATGAGAAGGGAAAGTCAGGTGCAGGAAGGGGAAAGTAGTTTAGGTTTTTCTGACATTATAAGAGTTTACAAGGGGGGGGCCACAGTGGATATCTCAATCCAGAGGATACCACTTGGAGGTGTGAATACCACATTAACCATGTCTGAATTGTTCATATTCTTGATGAGGGTGTTGAGAGAAGGGATGAAGAGGGCTGATGGAATGATAGCATAGAGAAAAAGAAGTCCCAGAGCTAATTCACGACTTTGAACCAATGTTAAAAACTGTAAATGTGGAGGGGAAAGATTGCATTATTACTAAAAGCATGAGATTTTTATCTAATGATAAAAAGATTATACACTATTTATGGAACTCAATCACACCCACATTGACATTTTCCACTATAAGGAAGTGAGAAATTACGTAGCAAGATATACAGCACTGGTACTCCTAAAATTAAAACAAAACAAAACAAAAAAAGAGAGGCCTCCAACTCATGAAAATAATTTAAGATAAGATATATAGGGGTCATGATATGGATGGTTCAAGAGAATAGCTATTCCAACAAAACAATATGAGACTGGTCAGGCTAGGTCCTTTTCCCAGAGGAAGAAATGGAAATATGCAAATAAAACCAACTAGAATAATTAATTAATCCATAAGTGGAATTTTAATCACCTTTGTGTTCATCTTTATCCAACTTTCTCATGATTGATGTATTCAAAACTACCTAAGGGTCTGCTTGCCATATCATCTGCAAAGGGCTTCATCCTGTGCCTTTTGCCCTCTTGACCTGCTCCGAAAGGATTCTCATCTATCATTCACCCCAACCTCAGAGTACCAGGGATAGTAAAGGGCCTGCTCCAAAGGAGATATAAATGCATCATTTGTCCCTAGAGACCTTGGACCTCATCTCCAGCCTCTCAGAGTGAGGTTGTAAGATTATCATTCAATAGAATTCTTGTCTAGTCCTCATGCACCGAAGCAATACATTAGTCGTCTATGGTAGCTATGGCCTTGGAATTCAAAGAGGTCCTGGGCCTCAGGGTGCCAAATGTGATAGAGATCCAGCTCTGAGTAGGGCTCATTCAACACAAAGTGACATGCCTGGCCAGGCTAGATCAACTCCCAGGGCCAGTCCTGCAGAGCCACTGATGTCCTTTGATGACATCGTTGCCCTGCCCTTGGTCTTCCCCTGCTGGGTGTCACATCATTTCTGTTGTGGTGTTGTTTCCACTATACATAATTAGTATAATGTCCTTCTATAGCACAGATTCTTAACCTGGGGGCTGTGACTTGATTGTTTTTTATTTTTAATTTCTTTTAGTACATTTCACTAAATTTCATTTCCTTTATAATTCGATGTATTTTATAATATATATTTAAAAACATTATTCTGAGAAGGGTCCAAAGACTTCACCAGACAGCCAGAGGAACCCATCATGCACATACACACACACACACACACCATTAAGAACCCCTGTTCTGTTGCTCACCTATAGATTTCTGAAGGAGTGTTCTTATCTAATATTGGACAGTATAAAGGTCAAACCTTCTATCCCAAATGTATGCCATGATGATAGGGTAGCTATTGAAAGGGCATGGGGACATTAAATAGAATGAAATCAAATGTCTTAAGCTGTGCTATTGACAAGTTTCAGTAAGTATATGAATAATTAAAAAGAAAAAAATGAGGACTAGAAGTAAATGAAAACTAGACACTCTGAAAATCATATGCCACTACCTACATAGTGATGTCTTTAAGTAATCAGTGAGCTTTACAAAGTAGAAGTGTATAGACAACCTCCTTTAATAGGAAGCTAGGTACCTCAATGGCAGGAGTGTAGGACATGGAGTTAGAAAGACGAGTTCAGAGCCTGCCTTAGGCAGTTAAAATCTGTGGGACCTTGGACAAGTCACTTGATCCCTCTCCACCTCAGTTTCCTTACCTGTGAAATGGGGATGACAGCACCTGCCTTACAGGGTTGTTGTGATAATCAAATAAGAATACATATATAGGGGGCAGAGCCAAGATGGTGGTGTAGGAGCAACAAGGTACCGCAGCTCCCACATAGCCACCTCAAATACCCATAAAATATGACTCTAAACAAATTTTAGGGCTATAAAACACACACAAATACACTTCCCGCTGAAGGCAGCTCGGCTAGAAGGGACCATCTCAGAGCTGGAAGCCAAAACCAGCCCAGCCTGAAACCATGGCGTGGCCCTGGGGATGGCTGGACTAGCCAAGCCAAGCTGCAGCTGGAGCTTCAGGAGAGTGGATCGGCAGCAGCTGTGGCAGCTTCCAGAATTATCAAGCCATAAGAAAAAAGGACTAAGTGAAAGGTCAGCGGATCTTAGCTAAACTTTGGGGAGAAAAGCAGCCTAACTGCCTCCAGGGCAAGGAAGCAGCAGAAGCAGAGGCCCTGCAGCCACCTCCACATAGCTGCTTCAGAGCTCCCGGCCTGCAGACTGCAGGGGGGCCAAGCAATCGTTCAGAGGCCAAGTGCTCTTATGTTGAGTGGCCTGGATCCAGATCGTGGTCTTGGGTGGTGGTCCTGGAGTGCGTTTTCAGTGAGCCTAAGCTGGTGGGGGCTACAAAAAAACGACAGCCCCCTAATAGCTCTGGCAGCTGGGAAAACCCCAGCCATTTGGGACAGAGCTTTCTCCTCTCGAAGCAGAGTTCCACAGAGCTAAAAACAATCATTGACTGGCCATCATGAGGAGGCAAAGGAAGCAAAGTAAGAACAGCAACCAAACTCTAGATCCTTCCAAAGCATGGAATGGGAGGAAGACAACACAGTCAGAACTCCCGCACCAAAAACTTCCAAGAAACATGAAGACTGCCTAAAAGCCATAGATCAGCTTAAGAAGGATTTTGAAAACCAAATGAGAGAAGTGGAGGAAAAATTGGGAAGAGAAATGAGAATGATGAAAGAAAATCATGAAAAGAGAGTCAACAACCTGACTGAAGAAAATAATACCTTAAAAATAGATTAAAGCAAATGGCAAAAGAGGCCCAAAAAGCCAATGAGGAGAAGAATGCCTTAAAAAGTCAACTTTGCCAGATGGAAAAAGGATCTCAAAAGCTTTCTGAAGAGAATAATTCCTTCAGAATTAGAGTGGAGCAAATGG
>CM053580.1:337673223-337696512 GCA_028627135.1 Pseudochirops cupreus
TAAAAGTGAACTATTATAAAATGGGGCAGCTAGATGGCTCAGTGGATAGAGCACTGAGCCTGGAATCAGGAAGACCTGAATTCCAGTCTAACCTCAGATTCTTACTATGTAACCCTGGGTAAGAGTCACTTAACCTCTGTTTGCCTTCAATCTCATCAAATCATTGGCAAAGCAAGATGTTTTGTTTTTTGTTTAAAATTTTAGACTCAAATAGAGAAAAGAAACAAAAACATATCTTAAACTTAAATACAAAGTTAGAAAGGAAAAAAAGCATGTCATGTGCATAGCAGAACATAAGGAAGGATTCTAAATATGTAACAATAAGTTTTCATTTCAAGAAAGCCTATATGATAAATAATACTCATTGTGTTGAGAATTGTCCACCTTTTCTTTGCTTCCTTGTGAGTTTTCCTTTGTTCTCTGCTGGGCAATTTTTAATTTGTTCTTTTTTTTCCCTCCCCACCCCTAGAAGGCTACAGTGAAGTTTAGGTACGTTTCTCTATAGCTATAAACATATACATACATATATATATAAACATATATATATATATATACATACACACACACACACACACACACATTAATAGACTTTCCCAAACATATTCTATTCCTGATCTTTGTTTTGATGTTTGCGCATATCTCTTGTTGCAAGATGTTTTTAGACAGGATTTAACTAGGTATAAGTATATAAGTAGGATTTAGAACTGGAAGGAACCTGTAGAGTTTATTTAATCCATTCATATCACTTTACAGATGAGGAAACTGAGGCCATGACAGATGACATGAATTGTCAAAGGCATACAACTACTTAGTGACAAGACAAGATTAGAACCCAAATCTCTTGAGCCCCTATCTAATACTCTGTTATTGCATCTCAAGCTCATAGCACCTCAAGCATCACCATTAATAATGAGATAGGCTAACACTCAAAAGTGGAAAGCACTGTTAGCAGATTCATTAATTACAATTATTTATACTTTGGTTGTCAAAAATAATCTCAAACATAACATATGTTTTGGAGCTATGATTTCCCTAGTCTGTTGGCCTCCTTGGTGACTGTCAGGAATGTGTAAGTTACTTGAATTTGATACCTGGGAGAGCATTTTAGACAGACTAGCCAAGGACCTGGAACGGTCACTATCCCTTCTGAATGACAATTGGTATCGTCACATCTGCATCTTAATTAATCAGATAAGGCATGGTTGAAAAGAGACTTGCTAACTATCTTTAAGTATTTGAAAGGCTATCCTGTGCTATAAGGATTAGGTTTGCATTTGTGTTGAAAAATCAACTTCACAATTATAAGGTGGAGGGAGCAAGGATAGGCAGCAGTTGTCCAAGTAAGAGACATGGAGGGATGGGGAGTGGAGTCTCATATAAGACAATGTGGCAGCCAAAAAAAAAGCTAACACAATCCTGGGCTACATTTAGAGGGGTGTTAGCTTCCAGAAATAAGGAGATGATGGTCTCATTGTAGTCTGACCTTGTTAGACTGCATGTGTAGTACTGTGTTCAATTCAGGCCTCCTTGGTTTATTTTTATTTTTTTGTAAATAGTATTTTATTTTTTCTATTTATATGTAAAGATATTTTCAGCATTCATTTTTTATAAGATTTTGAGTTCCAAATTTTTCTCCTTCCCTCCTCCTCCGCCTGCCCAAGATGGCAAGCAATCTGATATAGATTATACATGTACAATCATGTTAAACATTTCCATATTTGTCATTTTACAAAAAGAGAATCAGAACAAAAGGGAAAAACCATGAAAAAAAGTGGAAATAGTATGCTTGGTTAGAACCACGTACATGAACTGATGCTGAGTGAAGTGAGCAGAACCAGGAGAACATTGTACAGCAACAGTATGCAATGACAAGTGGTTCTAATTCTTCTTTACATCATGACTGATATGAAAATATGTTTAATATGAATGTATACATAGAACCTATATCAGATTGCACACTATCTTGGGGAGGAAAGGGAATGGGAGAAAATTTAAAACTCAAAATCTTATAGAAGTAAATGTTGAAAACCAAAAATAAGCAAATTAATTACATATTTTTTAAAAGAGCTGTTACAACTATATTTGTCCAATTAGGTCCTTTTTCCTTTTTTATGATCTCTCTGGGATACAGACTTGTAATGATATTGCTGGATCCTTTGGGTATGTACAGCACAGTTTGATTTTGGGTATAGTTCCAAATTGTTCTCCAGAATGGCTGGATCAGTTCACAAATCCACCCTTAGTGTCCCAATTTTTCCACATCTTCTCCAACAATTATCATTTTCCTTCTTTGTCATATTAGATAGGTGCACAGTGGTACCTCGGAGTTGTTTTAATTTGCATTTATTTAATCAATAGTGATTTAGAGCATTTTTTCATTTGACTATAGATAGCTTTAATTTCTTCATCTGAAAACTACCTGTTCATATCCTTTGACCATTTATCAATTGCAGAATGACTTGTATTTTTATGAATTTGATTCAGTTCTCTATATATTTTAGAAACAGGCCTCCTCAGTTTAAAAAAGACATTGTTCCACTAGAAAATGCCAAAACAAAGGCAACCAGGGTGGTGAACTGGCTTTGATTCCATGTCATATAAGGACCATATTTAGCCTTAACAAAACTCAAAGAGTACATGAAAAAGGTCTTCAAATATTTGAAGTGTTCTAGTATGAAAGAGGGCAATATGAGGCTTGTTCATTGTGGCCTCAGAAAACAGAGCTAAGAGCAATGGGCAGAAGGTATGAAGAGGCAAATCTACATGATGCCAGGAAAACCTTCCTAGCAATGATAGCTATCAGAAGGTGGGAGAGAAGCAGGGCCTCCTCCTCCTCCAAAGTCTTTGAACAGAGTGTAGATGACTCTGGTAGGTCATAGTTGAGGTTCCTTTAATGGATCAGATGAACTAGATGACCACACAGTTTCTTTCTAACTCAAATTCTATATTTCTGTAATAAAAGAAATGGCTTTCTTTCACAAGAAGACTGTAGCCAAGGCCTTAACCTTGGGGGAATGGGGAGACTAAGCAACTTCATTGGAGACCTGGAGACCAAGAATGGAAACTGGCCTGAAAAAGCACATTGGCATAGAGGGAAGGAGAGAATTAGGCTGAATTTTTATAAACTCTGGAGAGAAAGACAATGACATGGGCATATACTGCAGCTTTTCATGTTAGTATTCATATTAACATAATTAGCTGCAGACACTATTATTATTATGACTGTAAATACCTGCAAACAACTGCAGTTATTATGAGCAGCTGCCTACCTGGAGAAAAATGGGCCCAGGAGGAGCTCCTCAAGAAAGCCTTGGGAGATGGGCCAGGCCATTAACAGCCCCACCAGGAAAGCCAAGTAGAAACATTAAAAGCAAAGTTAGATTTAAATAGTCCACCAGTGTTACTAAGCATTTACATATTAATGAATGTTTAATGGCCATGTTAATTTGTTGTAGCACAAAAAAAAAGTAGGAAGCAAATTAGTACAGTGGAAAGAGGGCTGAATTTATTATAGTCAGAGAATTGGGGTTCAAATCTTGGGTCTGCTACTTCTACTTGTGTGACCTTGGACAAATGGCCTAATTTGTGCCTCAATTTCCTCATTTCCAAAGTAGTGATAATGATAAAGCACCAAACCTTACTGCATTGCTAAGTCAATTATTTGGTATGCAAGGTAAAAATATGAACCTTTCATAAAAGGTTGAGATTGTTAGGATATACGTAGAAGGTGGAATTCATAGGGCAACATGAGAAAGCCACTATTTCCTTTGTGAGTATC
Organism: Pseudochirops cupreus; assembly: GCA_028627135.1. NCBI lineage: Eukaryota > Metazoa > Chordata > Mammalia > Diprotodontia > Pseudocheiridae > Pseudochirops > Pseudochirops cupreus. The sequence goes on from CM053580.1 coordinate 337,677,002, forward strand.
TCTCCTTGAGAATACTTTGATTGACTTTGTGCTAACAGAGTATTTAATCAGAATGAATTGGAGATGAGTTTCAATTCACATTGCACAAGCTCTCTCAACTCCACTTACCAAAGATCTGTGTTCAGTCATGCTACAAAAGAGAGGCCACTGCTGAGGCATCTATATGTTGTGTCACTTTCTCCTGCCCCAACATGTGATTCTTGAGCCAGTCAGGACTGTTAAGCTACTTAACCCAGCTCCTGCTCTGTGCTGGACTTGATACTAGGTGTTCAAGAAATCAAGCTGTTCTTGTCTATTATATTCCTTTGTCTTCTTGTTTACATTTCTTGCACTCAAAAAAGAAACACTTTCTTGGTCTATGGGAACAAGAAGGCCAAGATGGAGCGGTGGAAAGAACTCTGGATTCTATGCCAGAGAAGTTAGGTTTAAATTCTGGTCTGGTCCTTACCAGTTGAATGATCTTATACAAGAAGTCATTCAGTTGCTTTGCCGACTAAGTGATGAAGTGGTTAGACAGCCTATCCTGGAGTCAAGAAGAACTGATTTCCAATTTGACCTTGGACATTCCCTAACTGTGTGACTCTGGGCAAGTCACTTACTTTTTGTCTGTCTCAATTTCCTCAAATGTAAAATAAAGCTAATAATAAATAAATAAAATAAATAAAATAAAGCACATACTTCTCCAGGTTGTTGTGAGGATAAAATGAAAGAATATATGGTAAGTGCTTAGCACAGTGCCTGACACATAGTAGGAGCTTAATAAATGCTTCTTCATTTCCCTTTCCATTTTTCCTCCTCTTTACGTAAAATGACAGGGGTGAGACAACAGATCTCTTCACACTCTAAATCCTGTGCCCCTCCTTTATTGGCTTAGAAATGAATTTTTAAGAAAATGATAAATGTTGGAGAAGATGTGGGAAAGTAGTAACACTAATTCATCGTTGGTGGAGCTGCAAGCTGATCCAACCATTCTGGAGAGCGATCTGGAACTATGCCCAAAGAGCTATAAAAATGTGCATACCCTTTGACCCAGCAATACCACTTCGATGGCTGTATCTCAAAGAGATCATAAAAATGGGAAAAGGACCCGCACGTACAAAAATATTTATAGCAGCTCCTTCTGTGGTGGCCAAGAACTGGAAATCGAGAGGATGCCTATCAATTGGGAAATGGCTAAACAAGTTGTGGTATATGAATGTGATGGAATACTATTGTGCTATAAGAAATTATGAATAGGAGGACTTCTGAGAAACCTGGACTTATATGAACTGATGCTGAGTGAGGGGAGCAGAACCAGGAGAACATTGTACACAGTAACAGCCATAGTGCTCAAGGACTAATTTTGATAGACTTAGCCCTTCTCAGCAATGCAAGGACCTAAAACAATTCCAAAGGACATATGATGGAAAACGCCAGCCACATCTAGAGAAAGAACTATGGAGTTGGAATGCAGAACAAAGCAGACTACTTTCTTTTTTGTTTTGTTTTTTCTTTCTCATGGTTTTTTCCATTCATCATAATTCAACATGACTAATGTGAAAATGCGTTTAATAGGAATGTACGTGTATAGCCTGTATTGGATTGCAAGCCATCTTGGGGAGAGAGGGGAAAAAAATTTAGAACTTATGGAAGTAAATGGTGAAAACTAAAAATAAATAATTTTTTTAAAAAGGAATTTTTAGTGTAGATCAGCACTATTTTCCACTCTCCAGGCTCCCCTTGCTCAGTAGGGGGATAATCTTTTTCCAGTACTAATTCCTTTATGTCAATCCTTCCTCAGGAACCTGTGGTGACTCTTTCCTATTATATCAAATCTAAACTCATAAGTGTGCTAGGTGTAGTATTCAAAGTACTTCCTCAACTCTCATACAGACCCCATCTCATCTCACAGCAATCCTAATTATTAGTGGTACCAGCGGATTGAGTGTTGACCCTTGAGTCAGGAAGACTTGAGTTCCAATGCTGCCTCAAATCCTTACTGTGGACCATGGGAAAGTGGGTTAAAACCTCTTTCAACCTCAGTTTCTTCATCTGTAAAATGAGGATAATAATAACACCCACTTTACAAAATTATCGCAAGGATTAGATGAAATAACATGTCAAGCTCTTTGCAAACCTTTAAGTACTATGTAAAAATCTATCTCAACTCCCAAACAGGTTATTCTCTTTATTGTTTCCCATACACACCTGACTCATTCCTCTGACTCCATACTTCCCCTTGGTTAGGAAAGAAAAAAATTAACAAGAATAATGGGAAGGTCTGAAGTTCCTTTTTCAAGTGTTGTACTTGGTTTTGCTTTTTTTTTTTAAAAAAAAAAGGAGGATATTCTCCTTATTATTGTAATAGCTGAGCAGCATTGATCCAGCTCTCTGGCTGCATGAATGATGAGTTGCTTAATTTACCTTATTTTTCCCTTTTACTCTTCACTTTTTGTTCACTGAATTGGTCAGTCTGGGCATACTTTTTCCAAGCAGCTCTTTCCACTGAGGTTGGATGACTCTACTGCCTGGAGAAAAGGGAGTTCAGCAAAGCCATTAAAATTCTAAAGAATGTTAACCTCCATGCACATAACTACCCTCATGAAAGCCCATTTGTACTTTAGAATAGGAAAGTAGAACACAGTCAAAGACTTGGTATTACACTTTATATTGACAAAACCATTTTCCACCAAATGACCTCTTGAATTTCAGCTTTCTGAATGTGGAAAACTGTAGGAGCTATAGGTGCACATCTATAATGTGTTCTCTTGTACCAAATTGCCTCTTTTTTTTTTAAACAAAAACCACATTGTTCATTCATAGGATTTCTGTGTCACAGAAAAATTACTTCAAGGATGATTTTTATTCAACATTTACTCAGCTTAATTTTCTCTTCCACCTAGAAGAGTCAGTTTGTCATAATGACAAAAAAAGATACTTGAAGCATTTTTTTTTGAGTGTGGAAAAGAGGGACCATTTATTCTGGGGAAAGCTCATTAGGGCTACACAAACGCAAACGAAGTAGGAACAAAAAATGCTCCTGAACTTTGACAACAAGACTTGAAGGGGTGTGAATAGTAAAAGGTGCTACCTCCTGTAAGCTGAATCTTGATCCTGCCCCTCATCTGGGCCCCTCTACCCTAATTCACTCCCTAAGGCATCTACCATTTGGGCAGATGAAGAAGCAGAAATGGAGGGGACAGAAATAAGAGAGTAAAGAAAGAGTAGGGAAGGAAAAGAGGACAAAGGAAAAGAAGGGGGGAAGAAGGGAAAATGGGTGTTATCCTTCCAAAGTAGAATAGTGAATTTAAAACAACCAAAGAAAAGGAGCATGGCTTTACACACACACACACACACACACACACACACACACACACACACACACACACACACACACACACACACTCTGTCTGAGGCTCCTCTTTGCAGTCACTTTTCCTCTTCTTGGGTCTCAATGATGACTGTCTGTAAGGAAAGCATCAATGCTCTCTTCTCATTTCCTTAAGTCTCTAATATTGAGTATTGGCAGTAGGTATCACAAGGTAACCTGATTTTCTTGGGGTAAGAGTAAGGACCAAGACTAATGTGAATTGCCACTATTGGGGCTTATGCATGAGTCAAGTGATTTTGACCGTAAGACACAGTGTGTCTATCCTGGATCCTCCAATTTCTTAAAGAGTTAGAGCCCAATAACCTTGAAAATAAATGTCAAAGAAATCAAGTAACGTTTCTTTACCTCCTAATTTCATAGAACACACTTTCTCGCCCTTCAAAAATGTTAAGTTTTCCAATATAGACTTCAGTACTTTATTTGAAAAGCATGCAAGGAAGTTATTGTTTTATTAGCAATTAACACTTTCATAAGTTCACCGATTCTTAGCTGCTGGAAAGGTCCTTAGAGGTCAGCCAACCCAACCACCTTATTTAATTGTTGTGTGTTAAGGAGGGGGATAAGTATGACTTTCCCAAGGTCACAAAAGTAGAGGACACAGAACTAGGGTTTGAGCCTATGTCCTTTGAATACAGAGCCAACGTTCTTACCACAGCTTCTACTCCAAATTTCTGTTTTTGTTCATCATCCCAAACTGATGGCACAAAAAAAATCTTCTTTTATTTTTATTTCAGAATGAGTCCACTTATTTATCAAATTTTAGCTCCTTGGTCATTGCTCTTATATTTAATCATATATTTGAATGAATCACATCTCTGACACTTTCACTATTTTCATCCATGTTGCAATTGGGTGACTCTTTCAAACAACATCATAGATATCTTCCCTAACTCCTTTAAACTCTTCTTCCAGTAAAAAAATTCTGATTCTTGACATTACATCATACCATCCCCATAAATTGCTTTCGTTGGATTAAGGTATTTCAGTCAGTCAGTCAACAAGCATTTATGAAGTATTTCTATACCCAGGTACTGCGCTAAGTACTAAGGATACAAAGAAAAGAAAAAAAAAATGGTTCCTGCCCTCAAGGAGCTCACATTCTAATAGGACAGGCAAACATGAAAATAGCTAAGATATATACAGAGTAGATGGAAGATAATCATCAAGGAGGATTTGTTCAACTTAATGAAAATTTTTATATTAATTCTTTGCTGTAGGTCATCGGTCCTCATTTTTGTTTTAAAATGAAACATTATGTGCCTCCATTCAGCTTGATGCCAAACAAAGAGTGTTGAACTTGGGATTCACAGGACCTGAGTTAGAATCCCAGTTCAGTTCCATAACTATCTATATATCTTTGGTCTCCAAAACGGGAGCTTTGGTGACCTTGCCCCAAAACATTTCTGATCAGCCAATCAGAAGAAATTAATATGGCAAATGCAGTAAAGTATGGAAACCTTAAATGAGCTGATTTAAATTGAAGCAAACAGAGCTAAGGAAATAATATACACAATGACTACAGCAATGTAACTGGAATAAATATAAACCACAAAAAAACCCAACACTGAATATTGCAAAATTATGAAGAATAAGTTTGGGCCCAAAGTAGACATATAAGAAGACAAATATTTCCCAGAGGTGGGGAGGACCATGAGTATGGAATATTGCAAATAATGTCATGTTTTTCTATGTATTAATCAATTATGCTGATATTTTCTGTTCTTCCTCATTTACTTTTTAAAATTATTCTTTGTTCTGAAGGATGGCAGGGGAAAAGTGAGAGAGATACAGGGGGAAATTATGCAACACAAAAAAGAGTTATCAATAAAAAAGTGTTTTATTTTTCCAAAAGAAAAAGAAAAAATGATTTCCCTACTGGTCAGTCTGCCTCAACTTTCTTCCCATTCCAATCTAAGGCCAAAGTGATTTTCCTAAAGTACAAATCTGACTTGTCACTCTTCTGTTCAATAAATTCCATCACCTCCCAAATCAATTATTATTTTATATTTATCTTTTCTTTTTTAATGTCCATTTTTATGTTCCATAAGGTATATGGTTATTAGTATGATAGTATATAATTTATAAATAAGTAAATACACTTATATTGGGGATGCATGCGCAAAATTTTTTTATCAATAGCTGTGTGGAATAAAAAAAAGTATAGATACTATTAAACATGATGGTCTTTGGCAAATCACTTCAATTCTCTGGAACCCAAGGGTGTTGGACTAAATGACCACTGAAGTCCCTTCTGGTCCTAGATCTATACTCCTATGATTCCATGACAATAATCTCCACAGCTGCCAGGCTGGGCTGACTCTCTGCCTTTGAAAGTGCTGCTGTTGGTACAGCAAGATGAAAAATTGTCTTCGATCCCATCTCTCCTGCCTTTTCTTGGACCTCTCTCCATCTACCATCTCCTTTCTCACTCTTTTTTCTCCCTTTCCTTCTAGACTCCTCACTCTCTTTCTCCAATAACTCTTTTGCCTATAAACATATTCAGCTTCCTCAATCCTAAAACAAACAAATAAACAAAAAAAAACAACACTCTGCCCTTGATCCTGCTGTCACATCAAGCTACCATCCCATCTCACTCTTTATCACTCTGTCCCTTCCCTATGCTTTTTTTCACTCTATCTCCAACCCTTGATTAAAATGCTATCTTCCCTCTCTTTCTGTTGTCATCCTTTTGAATTGTTGAGGCCTAGACCAGATAGCTATATCATTATTCTCTGAACTCCCAAAACATCGGTCCCTTCTCAGATTCATATTACTGTGTACCTCTTCTATACGTGAATCATGCCTGTCTTATTCCACTAACTAGATATTACATTACTTGAAGCAAAAGATTAGGTTTATTCATCTCTGGGTCCTCCAGGTCCTGGCATAGAGTCTTGCACATGGTGGCTACTGACTGAAATGAATGGAGTAAGTCTGAAGCTCCCCTATCATTAGTAGCCATACTTGTGCCATACCATCCAAGGTCTTCACCTGGGCTACCATTTATGAAGTGAGCTTGTGCCATGCTGGAGAAGATGAGTTTAGAAGGCACTTGAACTCCAAGGCAGACCTTTTTTCTCTTATAAAAGCTTATTAATGAAAATGTAATAATAATCTTTGAAAACTCAGAGAGAGGGAGTCATAACATCATAGATTTTAGTGTTAGAAAGATCCAAAGGGGATGATTAATCCAATTCTCTCATTTCATACCTGAGGAAGCTGAGTTTATTGCAGAGCCTAATTAACACAAAAGAAAAGATAATTTGATGCAATTTATTATTGTTATCACTAATAATAGTCACATATATACAGAGTTGCTTTACAAATTTAGATTGCTTTACAACTATTCATTTTATCCTCTCAAATTGCCCTGGGAGGAAGGTGCTATTATTACTCCCATTTACAGATGAGGACACTGAGGCAGACAGCAATAGAGTGATTTGATCAACATCACACTGGAGCTAAATTTGACCTCAGGCCTTTCTGCCTTTAGCTCCAGTGCTCCCCGCACTGCATTTCCTAGCTGCCCACTGTGCTTTTGGAGCAATTGTGATCGGAGAGCAAGGAAAAGGAAAGAATCATTTCTATTTTCACTGCTCTCCAGTCATCACCATTAAGTATTGCTGTTTGTTTTGTTCAAAAGGGGAAATGTCACTAAATGACTTCTAAAATAAAAGCAAATGCAGTACCTCACAGTGCTAAATATATAGACAGATAGAATTCTTGATGAGTCATAAATATGCATAGCAACATTGAACTTGACATACCAGAGGAGAGCAGCACTATGACTAATCAGATATCCTGTTGATTAGACGAAATCTGCCTTGCCTGCTTCTTTGGAGAAGCTAAAAACCTCCCTGATTGTGTGTAGTCGATTACAGAGGTCTATTTGAGTAAAAACAAAAATAATAATCCATTTCCCCAAAGAGATTCCAGTTATTCTTTAAAGTATGAGGTTTGCTTACCCGAGTTATCAGTTTGACCTTTACTTAAACCTCTTTCTTTACTCCCTTTTCTCTTCAAAATAAGAGCAAAGGCTGAACTTAATTTCAATCGCATGCAAATTTAGAGCCAAAGAAAATGAAATTCTTTGTTTGGAAGGCCCGAGTGATCAGCTTATTTTTAAAATTACACAGGTTTCTACAATGATGCAAAGATCAAGAGAGCTGCTGAAGCTTAATCACTCACCATATTTACTCTGCTACCTTTCTTGAAAGTTATGTTGCTACCCTAACTCATAGCTAATAGAGGTCAGGCTCTGGGTTAATAGCCTGCAACTCAACATTCATTAAGTCATTCATTGATCATTAAAACATCCTGAAAGAGCTTTGTGTTGAGGTTTTAAGTGTCAATATATGGGAATTTGCTAAACTAAAATACCAATAATATTATTTTATTAATGGTAAGAAAATATTTGCATATAGCCATTAACATTAATCTTGATTACAGGTTTATTTCTCTCGACTTGAATTCATGAGATTATTTATCTTAAGAAAAATTCCCGAAATCTTTTGCCATGGGTTGTTTAAGCAGCACTAGAGCATCGTGACCTAGGCTAAATTATTGCAGACCGAGAAATCAGTAGGCCCAGAGAACAAAGCCTATAGGATGAGACTAGGGCTGATTGAACAGATGTTTTCTGACCCTGAGAAATTCCATTATGTCCAAATGGTACAGGCCAAAATAAGTGATCTCCAAGAGTCATGGGGAAGTATTCTAGTTTTGATGCCTGCTAAATTTTGATAGAGTGGGGGGAGAAATAAATCAGGTAATTGAATATGAACTAGAATGATTTTCCCCTTCATCCAGTGGATTGAATCTGCCCTCTCTCCTTTGACTGTCTCCTCTCCCAATCTTTTTCTCACTTTCCTTCTAGCTCCCTCACCCTCCTTCTCCATTATCTCCTTCCTCTTTGCTTATAAACATATTCAGCTTCCCCAATCCTAAAAAAAAAAAAACCCACCCTGCCCTTAACCAACCTGCCTAGAGTAGGATCCTCTTGGGCCCAAAGTGGAAGCAGCTGAGAGATCATCTACATCATCAGTCCTCTCATTTTACAGATGAATAAACTGAGGTAAAAGAGTCTTCTCCAGAGTTACACAGATAATTAGTAATAAGGCTGATATTTAAACCCGGGTCTTCTGATTGCAGTTCTGTGCCCTTTGTACTAAACTATGCTGCCTCTTAACTTCTACCCATTATTCCTATTTGTGTCCTTGTTAGCCAAGTAGAAGAGAACATCTAATCTCCTGCCCACGTGGAAGCCCTTTTATTACATCGAGACCACTACTATATCCCACAAAATCTTTTCTTCTTCATACCATTCATCCCCATTTCCTTCAATTGACCCTTTGTATGGCATGGCTTGAAAATCCTCCCACCTCCTCTGGATGGATGCTGTCCAACTGGTCAATGTCCTCCTTGACGAGATAACTGGAAGATGTGCATTTTATCTAACCAAGGAGGACTGCAGTAAGATGCCATTGTTCTTGGGTACTCTGCTTGTCTTAGAGATAGGGACAAGTACAGTCATTTCTACTATAACACTAGTTTTGAAAACATGACTTTGCTGCAGAGTGATTGATATAGTAGCAATAACTCAGATCCTTTAATCCCTGACACATCCAAGCTGCCTGCTCATCAAGAAGCCAGAGAATGCATCTCCTTGGTGAAAATGGGCCTGGCCCTGGAGCTGGGGGGTTGGTCCCCCAGGGCACTTCATGGAGGAAGCCATACCATCTGTCTCAAGTTCCTAGTCATAGGGAGACCCCATCTGTGTTCCTCACAGGACAGCAGCCACCAGGATCCCAATGTGGAGGTTCCTCATATTGAAGCTTCAGTGGTTTTGCACCAGACAGAATTCAACCACCTACTTCTAACTTCAGATCTTTTTCGAGGCAAGGTGCCTTATTTACGATATATCTTCTGGTACAACAGGAACTGTGAGTGGAGCAGGGTTGGTCCATACCTACATACACCACCTATCACCCCTCTTCCCTGGCCATGGGAACTAAAGGAAAGGCCAAGCAGCACCCAGTCAAGGACACCAGTAGCATTTATTGCAGCATTTATATGTTTCTTAACCATTTATCACATGTAAAATTGTGCTTTCATTGTTTATTAGGTTCCTATTTTTTTTTAAATTTGTCATTGTCATTTTTAAATGTTATAACCCTTAGTTCATTTTTCCTATAAGCCCTGTGGTTTTGTTGTTTGAATTTATATATAGTTCAGTGATTCTTTGTAATGCATATGTTGAGTTATAGCAGAACTGACTACTAGACTTGTGATTTAATTGACGTTTGAAACCTCCAGGAGCCTTTACCAATGCTGCTCAGCACCTCTTTGATACTTAGAGTTGTAAAGAGCTGCCTAGAGCTTCAAGAGGATAAATGACTTGTTCGGGGTCACATAATCCTGCATCAGAAGCAGGACTTGAACTCTGGTCTTCCTGGCTTCAAGATCAACTCTCATCAAGATCCTCATGCTCCTTAATTAATTATTAATACAACCAAATATGACGTCAGTGTTTTTGACAACTGAAAACCTAGCTCTTTTTCCACATTAGGATGTAGAGTATACATGACTAGACATTCATTCCATTATGTCTAATCATACCTGACTTATCCTGCATGAATCAATTGTATATTTTTTAAACTGAAGTGTAGGGTTTGACATGAATCCTTATTCAATTCTGTCTTATTAGGCTTCCCATGATTTTCATTCATTCTCATGAGGTTCTTTTTCAGATCTAGATTCTTTTGCTCTGAAGATTATCCATTTCTTCCAGCAGGAAACAGCCTGTGGTATTATGGAAAGAGTCCTGGATTTCAAACCAGAGGACCTGAGATACAATCTCATCAATCTCTCACTACCTGTATCCCTAAGGAAGTCACTTAAACTCTGTGATCCTTGGTTACCAAATCTGTAAGAGGAGAGTGTTGGGTTAGATGACCACTGAGGTCCCTTCTGACTCTAAATCGAATTATCCTATGATCCCATGCCATCTGCAAATTTGATACACCTCTGTCTTCATCTAAAACATTTATTAAAAACCAATATCAAAGTTACCTTCCCACCTCCTAACACCATCCTACCTCTGGTGTCCACTACCATATTGTTGCAAGTTTTCTGAATCCCAAAGTCCAGGTTATTCTGCTATTGTAGACATAGTGGAATATTCCAGCATTTTCTTGGGGGGCTTTATAATTTAAGAAATTTCTCAGACTTGGTGTGAATAGTATATTTTGTCCTTGGGTTGAAATTTTTGCCATATTCTGTAGCCATTTCATATGCCATTCAGTTTAGTTAAATATTGACACATGCTTCTGACACATATTGGCTGTGTGACCTTAGACAAGTCCTTGATCCTCTCAGAGCTCTAGGTAGTTCTCTAATCCCAGGCTAGTTAATCTACATGTACTTAGCCCTGACCAAATTGCTGGGTGCATTATCCCACTTCTTTTATATGCATGCTTCTTATCATTTTCTCATTTTTCCTCTTTCCCTTTTCTTCTCCTAGAACCTTAGAGATATTGTGAAGAACTTGGAGATTTTCTAGTCTAGGTATCACAACTTTTTTGTATGTCATAGACCTCTAACAGTCTGATGAAGTCTATGGATCCCTTTTAAGAATAATGTTTATACATGCATAAAATATAGAGAATTCTCTGAGGTACCACCTCATACTTATCAGATTGGCTAATATGACAAAAAAGGAAAATGATGAATACTGCAGGGAATGTGGGAAAACTGGGACACTAGTGCATTTTTGGTGGAGTTGTGAACTGATTCAGCCATTCTGGAAAGCTATTTGGTGCTATAAAACTGTACAAATCCTTTCATCCAGTAATACCATTCATAGGTCTATATCCCAAAGACATAAAAATGGAAAATTACCTATTGTACAAAAATATTTACGGCAGCACTTTTAGTGGTGGCTAAGAATTGGAAACTGAGGGGATGCCCATCAATTAGGGAATGGCTAAACAAGCTGTGGTAAAAGATTGTGATGGAATATTATTGTGCTATAAGAAATGACAAGCAGAATGATTTCAAAAAAACCTGGAAAGACTTACATGAACTAATGTTGAATGAAGTGAGTAGAACCAGAACATTATACATAGTTAGAGCCATACTGAACAATGAAGAATTGTGAATGACTTAGCTAGTCTCAGCAATACAATGATGTAAGACAATACCAAAGGATTTATGATGAAACGTGATCTGCCTGCAGAGAAAGTGATATTGTCTGAATACAGATCAAAGCATACTTTTTCCCCCTCCCTTCCTTCCTTCCTTCCTCCCTCCCTTCCTTTCTTTATTCCTCCCTCCCTCCCTTTGTTCCTTCTTTCCTTCCCTCCTTCCTTCCCTCCTTCCTTCCTTCTTTCCTTCCTTCCTTCCTTCTTCCAATTATATTGAAATAGTTATATATATGTGTGTGTGTGTGTGTGTGTGTGTATGTGAATATGTTTTTAAAATACATATGTATGTGTAGATATGTAGATATGTGTGTTTTTTAAAACTTCACAGATCCCAGGTTAAGAAACCTGATCTAGCCTGACTTCTATTTGAATGTGGGAATCTTCTCCTTAAACACCTGCTAGACAGCTCACATTCACATAATTCTAATTTTGGACAGACCATATTATTAGAAAACCTTAATATATATTTCCCGTAACTTCTACTCACTGGCCCTAATTTATCCCTCTGGTGTAACACAGTAAAAACCTACTATTCCCTTTTTGGCAGGGCAGTTTTGGCAGAGTGGTGAACTCAACAGTGGACCACAGATAAAGCATTTGCCTATTCAGATAAATTTTCAGTAGGTTATCTTCCTCTGTTTCACCGACAGTTCTTTCAATCTGTATATTCATATAGAAATAATTGAGTCTCAAATCTGTAAGAATTTTCATGAAATCATATGGCCCAGTTACCTACCTTTAGAGGAAGGCAAACATAGAAGGAACCTGATAAGTATTTTTGAATGAATAAACAAATAAATAAATTTGCATCAGACAATTACATGGCATTTCTTAACAGCCTATTAAATGGCTTCATACTCCTCCCCTAAATATTTATATAGTGCCTACTATGTCCTAGGGAAGGGAATAATCATTTGTTAGGCACCTACTATGTACCAGGTGCCATACTAAGCACTTTTTACAAATATCTCATTTGATCTTCAGAACAACCATAGGAGGTGAGGGCTATTACTTATCCCTATTTTACATTTGAGGAAACTGAGGCAAACAAAATTAAATGACTTCCCAAGGTCACACAGCTAGTTAAATGTCTGAGGTTTGATGGGAACTCTGATCTTCCTGATCTCAGGTCCAGCCCTATGACACCAGCTGCTTCTAATGAGGCACAAGATTTCACTGGTCATTATAATATCCCTGTAAGAGAGATACTGTAGGCGTTATTATCCCCATTTTATAGATGAAGAAATTAAGGCCTAGAAAGTATAAGTAACTTGTTCATGGTCAAACAACTAGCAAGTATCAGTGATAAAATTCAAACTTGATTCTCTCCTGACTCCTGTTCAGCAGTCTTTCTACTATACTATATCTATCTTCCTCATCTTCTTCCTTCTCTTCCCATATACCTTCTATTTGAATTGCTTCTATATTCTCTCTCATTTCTTCTCATTCATTCTTTTGTTAACTTTCATTGATATGTTTTGTTTTTTCAATGTCAATATTTACAGATTTCTCCCCCTTCCTGGGAAGTCTACTGCAGCACACCAGTTAAGTAAAAATAATAATACATCCACCCCATATGAAAGTGTATGTGACATTCCACATCTATAACACCCTTTTCATCTTTTTTCTTAAAAAAAACCCAGAAAAACAATTTTCTTGTAACAGATATGCATAGTCAATAGAACAAGTTTCCTCAACGGTAGTATATGTATGTGTAGGTAATTCTGCAGCCTAGGTTTTTCGCCATTCCGTCACAGAGAGCGTGTTTCACCAGCAGTCCTCTGGAGTCGTGAATGGTTAGTGTGGTGCTCACAGCTCTTACTGCTTTCCCAGAGGTTTGTTTTTGCACTCTTGTTGTTATTGTACATAGTGTTTTCCTAATTGGTCATTTCATTCTTCATCAGCTTTTAAAAGTCCTCAAAATAAATTATTTTTAGAACATTGATGTAGTATAAATTGTTCTGGTTCTCATCCCGTCACTCTGAACCAGTTCATTTAAGTTTTTCCATGTCTTTTTAAAAATAATTTACTTACTTCTTTCTTATAGCACAAAAATATTTCTTCATTTCCAATTTTTTTGCCACCACAAAAAGAACTGCTGTTAATATTCTTCTAAGTGAAGGGCATTTTTGTCTTCCTTCAGTCTCTTTGGAGTGTAGGCCTAGCAATAGTATAGCACAATCAAAAGGCACATGCTGATAAGTAATTTTCAGTGTATAATTCCAAATTGCTTTCCAGAGTGGTTGTATCATCCATAGGATTTATCAGTGTGTTTGTTTATCCACAACCCCTCCAACATTCATTTTCTTTTCTTTCTTTTTTTTTTTTTGTTATCTTTGCCACTCAGATGGGTGTGGGATGGAATTTCAAAACTGCTATAATTTGCATTTCTCTAGTGTGGGTTAGAACATCTTTTTTCCATATGACTATAGGTGGTCAAATTTCCAAAGGATTATGTTGTAGACCTCGAAAAAAAAAATAACAAAATTCATATAGTGGAAAAAAGGTTAAGACTCTCAAGAGAAAGAATGAAAAAAAATAGGAACAAAGGGACCCAGCAGTACCAGATTTCAAACTAAACCACAAAGCAGTAATTATTTAAACTATTTAGTACTAGTTAAAAAATAGAGAGATAGACCAGTGGAACAGATTAGGTACACACTTTCAGAAGCAGATGTAGCCAGTCCTCTCTTATTCAATAAACCAAAAGACTATACCTACTGAAATAAAGACTCACGATTTGACAAAAATTGCTGAGAAATTGGACAGCAGGATTAAGGAAGTTAGATTTAGGTCAATGCTTCAATGTTATACAAAGACAAGCATCAAACAGTTATTAGATAAATTACGTAAAAGGTTACATCATAAACAAAATAGAGAAATGGGGAAAAAATTATTATCAGATCCATAGCTAGGAAAAATGTCCATGACCAAACAAGGAAGAATGAGGATAGCAGAAGACAATACTGATAACTTTGATTAAATAAAATTAAAGTTTTTGCTCAAACAAATCTAATAAAGATTAAAAGGAAAACAGCTGGGAAAAATAGCTTTGCAACAAGTTTTCCTGATAAAAAGAAACTCATTTCATCTCATTTCCAAGCTATAAAAGAAAGGATTCAAATTTATAAGAAAAAGAGTCATTCTCCAAATGATAAATGATCTAAGGACATAAACAGAGAATTCTATTCATTGTTTGTGTTTGTTTTAGATGTCACAATTCTAGTTCACCTTTTTAAGATGATGAGTAAATGTTATTTCTTAGGTCTGTAGGACTTTTCTTAAAATATAAAGGATTGTTTGAAGAACTGATCAAATTCTTTTATTCATTTTACTATCTACATTTAGCATCAAATGCTTCTCTAAATTAGTCATTGAATGGTAAATCAGTATCTATTCTAGAAAATGAAAAGAAATGCTCATAAAAAGATATTCATTATAGCAGACTGAGGCCTGAGAAAGAGTGCAGATGGAATAATGCTGACTTCCCTTTTTATATAGGAAGGCTAGTAGCATGGGTTAATAATATTTTACTAGTTTTCCTAGCTTCCCAAGAGTTCTCTAGTATTTACTGATATGAAAGTCAAGATGTTATCTATACCTCTGTTCCCAGATTTGCTCTTTTGATTAAATTATACAGCTTATTTCCTTTGAGCATTTGAGTAAATTACAATGCTCATTTACTTTGGTTAAGAAAGTAAAAAAGAAGAAGTAAAGAGATGAAAAAGTATTACTCACCTCCTGGGTAAGTACAAATTTATTGAGTATGTTCTCAAAGAAATAGGGGCATGCTCTGATAGTCTTGACTCCATGAAACATTAATGTGTAAATTTGCCAGGCCCAGAGGTTCATGCCTCTGCACAGGTTTCTTTTAGAGTCTTCATGGCAAAACAAAGAACAAAGGTACTATTACGTTTGTCCACGTCCTGAATTTCTAACAATTCTTAATTCTCCCCAGTCAGCCTCCAGACCCTCAAGTATACTATAAACACATTAAAAGGTTAATATTCACCCATGGTCTTTTGTTTAGTATTTCACATTAGAGTTGTCCTACAGGTAAATTACCAGGGAATAGTATGGGCCCTACCTCAACTGGGAATGAAGAAAAAGGTAAAAATCCAAAAAAGTATAATGGTAGTCTTTTTTCTGGGGAAGGGAGATATTTTATTATCAGCATCCCCTCTACATTTAATAAAGGAGAAACATTTTCCCTTGTTGTTCTTGTGTTCTTGATGCTTTTTTATGTAACAAAATTACTTTTTCCTTCCTACAATGAGTCCAAATACCTAGAGACTAAACCATATTGCTTCAGATTTTATCATTCATAGAGAAGGGGGGTAAAACACCAAAAAACAAAAAAAACCTTGTAAACACAGATGGGAAAAACCAACTTCTTTCGCATTTTTGTATTATCACATACTAAATCCAGTATTCAAAGTCTGACAAAAAATACTTTAATTAAGATACTATAATGAGAAACTATACTTCTTGATTCAGATTCTGCAAAATTAAGGAAGAGAATAGGATCCCAGAAATGGAAGGAATCTTGGGGTTTAGCTAATTCATTCTTCTACCTGATGTAAGAATCACCTCTGTCATCTCCTTGACAGGCAATCATACAATTTTTCTTTAAACCCATGCAGTGTTAGGGCCCTAGTTATCACATTCCTCCCATTTTCAAATAGTTCTAATTGTTAAATTTCATTTCATTAAATTTGGCCTGTAGCTCCAGATTATTCCAGTCTTTATGGATATTGAATCTGTCATCCCTTGAATTTGCTCTTCCCCCAGCTTTGCATCAGTATCAAGGTTGATAGACACCATCACATCATCAGTGGTCCTATAATGGATCACCAAGTCATTGATTTTAAAAATCAGTGATTAAACACTTTAGGGCCAAGGACAGACTCCTGAAGCATACTGCTAGAGATTTTTCCTGGTTGAGATTATAATAGCTATCATTTGTAGAGCACTTTAAGGTTTACAAACACTTTACATATGTTTACTCATCTGATCCTCATAACAACCCTTGGAGGTAGATTCTATTACTACCCCCATTTAGTGACTTGCCCAGGGTAATAGAGCAACTAAGCATCTAAGATGGGGTTTGAACTTAGGCTTTCCTGATTCCAAGTCCAACATTTGATCCACTGAGCCACCCAGGCTCACAGTTATCCATTAATCAACATACAAAGAAATAGTTCATCTTTTTATAAATGAATTGTAAGGGTGGCTAGGTGGCACAGTGAATAGAGCACTGGCCCTGGAGTCAGGAGGACCTGAGTTCAAATTCAACCTTGGACACTTACTAGCCATGTGACCTTGGGCAAGTCACTTAATCCCAATTGCCCTCCAAAAAAAAGAAGAAAAAGGGAAAGGAATCATGGCATGCATCATTGATTTAGAGTCAGAAGGACCCCAAAAGTCAACTTCTAATTTCCAATTCCAACTTCCAAATCCCAATCCCTTTGTTTTATAGATAAGGAAACTAAAAACCAGAGAAGTTGAGACTAGTCCCAGGTCACACAAGTAGCCCAGAACTGACCTAAAATTCAAACCAATTTGATCTCATGTGGAATCTAGCACTGTTTATACACCATACTGTACTGACTCTCATAAGAACCCAGAATAGAAGTGCAACTCCACAAGGGGGAATTGCAGAATGAATTCAAACTCCTCTGATCTAGACATTATATGTCTATTAATGTTAACTAAGGTTAGATCAGAGCATCTCTGATTCTAGAACTTTCTGCCCCAGTAGCAAGCAGAAATATATTATCCATGGATCCTTGATGACAAGCCTTATAAAGCACCTCCCCTTTGTTTCCATTTTTGTTTCAGTTGCTTTTGCATGCAATCAACCATTAGTTGATGTATTGTTGATAATTATGAATATCAATTATACCTGCTGTCAGAATGTCACTTTTCAGAATACATTCCTCTTTAGCCAAATTCCCCCTGTAGAATCTGAATCTACAAAGTCCTAAGGATTCTCTCTGAACTCTGAAATCTACTGTTCCAAAGTTCAAGGTAAGCCTTTTTACCAAGAAATGCCTGAAATTCTTCTCCTTGTTGATCTAGAACTCTAGCATGGTGTGGTCACTTTCTCTAATTGTCTGGTCTTTTCTACTTTTGTCTTCAGTTCTTGGTTAGAAGTCAAAATCAGGTCGAGAATAGTAGTAATAGTCCTTGCTGCTTCTGCCATGTTCTGAAGGACAAAAATGATCACTGACAGGTCAAGAAATTCTCCAGGATCTGTATATAGATCAATGGACTTGGTGTCAGGAAAACCTGAATTCAAATTCTGCTTAGACATTTACTTAGCTGTGCGATCCTGGGCAAATCACTTACTCTCTAAGCTTTAGTGTCTTTGTCTCTGCAATGAGGAATCCCTTCATCTCTAATAAGAGCAGCTCCCTCAAAGTAGGAACAAATGAGATCCTAAACGTAAAGTGCTTTGCAAACCTTAAGGAAGTATATAAATGCTAGCTATTATTGTCATCAACTGATCTCTTTTTAGTAGAAATAAATTTATAGTAGATTTCTAGATAGATAATATCCTTTATAGCTGGGCTGGTATTAAGAAGACCTAAGTTTATAATCCACCTCAAACCTTAGCTGTTTGACCCTAAGCAAATCACTTAATAACTCTCAGGCTGGCAAGTAGTAAGTGTTTTATCTATTAGTTTTAGATAAGAATTGACTGACAGATATCTTACCTCTGTGCCAGATGTGTGATGTTACATTGTCTGTGTCCTGTAATTCACTACCCCTACAATATCTTTTCCCTCCACTGATTTTCAGCAAAATTCTGCCCACCTCAACTTGCCCTCTTGAGCTCAAAGATTTTAAATCAAGAGGATGCCCTTAGACAGATAGTGCTCAACCAGCACACTATCATGTAATCTGTTCCTTTTGAATGAGGTATGTCTTTCTATTGCCATATTCTAGTCTTGGGTCACATCCCACTAAGTTTCCATTATACTAAAGTCATAAATAGAGTCTAAGGCATTTAATAAAAGCTCTTGTAATTCCTTGTGGATAAGATGGAAAGCTATGTAATGGCTAGCAGTATTATTCATTATATTTGGAATTGTTTGGGTGACTACAGTAGTGATTTAACTTGAGATCACTAATTTATTTGGTTCCCCATATTTTGTGTGTTTACGTATAGACCTCTGGGCTGGCAGGTACTATTATCATTATTGCCTCTATTGCTGGATATGGTCACTTGCAAACTCCTGAGCATCCCTACCACTATCCTACCTATATCATAAATGCCACTCTGGTATCCAGCCTAGTGGTTATAAATAGGCAGCTTTTCTCTGCCTCCCTCTCCCCACCCAACCCTCTTCTTTTTGCATTTAAAGTTTCAATCTGTATCAGATCTCCTCCCAGATACAACTTTAGTAAAATAGCATATCTCTCAATTGTCCATATAGTTCAACCCATAAACACATATTTTTTTAAAATTAAATTGGTTTATTTTCTTTTAGTTTATAACATTCAGTTCCACAGTCTCTTGAGTTTCAGATTTTCTCCCCCTTCTTGTCTCCCCCCCCCCCCCATCATGGCAACATGAACTCAGATACAGGATCTACAAATATCTTCCTATTAATCATTAGTCAGGTTGTAAAGAAGGATTGTAACTGGTGGAATGATCAGTGGGAAAGAGGAAACAAAACCAAAACAAGAAAAAGAAACAGAGCAAGTAGTTTGTTTCAATCTGCATTAAGACTCTACATCTCTTTCTCTGGATGTGGATATCTCTGTTTCAATCATGAGTCTTTTGGAGTTGTCTTATAACCTTATATTGCTTAGAGGAGCCCAGTCTATCAAAGTTAGTCATCACACATACATTGTGTCTGTGATTGTGCACAAATTTCTCCTGGTTCTGCTCCTTCTTGCTCAGCATCAGTTTATCAGCATCAGTCTCT
>CM053580.1:337697012-337718165 GCA_028627135.1 Pseudochirops cupreus
CCATCTTGCCTCTGCCCCCAACAATCATCTTTTACTCAGTGCTTGGGTGACAGGGACCATCCAAAGGGCAAGTCCTTCAGCGTTCAATCAGAGCACATCCTGGTGAAGCAGGACGAGGTATTCTCAGCTTCATAAGAGCAGATCAGAGACTTCCTAACCACCTCTGTTGCAGCTATATTTTTCAAAATGATAAAAGATAAACATTATCATTTCTTGGTTAAATTTCAAAGTATGAAGAAATACTGCAAAAAGTTAACACCAAATCAGTCTATTAGCATTTTAAAGAGGTTAGGATACTACCTCACAACTTAACTACCTAGACACAACTCCTAGGCTACAGATCTCCTTCTCTGACAGCCTGACAAGTCTGGTATGTGGAGGGTCATTCTGTCCCTTGTGACATAATCATCAGTAAACTGCTCAAAGCCAGCTCGGCCATAGAACTATTAGGTAGCTAGAGGGGCAGATCTGAAGAGTAGTGTCAGTAAATCACCCCCATCAACCAGATAAGACTCCTGAAGTTGGGTCTCACAGACCTGAGTGACCATTGTTGCTTAATATTCACACCAGTTTTATATCATTCTGTACAGTAAGCAACAGCACCATAGGTGAAGGGTATTCAACAAATGCTTTCTAGTGGTGGATGTTAAAATGGAGATAATTTATAATGATAATAATAATCTCTGTTATCCTTAACTGTGTGTCCCAAACATGCTTTCAATGAGTCCTCAGAAAAGGAGCTTGAAACCCAACGTTTTCATTCAACTAAAAAAATTAATCATTTTATCCAATGATGTGATAGTCTAGTAAGCATTCAACATAAAATCATGCAATGTAGTATAACAATTTGTCCTAGGAAGGACTGTTTCTATTTGAACTCTATAAAGCATAAAGAGAATAAAATAATAACAATGATAGCAATGACAGTTCATATTTAAATAGGAATTATAAGTTTGCAAAGTACTTTCCTCATAATGATTTTCATCACTAAGCTTTAGAAGGCACCCAGCTATGATGACAGGGGAGACAACATTCGGGAATAGAATCATAAATCAAAGTGACCATGACAATTTGCAACAAAGTGGTGACGCACAATGTATCTGGGACAGGGGGTGAAAAGCCAGCCCCAAAATAAAGCAGATAAAGTCCAGCTGGATGTAGAAATGGCAGGAAAAGAATTAAAGGTCAGAGAGTAGCAGTGAAGGCTAGTCACCAGTCAACAGTATTGCAGTGACGTTGTAAAGGCCAAGACCACGTTGAAACGCATAAATAGGAATCTACCCTGTGTGACTAGATAATTCCCTCATTTTCTTTTTACTGCCAGTATCCAACTATGAATGTAAAAAACTTAAAGAATTTTTCATGCAATGTCCTAGAACTTTTTTAAAGGTTGGGAAATAAGAACTATGGGAAGAGGTTAGATTGATTAGAATTATCTAGTCAGAAGGAAGAAAAGTTGATGTGCAATATTATATTGTTCTCCAAATGTACCAACACCTTACTACATTGATACCCTTGCATTCCTTGCCATTGAACAGCCTTTAAAGGTAAGATGGCCTTATAATAAGGCTTTAATTTGTTGCTTTAATTCAATAAATAATTAGAAAGTACCTCCTATGTATCCAGCAGTTCACAAGGTGCTGTGTATACAAAGATAAAGATGAAATTCTATGCATTTAGTCTCTATTCATTGGTCTTCAAAAATGTGATATGTAAACATATCAATAAATGCAAGGTTAGTTGAGGGAAAGAGAGCCAGTACCTGAGCGAAACAGAGAGAGTTTCATG
Organism: Pseudochirops cupreus; assembly: GCA_028627135.1. Taxonomy (NCBI): domain Eukaryota; kingdom Metazoa; phylum Chordata; class Mammalia; order Diprotodontia; family Pseudocheiridae; genus Pseudochirops; species Pseudochirops cupreus. The sequence goes on from CM053580.1 coordinate 337,698,801, forward strand.
GAGGAGGTAACACCCAAATGGAGGCCTAAAGATTATAATGATTCTGAGAGGCTGAGATGAGGGGGGAGCAAATTCCAGACATATGGGATGGTTTGTGCAAATGGGCCAGAGACACAGAAGATGTTGGTGTAATAATCAACAGTCCAGTTTGGTGGCAACTTGGAATACATAAAGGAACTAATGTGAAATTAAGCTTGACAAGGAGATTGGAACAAGGTTGCAGAAGAATTTCAATCCCAAGTTGAGAAGAATAGATTCTAGATTCTAGAGGCAATTGGGAGCTAGTGAAGGTCTTTGGGCAGATTTTGGAGCTGGTGTCCAGGAAGTTTGGTGGAGGCCTAGTTCTAGGCAAAATAAGGTGAAAGCTCACCTATCAGAGCCAGGGTGGTTTCAGAACTGGAGTCCAAGGTTCTAGGGGGAAGGAAGTCAGGATGAGAGCCAGAGCTGGAAGGAGCATAGTTTGGAGCTGGTGTCAGGAGCAGGAAGTGATTAGCTTCCATTCAATGACCTTCAATTTAATTCAATATGCATGCACATACTACGTGCCAAGCACTACAGACAAGACAAAAATGAACAGTCCCTGCTCTCAAATGTCTACATTCTTCGGAGAACAACATGCACAGAAATAAATCAATGTAAATAGATCCAACAATGATTTAAAAACATTCACAACTCCTCCCTACCTGTTTATCCTCCAGTGTGTGGAGACCATCCTCTTTGTCCTTTAATATTATTGACCATCAGTGTAACTCTTGGTCTCTCTGTCTCCTATCCCTTACTCTTGCTATAGGACCATTCTAGCTCATTTCCCAATTATATGTCTTCGAGGGTGATATCTTTTATTTAATTACTTGTGCACAAGTTAGCATCAGTAATGGGCCATAGATCAATTAAGCCAACGGTGCATCTCTTCATTACCCTTTGGATCACCTGCAATTTTAATTCTTTATATTGGTAAATATTGGTTTAAATCTTTATGATAATGTTCCATGATTTTAAGGTACATAGAACATCACCCAAATTACTGATGCTCGAAATAAAGGTTTCTTTTTTAGGGTTCAACTCGGGATCTTGAGTAGACTGTGCAATTGCCCAAATTCAACCCAGCCCACACTCTGTCTCTTATTCAATTTATAGAGGCAGTGTATTCTTCTGACTAGGAATTGGACTTGGAATCAGGAAGATGTGGGTCCAAATTCTACTTCAGATACTTGTTGGCTAAACTAGTTTACTTCTCTGAACCTGTTTCCTCTATAAAATGAGGGGTTTGGAATCAGTGGTTGTAATGTTCCAGTTCAATGAATTTTAGCTTTGCTTTAGTAACCCTGCATCTCAGCTTACTTCCACGAGAGGAAGAAACAGAGGCAGGGAGATAGTGTGCCACTGTTGTGAGCCATCAACCTCCCTGAGTTTCTGTGACCAATCCTAAGATGCTTGTCTGGTTTATAATACCTCCTAGGGATGCCTGCCTCTACGTTTTTTAAGAAGATGCTACTCCTAACTGTCCCTATCCCCCAGCAGTTCACATAAATCTTTACACAGTGCTGGAGGTTACTTAGCAATCATAGTCTGTCATTTCCCTTAGCAACTGGCAACCACACTCCTTAGAAGAGAACAGAATGTTGTTCTTTCAGTAGTGATGACAGGTTGTGCTGGTCTCACCTGGTCGGCTTCATAATCAGTAACACACAGTTGTGTTACAGTTGCCCAAAGCTGAGGTCTGGAGCCAAAATGCAAAACATTGGGAATTTGAACCTGAAATATGACTGTTAGTATTATTGCTAACCAATTTAGCTAATGAAATGACTCATATGGACAGCTAGGCAATGCAGAGTGCAGAGCCTGGAATTGGAAAGAACCTAAGACACTCACTAGCTGTATGACCCTAGGTAAGTCACTTAACAATTTGCCTCAGTTTCTTCATCTGTAAAATGATAGCAAAGGCACCCCTTTTACTACTAAACTACCTCCAGGGGTGGCTGTGAGGATTGAATGAGATAACTGTACTCTACTATTGCACATAGTAGGTATTATATAAATGTTAGGTATTATTATTAGATTCCTCATCTTAAAATGCTTAAAAGAATCGCCTCTCATTTCATGGTGCTGTTTTGAAGAGTGATGGCCCTGTGATCTGTAACACACTTGCATCTCCTGAGAAATATGAATGATTCAAATGCACAAAAGACTCGTGTTTGTTTGTAAGAAGCCTTGATGTTCCAAATTTTAATCCTCTCCTCTCCAATTTATTCTGTTTAAGATAAAGCAAAGACCCCAAAGAAATTTCCTCTATTTCAGAAACAGGAGCACACCCCAATCAGATAATCACACAGAGTATTATTAACTTACATTTTGAGGTAACTTGGGGTAACCAAATACAAACAGCTTTTGGGGGGCATTTTTTTTTACCTTTTTTTAAAATGGAATTGATTTTCAAGGCCCTGTAGGTGTTCAATAAATGCTAATTGACTAGCTTCGGAAGACTAAGATAAAAACCAGTCCCGGGTTGTTTGTGTTTATTATAGCTACATATTTTATGCAAATGTATCATTATATGCAAATTAGGTACTGCCTCAAGGTGCTTGGCAGGTAGCCAGCTTGATCCAAAGCTGCAGAGTTCGGGCTTCTTTCTGGTAGTTTAACTTCACACACCTGCCATGAATAGTAAATTAATTTATGCAACTTTTTGACTCTCTTTGCCGTCTTCCTTTGAAGGTGCCTCACTTAGCTGTACCCGAGTTCTGCTGAATTCCTGACTTGTCCCGCCATGAATATCTATCTGCGTTAGTCCTTTATGCCCAAAGTATGGTCTCACTGAAAACCAGGCAGCCAACTTAAAATGAAATTTAGTCCTAAAATCTTAGAGCTACAGAGAGACATTTATCACATCTAGTCCAATGTAAAATTCATAGTCATCCAAACTCCTATGTGCTGCCAAACTAGATTAAAATGTAATTGGGAGTGGCAGCTAGGTGGCACAATGAATAAAGTGCTGGCCCTGGAGTCAAGAGGACCTGAATTCAAATGTGACCTCAGACACCTAATACTTACTAGCTGTGTGACCTTGGGCAAGTCACTTAACCCCAATTTCCTTGCCTTCTCCCCTCCAAAAAAAAAAGAATAACTGAAAAAAAAATAATTGGGAAATGTTTAAGAAGACTAATAAAAATGCAATAAAAACAGATAATGTTAATGTGTAGTTTTCTGAATCAATATGTGGCCTACAGGGATGTGTTTCTAATTGGGTTTGATACCACTGACCAGTCTACGTCCTTCCCATGAGGAACTAATAGTTATTAAGGGCTTTCTGAGGATTTTGAAGGGTCTTCCTTTGATAGTTCATTCCAATATTTTATCCTTCGGTATCAAGAAAATGCATGTAGTAGGAGGAAAAGGATTGTGTTCCCCCCTCACTTTTTCTCTCACTATTCTAAGTTATCTAAAGGTAGATTCCCTAAGGAGAGGAAAAGCAATGGTTTAGGAGATGGTGAAATAATTAAATGGGAGAAGAAAACAAAGGAAGCTGATATGGCCAATTGCTTCACTTCCTCAGAATCCTTAGGCCCCCTCACCTTCTGACGTTCCTGCTCTGACAGCCCTTAACAGTGGGTAGCCTAATCTCATCCAGTTTCTCCATTCTTGAGGCAACAAGGATCCATGTGTGAAGTCATAGAACTATTTTATAGTTATAGCTATATTATGCTACAAATCCATGCAAATTTACTTCAGCTGCATTCTCAGTGCTGCTGAATAACCTTTAGAATTATTTTTCATTGACTCCCTATTGTACTCAGTTCATTTGTGCATTTGGTTGGCTTTTTGTTTTTTTTTTTGTTTTGTTTTGTTTTACCAGACCTGTGATTGTGTTAGTTCAGGGAGCTCCCAGCCAATCACATATCAGCAACTGCTCAGCAACCTTTTGTCCTAGAGGATTGGCTGGGATTATATGATTTGCCTCAGTATCAACGCAGCCAATATGTATCAAAGGCTGGGCTTGAATCCAAGTCTCCCTGACTCCAAGGTTAGTTCTCCATTCACTATGCCATGCTCTCACATTCCCTACACATTTTTTAAATGTATTTGCTCTGACCTGTGATTTCACTTTGTAGAGAATTCTTGGGGAGAAAACCTCTTCTTGCAATTCTGACTGGTACCTGCTCTGCGTGTTTCCTACCTTCCTCCCACCATGAGAACTTTGCCTTGTATTTCACTGAAAAAAATCAAACCACTCACTAGGAGCTCCTTTTTCTCCTCCTTCACATTACTAAGATACTTTCCTCACTATCTCTTTTGTCACCCCTGTCTCACATGAAGAGGTGGCCCTTTTCTTTGACAAAGCAAACAGCTCTACACGGATGTGACCCCATCCTTCCCATCTTCTCCAGGAGATTACTCCAGTTGCTCCCTCTACATCCCCACCTTCTCACTAATCATCAGTCTCTTCCTCTCTGTCAGACACTTCCCTGATACCCCCAAACATACCCATGTCTCCCTGTCCCCCCCAAAAAGCCTCTCTCAACCCATCCATCCCCACTAACTATTATCTGGATCTCCTCCCTTTCCAGGCTAAACTCTTTGAAGAAGCTCATTTACAATCTATATATCCACTTCTTTTCCTTTCACTCTTCTTAATTTTGCAGTCTGGCTTCCAACCTCATCTTTCAAATTGCTCTCTCTCTCTCTCTCCCAAGTTATCAGTGACCTCTTAATAGCTAAATCTGATGGTCTTTTCTCAGTCCTCATCCTCATTCACACTCTTCTCCATGATACCCTCTTTTCTCCAAGTTTTCATTACAGTGCCGTTTTTTTGGTTCTCTTCCTACCTGCCTGAGTCTTCCTTTTCAGTCTCTTTTGCTGCATCTCCATCCAGGCAGTCTACTAACTGTGAATGTCCCCCAAGGCTCCATCTCTTTTCTCTCTCCATATCCTTTTGCTTGGTGATTTCATCAGCTCTAATGGATTAAATTATCATCTCTATGCAAATGATTTTCACATCTATTTATCCATCCCTAACATCTGTCCTGGTCTTCAGTCCCTCATTAGATATGAACTGGATGTTCTGTAGACATCTTTACTCAACAAGTTCGCACCTGACCTTATTATCTCTTTCTCAAACCCTTCCCTCTTCCAAATTTCCCTATTACTGTCAACGGCATCACTATTCTCTTATTTGCCCAAGCTCACAACCTATGTGTCATCTCAAGTCCTTATTCTCACTCGCCTTACATTGTCATCTGATACCCTGTCTCATTGTTTCTACCTTCACATTTCTCTAATATGCCTACATCTCACTTCTCAGTCATCTAAGTGTCCCACTGGATAGAGCGCCAGGTCTGTAGTCAGGAAAACATGAGTTCAAATCCAGTCTTAGATGTTTGCTAGAATCTCTGTTTGACTAAATTTTCCCATCTGTAAAATGGGGATAGTAATAGCATCTACCTCTCACTATTGTTGTGAGAATCAAATGAGATGATTATAAAAGTGCTTAGATCAGAGTCAAGCACATAACAAGTTCTATATAAATTTTAGGTATTTATTATTTATATATCATATTATACATAACATATTATATATTATATATGCTAGCTATATTATTTATAGTATTGGTTTGAATACAAAGGTGCCCTTAGGGTTAATATTAAGAGTTGCCTTTTCAGTACCTTGGGAGGCTTTCCTGAGCCTGAGAGCATCCTAGAGTCCCTACCATAAAACTTCCCCCTTATCTGGGACCATGAAAATTCCTAGTCGTCACTCCATCCTGGGAGGTAAAATTTTCCCTCTCTCCCTTATCTTGTGTCATCTTAGCTTCCTCATCTTGTCCCTAAATCTCCAGTCCCCATTAAATACCCCAAAATAATACCACCATTTATATAGATTTCTGTGCATATAAGTCTGGTCCTTTTCCTATATCAGTGCCTTTGGTTAGCTCCTTACTAAGTCTCAGGCCTCTATGCTTTTGCATCAGTAAAACTCCCATTGGCTAAAGAGAAGGTCTAAGTGAATTCTTTCAAAAACTGAACCAGCTCTCCCAACTCTGACCTCAGCCATATCATTATAATTATTATTTTGACACTGCCACCACCCTGAACTGTTGCAATAGCCTGCTGATTGATCTCCTGTCTCAAGTCTCCCCCCACTCCATTCCATCCTCCCCTCAGCTGTCGAACTGAACTTCCTTTGTTTTAAAACTCCAATGTCTCCCTATTGCCTGTAGGATCAAATATAAAATATCATGTTTGTCTTTTAATCCCTTCATAACCTTGCTCCTTTCTATTTTTCCAGTCTTCTTACACCTTATTCTCCTACAAGTACTCTTAAATTCAGTGACACTGTCTTCCTTACCTTTCCTCAAACAAAATGCTCCTATCTCCTTGCTCCATGTATTTTCACTGACTGTTTCTCATTCCTGGAACTCTCCCCTTAGCTCATGGCTTCTCAAGTTTCCTTCACATTCCATCCAAAATCTCACCTTTTTCAAGAAGCTTTTCACAGAAACTTTTAATGTTAATGCTTTTCCTCTGAGATTATTTCCAATCTACTCCTTATATATCTTGTTTGTACATAATTATTTGCATATTTTATCCTCCATTATATTGTAAGTCCCTTGAGATCAGAGACTTTCCCCCCCCCTTTCTTTGTATCCCCACTGCTTAACACAGTGTCTGGCATATTTTCTTTGCTCAGTCAGGTCCAACTCTTCATGGCCTGGTGGACCATTGCATGCTAGGCCCTTCTAGCCTCCACTATCTCTTGAAGTCTATTAAGTTCATGTTCATTGTTCCTATGACACTATCTCTCCATCTCATCCTCTGCCATCTCCTTTTCTTGCCTAGCATGTAGTAGGCACTTAATAAATGCTTGTTGACTAGACAAGCATTGCTTGTAGTTTTTGCCTCATGCGATGGCTAGATATTTGAAGTCTGTTTCCAGGGAAATGAAGTCTCATGCTTTATCAGCATGGAGGTCTATGGATGGCTTTCTATATTTGTCTGACTTGCTAACTACTAATAATAAACATCACCCTCACTATTGTAGTGGTATATATAGGTACTTAATAAATGTTTGTTGACTTGCAACTTCATCATCTTGCTTCTTGAGGCACTGAAAGGCTAACTTGCCCAGGATCCTAGAGCCAGTATATATCAGGGGTAAATTCAGGTCTTCCTAGGGTAAAATCCAAGGTTTGAGCACTTTGCCTGAATCTTTCTTTTCTTGTCACATTCTATGTACTATCATACTAATGTGTGTGTGTGTGTGTATGTATATATATATATATATATATATATATATATATATATATATATATATATATATGCTTATATAACATATGTGTGTGTGATTATTAGATGGTAAGCCCCTTGAGGACAAGGGTTTTTCATCTTTTTATCTTTTCCCCTGCTGTATCCCCAATTACGCTAACACACTGGAGGGCTGCTTAGCACAGGTTCTTGATTTGCTTTTATAAAGGAAAGACAGCTTAAAATGGGGCTAATAATCTTATTTTAATTAAACAATGCAGAAAGAAATATAAGTAAACGGTAAAAGAAGTGAGTAACCAAAAGTCTAACATTATCCACTAGTTCAGGGGAAAGGTCATCACCCTGAAAGTGGAGAAAATCAATTAGTAATCCAATAGACAGGGCTCCAACTGTCTTAACAGAGTCATAGAACTATAACTTAACTTAACTAGAACTTAACTAGTTAGAACTATTTACATATATACCAGACCCAGAGCTTAGAGTTGAATGATATCTGAAATATCCTTCAAAACAAAAAAATCGTACAAATACAAAACAAAAATATTTTGTTTGTGAACATCTGGGTTCACAAAGTCAGGGTGGGAGTGGGAGGGGTACCCTTTAACAATGGCTACCCAGAGTCTTGTCTGAGAAATCAAAAAAGATTTCTGGAAAATTATTCTTCTCATGAGTGAGTCCCAAGGCAAAATACTAATCTCCCAGAATGTATACTGATAGACTCAGAGCCAGAAGGCACCAAAGCCTACCTGACCCAGCACCTGATTGCTCTGTGCCAGAGCTCTATGTGAAATACCTGGGAGCAAGAGATTGTTATGGCCATGGATCCTGGGAAACCGCACTCTAAGAAATACTAACAAAAATTCACTCTTCTTATGCTTATACCTGCCAACATATAACAGACACTGAACAAATATTTGTGGAGTTGTTGAATGTAATCCAGTTCTCTCTTGCCTAAATTCGTCCCCATGCCTCCTTTTGATAGTCCCACTATGTTTAGTGAAAGGTTCATCACTGACTTATTCAGAACACTATGAATATTTTGACCATTGCATTTCCTGAAGACCATCCACCAAAGCATAAAGGAATAACAATCTGAATCAAGAGGAAAGAGTACCAATCAAATTAGAGATCCCATGTGGTTGTAGGGTAAACCAATGTGTGGAAAACTACTGACAGTATTTTTATAAGACAATAATCAAGAATTGCATTTTCTTAATGTTAAGGCTCCTTAACAAGGGGGGGAACTGGTAAGGTGGGTGGAGTCCATGTATGTTCACCTGGACAACTGATTTTTTTGTGTGTCTAGTAAAAGAACATTCTGTACAATGCTGGGTTAATCCTAGATATCCCTCAAGATACGACCACATACCATGAAAACACAATCGGTCCAAATGGAAATTGGAGAAGCTTTTTCCAACAAGGCCCCAACATCCCTCATTCAAATTCCCTCCATCTCTGAAACTGAATCCAGGACTCTATCCAGTCGTAGAGCCAAGACTCAATAATACTTCTTATTAATAGCCATTTGGAAGTGTTTAGGAAATATTCAAAAGGCATAATTCCGTAACTTTCTTTCCCTAGGGGCTAAGAGTTCCTACTCAGAGAGTTTCTCCATTTTTCCTAGTCTGAGAAAATTAAATCTGGCTTCAAACATAATTTTCAGATATCATTCAACTCTAAGCTATTTTGTTGACTTTTATGTTGCCTGCACCACATGTACCATCACTCCAGTACAGAATTCCAAATAAGCAAATGAATCCATATTTCTTATCCCCAATTAAATAATTCATGCCCATAATTCAAAAGTATCCCCATTCAAGCCATCATGTTGACAATAACTCATCCACTGTATTCATTAGGAATTCACCTTCTTTTCCTTCTACTCCTTCAAGTTGTTGTTTCTACAATTCTTTTCATTGTTTCAGAGCACACTGAACAGCTCCAATCAATACCTCATTAAGTCATTCCAAATCAGGGCACCACAGCTGCTTTAGAGTATGAAGATGAAATACAGTTTCGCCAATAGAACCATAGCCTGTGTCTATGCAGAGACAAGACAAGTGGTTAGGTTAGTCAATTCAGTCCCTACTCCCTCCATATCCCACCCAACCACCCATCCCACGCCCAAATCAGTCCTTCTTGTGGAAAAAAAAAAGTAGCCATATTAATTGTTTTAGAGTAGTAAAGACCAAATGACTAGGTGGTTGGATTTTTTGACTTTTCAGCCAGTTGTTTTGGGTGTCTTATAGAATTGGTAAACATTCCCGTGATTTTCTAGGCCATTGCTGTGCCTTCAAGAAAGACTTAAAGCAGAGAAATATTTGCTCTATCCTTCAAAATCATGAGGAAAAGATGCTCATTTCATGTCCCATTGTTTGTCAGATTGTAGTCAGCAAATTCTTTTGGAATTATGGAAGTACCATATCATCCATTGATGAGCAAATCTTATTGGGCACTCTCTATGAGTGTATTCTTCCCTGTGTATTCAAAGAAATAACCCTGTTCTTGAGGGTTATAGTCAAGATGGGGTTTATAGTCAAGATACAACACAACAGCATGTTAGACAAGAAAAAATTGAATTCAGTAGGAAATTGTGGGTTATAGACTCTAAGTTATCAGAGCTCAGAGATTAGAGGGGAAAATCAATAAGGAATAGCTACAATAAGAAGAAAAAAAACCTGATTATACAAAAGTCACCAAAGCTCCCAGCTGGGTAGAATAGAGTCATTCTAGGCAATGTCCTTCAGTTTTGGTTGAAGAAGTTCATTACTTTTGAGACTGTAGAACTTGGAGTCAAGGATCTGAGTTCAAATCTTAACTCTCTACCTATTCAACCTTGGCCAAGTCATTTAACTACTCTTTTTGCCACAGTTTCTCCATACATAAAATGAGGAGATTGAATCAGATGAGTCCTAAGGTCCCTTCCAACATTAGATACTATGAATTAGATACAAACAAAATCTAATGCTAGTAAAAATGCAGCAAATCTAGAAATTCAAAGTTAAGCTAATCAAGAACAAGTGCAGAGTGGTTAGGAATGGAAGAAAAGAGAACAAGGGTTCACATAGCACCTACTATATGCTAGGTACCATGCCAAGCACTTTAAAGATACTGCCTTATTTGACCCTCCCAACAACCGTGCAAAGAGGGTGCTATTACTAACTCCATTGTATAGTTGAGGAAACTGGGATAGACAGAGGTTAAATGACTTTGTCAGATTCATACAGCTGTTAAGTGTCTGAGGCCATATTCGAACTCAGGTCTTCCTGGCTATAACCCAGCATTCTATCCACTGAACCTATTAGCTGGTAGTAGGATCTGAATAACTCTCATTGATTCATAAATCTATTAGTTCCTTTTTTTTCAGGATTCTTAGGCAGGGGATATAACACTGGACTTGGCATCAGGGAGATGAGTTCCAAACCTACCACGGAAATTTATTAGCTATGTAACCCCTGAGCAGGTACTTTTAACCTCTCAGTCCATTTTTTCCTTTGTAAAATGAAGATGATAGTAGAACCTCCCTCAGAGGTAATATACAAAGAATTTTGCAAACTCTATAGTACCATCAAAATGTTAGCTACTGTTATTGTGACTTTGCAATTTATTTTAACTTATTTTGCCAAAGTGTGAGACCAATTATGCATTTATCTTTTCCTACTAAAACAGCACTAGATTGAGAATAAGCATTGCAAAGTAGAAAAAATGCTGGATATGGAGTCAGGAAAACTTGGGTTCTAATCTTATCATTGACATGGGAAAGTCACAATTTCTCTGAGCCTCAGTTTCCTCATCTATAAAATGGGACTAATAAATATGGTAGCATCTATTTCACAGGACAATTATGTGGCTCAAATAGCATGACATATCTGAAGCATTTTGTGAACCATAAAGTGCTATAATGGATTCGATAGACTTGTAGAGATAAAATTGGTGGTAATTTAAAACTGAAGAGATGTCATCAGGATCTCTCACTCAAGATTTCAGAAATTATTTGGCTTCAAAGCATTCTCTAAAGAAGTAGATGAAACAGTAGTTCTAATGTCCCTACGATCCAGCCATCACATTACTCTAGGTTAATATCTTCCACAACATATCTTTGCCCATCTGAACCATTTTCCCTCTGCATCTTAACTTCATCTATCATGTACTTCTCTTTCAATGCAATAAACAAATGCTTGTCTTTATTCTTATTTTAGAGTATCTTTCAGTTAATATTTTAAATTTTGAAAATGAATGTCTATGTTCCAAAATGATCTGAAATACAACATGCATAATATCCAATATAAAGCAAACATAGAAAATAAGACCCATTATGTGCCCCTATCTAAGATTGCAGCATTACTAGCAATTTCTACTTAATGGTAACAATTAAGGGTACTTGTGTGCAAAGAGAGGGGGAAAACTGTGAACATAAAATTTCATCCATACAGTAATGAAACAATAGATAAATAAATGACAAAGCACCAAGTGTTTCATCCTTACGATATTTCGTGTGTGCGTGTGTGTGTGTGTGGGTGGGTGGGTGTGTGTGGGTGTGTGTGGGTGTGTGTGTGTGTGTGTGTGTGTGTGTAATAAACAGCCTGACAAATTAAAAAACCCCACTGGCAGCTAAGTGGAGGATGGATTGTGGTGGAGATGGATTTGAGGCAGGGAGACCAGTTAGAAGGCTATTTCAGTAGTCCTGGAAAGAAGTGATGAGGAATTGAACTAGAGATGTGGCCTTATGAGGGGAAAGAAGAGAATGTATATGAGATACGTTGTGAAGGCAGAAATTACAAGAAGCATTATATGTGTAGGGTGAATGAACACTAGAAGTAGATGATGAAACTGAGATTGCCATACTGGGTGACTAAGAGAATAGTCATATCTGCAACAGTGAAAGGGAAATTTGAAAAGATGTGGAGTTGAGGGAGGAATAGGAGATAACGTTCTGTTTTGGAAATAGTGAGGCTGGCACATCCATTTTTAAATGTCCAAAGGGTAATTAGAGGAGGGAAATCCAAGATGGCAGAGAAAAGGCAAGAAGTTGCCCAAGCTCTCCCCAATTTCCCTTGAAATAACTTTAAATTGTGCCTCAAAACAAATTCTGGTGCAATAGAGCCAAAAGGGTCTGTCCCACTTGGGTAAAAGAGGAGGGCAGCCCCAGCACAGATGGTTTCTGGGCAAGACAGTGAGAGGCTCCTAGCCCCAACACAGATAAGTACTGATGTCTCAGCTCAACAGATTAGCAGCTCAGCAGGCCAGTTTTGAGGGCTCTAACTCAAACACAGCAGACTAGTGATCAGGCCTGGCAAACCAAGAAGCCCCAGCACAGTTAGATAGGCTAGGCCAGGTAACATCAGTGTGCCAGAAGAACTGCCAGCCCTAGAGGCCATGGCACAGAAATCTAGTGACCAGCTCCCTGGCCTCTGGCCCAAGAAACTTGGGACACTGCCCTCTGTACCCCAGGAACAGAGCTCAACTTTGAAAGTCATGAAATAGGCTGGAAAATGAGCAAAAACAACAACAACAACAAAAACTCTGACCATAGAAAGTTACTATGGGAACAGGGAAGATCAAAACACAAACTCAGGAGAGGACAACAGTGTCAAAACACCTACATGTGAAGCCTCAAAAAGAAATATGAATTGGTCTCAGTCCAAAAAAGTCCTCATGGAAAAGCTCAAAAAAGATTTTCAAAATCAAATAAGAGCAGTAGAATTAGAAATGGGAAAAGAAATGAGTTATGCAGGAGAATTAGGAAAAAAGAATCAACATCTTGGGAAAAGAAAACAACTCCTTAAAAAGCAGAATTGATCAAATGGAAAAGGAGGTACAAAAGCTAACTGAAGAAAATAATTCTTTAAGAATTAGAATTGAGCAAATGGAAGCTAGTGACTCTGAGACATCAAGAATCAATCAAACAAAATTAAGGAATAAAAAAATAGAAGAAAATTGGAATACCTCATTGGAAAAACAACTGAGCTAGAAAGAGAATTTAAGAATTAGTGGACTACCTGAAAGCCATGATCAACAAAAGAGCCTGGAAAACCTCAAAATTTATTGAGGAAAAATGTCCTGATAGCCTAGAGTCAGAGGGTAAAATAGTGATGGAAAGAATCCACTGATCATCTACTGAAAGAGATGCCAAAATGAAAACTGCCAGGAATGTCATAGCCAAATTTCAGAACCCTCAGGTCGAGGAAAAAATACTGCAAGCAGCCAGAAAAAAAAAATCAAATATCAAGTAGTCACAGTCAGGATTACATAGGATTTAGCAGCTTCTACATTAAAGGATTGAAGGGCTTGGAATAAATATGATATTCCAGAAGGCAAAGGGGCTTGGATTACAACCAAGAATCAACTACCCAACCACAGATCACCAGTCAGATTGGCTAAGATGACAAAACAGGAAAATGACAAATGCTGGAGAGGATGTGGAAAAATTGGAACACTACTGCATTGTTGGTGCAGTTGTGAACTGATTCAAACATTCTGGAGAGCAATCTGGAACTATGCCCAAAGGGTTATAAATAATTGCATACCCTTTGACCCAGTAATACCACTTCTAGGGTCGTATCCCAAAGAGATCATAGAAGAGGGAGGAAGACCCATATGTACGAAAATATTTATTGCAGCTCTGTTTGTGGTGGCAAAAAATAGGAAATTAAGGAGGTGCTCATCAACTGGGGAATGTCTAAACAAGTTGTGGTATATGAATGTAATGGAATACTATTGTGCCATAAGAAATGGGGAGGAGATGGACTTCGTATTTACCTGGAGAGGCTTATACAAACTGATGCTAAGTGAGAAGAGCAGAACCAGGAGAAATTTGTACACAATGACAGACACATCATACGTGTGACGACCAACTTTGATAAACTGGACTCTTCTCAGCAATGCAAGGTTATAAGACAGTGGTTCTCAACCTGTGGGTCGCGACCCCTTTGGGGGTCAAATGACCCTTTCACTGGGGTCACAGCGGTCGCCTAAGACCATCGGAAAACACATATTTCCAATGATCTTCAGAACCAAGACACCACTCCTCTATCTGTCTCCAGGCGGGTCTGCCCACATGCAGATACACTCACATACAAATATTAAACAGTAGCAGCACTAAGAAGATTGAGAACCACTGTTATAAGACAGCTCTAAAAGACTCAGGATGGAAGGAGATGTCTATATTCAGAGAAAGATCTAGAAAGAACAGAGTTTAAATGTGGACTGAAGCAAACTATATGCTCTCTTTCTTTTCCATGTTTGGTTTTGTTTCCTCTTTCCCACTGTTCATTCCAATGGTTACAACCCTTCTATATGACCAGACTAATGTCTAATGTGAAAGTGTTTGCAGATCCTATACTTGATTGTATGCCTCCATGGAGGGGGAGGGGGAGAAAGGAGGGGAGAAAATTTGAAATTCAAGGGATGGTGGAACTGAATCTTGTAAACTAAAAGTTAACCAACAAATCAATTTTTAAAAATTTAATTAAAAAAAAAGAATCAACTATCCAGCAAAACTGAGCATACCCTTTTGGGGGGAAAATGAACATTCATTGAAATAGGGTATTTTCAAACATTCTTGATGAAAAGATGAGAGCTAAACAAATTTTTTCAAATACAAGACTAAAGAGAAGCATCAAAAGGTAAACTGGAAAGAAAAATAAGTTATTCAATAAAGTTAAACTGTTTACATTCCTACTCTGGAAGATGAAACTGGTAACTCTTAAAACTATATCTCTATTAGGGTAGTTAGAAGGAGTGTATGTAGACAGAGGGTGTGGATATAAATTGACTTTGATGGGATGATATAAGAAAAAATTAAGGAATGAGAAAAAGGATCGCACTGGGTGAAGGGGGAAGAGAAAGGCAGAATGGAGTAAATGAAGAGGTGCAAAAGACCTATTATAGTGGAGGAGAAAAAGAGGGGGATTGAGTATTGCTTGAATCTCACTCTCACTGAATTTGGTTCAAAAAAGGAAATAACATACCCACTTAGTTGGGGATAGAATATATCTTACCTTATAGAGAAGAGGAGAAGAGGGAGACAAAAAAAGGAGAGACTGATAGAAAGGAGGGCAGATTGAGGGAGGCAATGGTCAGAAGCAAAACACTGGTGAGGAGGGACAAGGTAAAATGAGAGCGAAAAAATATGTAAGCAGGACAAAAATAGGATGGAGGAAAATACACAGTTAGTAATCATGACTGTGAATGTGAATGGGATGAACTCATCTATAGAACAGAAGCAGATATCAGAGTGGGTTAAAAACTGTACTCCTACAATATGTTGTTTACAAGAAACACATTTGAAGCAGAAAAACACAAACAGGGTAAAGGTAAGATTCTGGAACAGAATATATTATGCTTTAACTGAAGTAAAAAAAATGTAGGGGTAGCAATCCTGATTTCAGACAAAGCAAAAGCAAAAATATATCTAATTAAAAGAGACAAGGAAGGAAACTATATCTTGCTAAAAGGTACCATAGACAATGAGGCAATATCAGTACTAACCATATGTGCCCCCAAATGGTATCGCATCTAAATTTCTAAAGGAGAAGTTAAATGAGTTATAGGAGGAAATACACAGTAAAACTATACTAGTAGGGGACCTCAACTTTCCACTCTTAGAATTAGATAAATCCAACCACAAAACAAAAGGTAGATGGAGATCCATTAGATTGTGAGCTCCTCTAGGGAAAGGACTGTCTTTTGCCTTTCTTTGTATCCCCAGATCATAGCACAGTGTCTGGCATATAGTAAACATTTAATAAATGTTTATTGACTGTTTGACTGATGATACATTTCTGTAATTCAGCATAGAGACCGGGAACGGATGTAGTGATCTGGGCAGAGTCAACATAGACATAGTTGAGCTCATATGAGCTGATGGGATCATCAAGTGAGATAGTCCACCACCCTCACCCCCATTTCAACTTCCTTACCCCTTACATTGTAAGCTCCTTGAGAGTAGGGACTGGCTTTTTTTCTAATTTTTATCCTCAGAGTTTAGCATGGTATCTGGTATAAAGTAGGTGCTTAATAACAGTTTATTGGCTATTTATTGCTATAGCGTGAAAATAAAAGGGAGCCCAGGACAGAGCCTTGGGAGATACCCACAGTTTGAGGGCACAGTATCAATAAAGAACCAGTGAAGAATAATGAGAAGGAATAATTGGATGGATAGGAGAACCAAGAAATAGCAGAGTCATAAAATCTTGGAGAAGAAAGAGTATCCAGAAGCGAAGGTGATTAACTGTACCAAATGCTTCAGGGAAATCAAAATGGATCAGGACGGAAAAAATACCATTAGACTTTGCCGTTAAAAGATCACTGATCACTTTGAAGGAGGCGATTTCAGTTGAGTGATGATGGTGATGTCAGAAGTCAGACTGCAGAGGGCTTCAAAGGAGAGAAGTGGAAGGAAAGGCACTGAACGTGCATGGCTTTCTCAAGGAATTTAGCCACAAAGGGGAGAAGAGAAATAGGATTTTAGCTAGGGGAAAAGATTGAATCAAGCAAGCATGTTTTAAGGAGAAAGGGACATAGACATGTTTGTAGGTAAGTAGGAAGGAGCCAGTATTGTAGATAGGGAGCCATTGAAGATAACAGAGAGAGTGGGGATGACAGTAGAAGCAATTTGCTAGAGAAGATGTGAGGGGATGGGATCAAAGATACATGTCACTCGGAGACATGTCACTTCCCTTGACAAGGAAAATGGCCACATCTTCATCTAGACTAGATTGAAGTAGATGGTGAATGTATATATCTTATGATGTGAGATGAGGGGGAGAGGAGAGAGTGTTTTCGATAAATGGTCAGGTAGGAAACCCTGTACTTCCTGCATCTGAGAGTGCTGGGGGAGACAGTGCAGTGGGAAGGAAGCCTGAGGAGAGACAAGACTTGGAACAGCCACCATGGAGAGTGGGATAGTGAATCAATTGGGAGGAAACAGAATGTTTACTTTGCAGAGTGGACCCAGTTGAACATTTGTTATTGTTGTTTAGTTGTTTCAGTCGTGTCTGACTCTTTGTGACTCCATTTGGGGTTTTCTTGCAAAGATACTGGAGTGGTTTGGTGTGGGGAGCCAATTTTGGGGAGCCCTGCTGTACACAGCAGGACTGAGAAAGTGTGGGAGCCCTGCCGTCCCCAGACAGGGCTGAGAAAGTATCACTGACCCACCGACTGCTAGTGGGTGCATAAAAGAGACGGGACTCTTGGAATGGTGAAAGTATAGAGCCAATGTTTATTCATCCAGGGATCAGCTTTTTCCCTAATTGTTTTCCCCTGCAGACATTGCACACTTCTATGTTCCCAGGCCTTGGGTGTATTTGCCATGCTTATCTCGAGGACCTAATGCTCACACCTGTGTGTTTGAAGTCTTTCCTGGGGGTGGGGAATTGATCCAGGGCCATCAGCAGGCCAAACACCCAAGAGAGCTAGTTCAGCCCAGGGTCCGAGTTCCACTTGCCTGTGGTCCTCAACAGTTTGGCATTTCTTTCTCCAGCTTATTTTACAGATGAGAAAATTGAGGCAAATAGGTTTAAGTGACTTACCCAGGGTCACACAGCTAGCAAGTGCCTGAGGCCAGATTTGAACTCAGGAAAATGAGTCTTCCAGAGTCCAGGCCTGGCACTCTAGCTACTGTGCCACTGAAATTAGAAAACATATATTTGTAATAGGTCCAGTCAGCACAGCGTAGTGATTTTCTCCAGCTCTGTTTAGCAGCATATGAATAGGATTGAAGTAGGCAGATGATGGGAGTAATCCAGGGTTGGAGCTTGGCAAGGCCAAGTAGTAAAATAGAATTGATGGAAACTGGGAATTGCATAGACGCAGAAGTTGAAATTGAAGAAAGAGTCCTAGGAAACTGAAGTTTTAAGCCAGGGTAACTGACTGAAAGTATAGTCCCTAAGTTAGTTCTGATATTCTATCAATGATTTTCATTAACTAAGTGGACCAAATGTTTTTGGCATCATGTAGAGATATTCTTTGGCTACAAAGGATCATAAGATCATTTTTTAAAACCATAAGATTTAAACTAGAAGAAAGCCTAGAATTCTAGTCCCATCCCCTCATTTTATAGATGTCAAAACAGAGCAACCAGAGAGAAATGACTTGTCTAAGGTCACAGAAGTCATTATTTCCACCACACCACTTTTGTGACTTTGGGACCCTTCAGCCTCAACTAACTGCTAATTTCGACAATTACTTTTAAGCTAGTTCCTGGGTACAAAAAAGTCTTCCCAAATGTAATATACACGTAGAGTTGCAGAGATCAAGACAGAACCAGAGAGAGTCAAAGCCAGAGAAAGGGCTAGAAAGAGACAGAGAAAGAATAAGTTTTGCTAGAAGAGGACACCTGTCATATACAATTAGCATCAAGGAGTTCTAACTGAGAGGCATTCGTTGCTAATGCAGATATAAAAGGGGCTTTCAAATTCTGCTGTTTTGTAATTGCATTTTTATTTTTTTTATTAATTGATTTGTGTATTTACTTTTAGTTTACAAGATTCAGGTCCACAATCCCTTGAGTTTCAAATTTTCTCCCCTCCCTCCTCCCCTCCTGCCCATGGCGACATGCAATCAAGTATAGGATCTGCAAATACTTTCACATTGGACATTAATCTGGTTGTATAGAAGAGTTGTAACCAATGGAGGGAACAATGGGAAAGAAGAAACTAAACAAAACATGGAAAAGAACGATAGCAAGTAGATTGCTTCAATCTCCATTTAAACTCTGTTCTGGATCTTTCTCTGAATGTAGGTATCTCCTTCCATCCTGAGACTTGTAGAGTTGTCTTATAACCTTGAGTTGCTGAGAAGAGCCCAGTTTATCAAAGTTGGTCGTCACACATATGATGTGTCTGTGATTGTGTACAAGTTTTTCCTGGTTCTGCTCTTCTCACTTAGCATCAGTCCGTATAAGCCTCTCCAGGTAACTGTGAAGTCCATCTCCTCCCCATTTCTTATAGCACAATAGTATTCCATTACATTCATACCACATCTTGTTTAGCCATTCCCCAATTGATGGGCATCCCCTGTATTTCCAGTTTTTTGCAACCACAAAGAGAGCTGCAATAAATATTTTTGTACATATGGGTCTTCCTCCCACTTCTATGATCTCTTT
>CM053580.1:337718265-337749314 GCA_028627135.1 Pseudochirops cupreus
ATTACATTTTTAAAGGATGTGTGGACATGTAAATTAGAAAAACCGTCTCAAAGAATTGACTTACCTTTTGGCAAGCTAATTGACAAAAAGTTCCACGTTTGTCTTCAATTCTCTACTTCTCCCTGCTGAAGAATGCCAACAGTCAATCCAGCAGATCCGGGAGGTAGCTCTGTAGCAAAATGTGAATGATGTGAATGTAGCTTGACTAGACTCTACACCAATACTGTAAGAGTGAGCTAGAAGGGGGATAGGGAACCAGAATGAGCAGAAGAAATGTTACAGAGACACCAGAAGCTTAATTTGAGGGACTATGCATCCATGGTGCAGTAGATAAGAACTGGGCTTGGAGTCAGGAAGATTCTTTTTTTGTGAGTTCAAATCTAGACTTAGACACTGTGTGATCCTGGGCAAGTCACCTAACCCTGTTTGCCTCAGTTTCCTCATTTGTAAAATAAGTTGGAGAAGGAAATAGCAAACTACAGTATCTTTACCAAGGAAACCCCAAATGGGGTCCTGAAGAGTTGGACATGACTGAATAGGACTGAACAGTAACAAGCAGCTGTATGAAAATTGTAGGATGTCAGTGTTGGATCACAGAGAGCAAATCTTGCTGACATTGGCCATAGTCCCTATCCAAAGGACAGAATGAAGTGGAAAAGACCATGAGTCGTGGGCTGGGTCTTCCATTCATATTTGTGCTCTTCTTCTATGAAGTTTTCCCTTCAATCATTTCTGAAGAAAATAATCCTTCAAAGTGACTTGTGTAAGGTGTGAAAATGGATACCTTGATTTGCTTGAGTCCTGTTCCCCCCACCCCTACCACTTATCTATGTAACCAGAAGAACCCTATAAGGCCAGGCTGTATTTGCTAGGATACAAAATGGCTTGACATACCAACAATCCTTTGCAGTGACTCAGAATAAACCTAAGTGGACATGCAGAAAATGAGGAACTCTGAAGCCAATTAAGCTCATACAAGCTTTGAAGTAGACCCTGAGCCATTTGGTAGTTTATGGACCTTCAAGAGACATTCTTATCCACTGAGACTCCTTGTTTTATGTCCCTTTATCTAATTGTTTATGCTCATGCCTTGAATTGTCAGGCTGATTTGTGTATCAAAGGGCCACAGCTCTGATACCTGGAAATCCTCACTTCCCCTTGAAGTGAGGATCTCCCCATCCCCTTGAAGGCTTCTTGCTTTTCTCCCCAAATTCCCAGCCTCCCTTTGTTTGAAAAGTGTAACTATTGGGGCAGCTAGGTGGCACAGTGAATAGAGTACCAGCCCTGGAGTCAGGAGGACCTGAGTTCAAATCCAGCTTCAGATACTTAACACTTAGTAGCCATGTGACCTTGGACAAGTCACTTAACCCCAACCGCCCTGCCTTCCCCCCCTCCAAAAAGCAAAAAGAAAAAAAGGATAACTATCTCACTCTTTCCAACCGGGTCTTGAACATGTCAAAACATACATGTTCCAGCTTGTAAGCTTCTTCTCAGGAAAACAAATGAATTTATAATCTGTGTAAACCGTGATCAGACTCTGGTTCATTCCAGGTTCCTGTGGGGCCTGTGGTTTCTTCCATTTAACAGTTCCCAGGGGTTTTTCTTTAACAAAGGGAAGAAACTTTCTAATAATCAGAAATTTCCAAAAGTGGCTCGAGATAAGGAGTTCCTCTGACCTTGGAGGCCTTCAAGGAAAGGCTGGGCAGCCCCTTGTTGGGGAAGTTAAAGTGGGGAATCATTTGGTGTGTCGGTTGGATTAGATCACTGCTGACTCCCTCATACCCCTCAGTCTCGGATTCTGTGATTCTATGAATGTAAGTAAGCTCTTTGACTACAGGAATAGTGGTATTTTTACTTTCTCTAGCACCAGCACAGTGCCTTTCATATAGTAAAGAAGAAATGTTTATTAAATGGTTTAACTTGGCATAATGCGGATGAAGCACTTTGCAAACTTTAAAGCACAATAAGCATTGATTATCTCTTCTCATTACATTGTCAGCAGTGTTATAAAATACAAATATGTCCATGCATGGTTTGGGGATAATTGTGATTTCCTTGGTATAGGAAATCAGGGCAAGGAAACTCCTTCTAACAATAGAGGTCAGAACTTGTTCTGCAGTTTAGGGTTTTGAAGAATTGCCTGCCCTAGATCATTGAGAGATTAAGTGACTTGCCCAGGGTCACATAGCCAGTATATGTCAAGAGGTAGGACTTGAACCCAGAACATTTTGGCTTCAATGTCAGTTCTTGATCCACTGAACTCTGCTGCCTCTCCTACACACACATACACATACACATTAATAGGTTGTCTATTTGTTCGTACTTTTCCATGGTTACTGTCCATGGAGGGTTTCTAGCCTTTATTGAGTCAAAGTGATAAATTGTGCTTATGTTTACTTTTTTCTGACACTAATGGCTTAATTTTTAATTTTTTTTGTTTTACGTGGGAGTTGCTGACTTTTTATCTTACTTAAGATTCCATTTAGGCTGTATTTGATTCCAGGGGTTCTATTACCTCAGCCTCTCTGGCATTTAAAGCACTGTCATAATTTGCAATGGCATTTAAAACAACCTAACCATTGGTGTTTCTTTCTTTTTTTTGCTTTTTTGGAGGGGGGCAGACAGGGCAATTGGGGTTAAGTGACTTGCCCAAGGTCACACGGTTAGTAAGTGTTAAGTGTCTGATGTCAGATTTGAACTCAGGTCCTCCTGACTCCAGGGCAGGTACTCTATTCACTGCACCACCTAGCTGCCCCAACACATAATAGATTCTTAAAAAATGCTTGCTGTCTGAGTGATTAGGGGCAGTTAGGTGGCATAGTGGATAGAGTTCAAGGCCTGGAGTCAAGAAGACTCATCTCCCTGAGCTCAAATCTGGCCTCAGAAACTTATTAGCTGTGTAACCCTGGGTAAGTCATTTAACTAACCCTTTTTGCCTCAGTTTCCTTTCAAACACTTTAAAAGTTACATATCTTAGCATGTCATTTTTTTCTTCTCCAGACTAAAACAACTCTATTTTCTTTAACCAGTACTTTTATGGCATAGTCTCCAGTTTTCAACATATTGATGATATTCTCTGGATATACTATAGCTTTTCAATGTCTTTTTAAAAAGGTGTTGCTTGTAAGATATCTAATACTCTAGATATTGACTAAGAAAGGAGGTGAATAGAATTGTCTATCTAGTCACTGTTTTTATTAATATAGCCTAAGATCACATTAGTCTATGTTGTTGTTTTTAGTCCTTATACTTGCTGGTACATAGTGACTTTACAGTCATCTAAAACACTCAGGTTTAATTTCACATCTGTTATCTAACCATCTCTTTTCCGTTTTCATATTTATGTAGCTGGATTTTTTTTTAGTTCAGTACAAGATATTACATGAATATCAATAAAATTCCATCTCATTAGATCTGGTTCATTGTTTTGCTGTCAAGAATTTTTTGGGCTCAAATTCAGTCATTCAGTGAAGTAATTGTACCACCCAATTTCATATCTGCATTAATTTAATATGTTAGTTACCACCACTTGGACACATGATTTGAATTGTTGGCCAGTACTAAGAATTTTTTTGTGATAATTGATTCACATTTTCTTGTCCAGCTCCCAAGACAAAAACCAAGAGATGGTTAGCTGTACTTGTGATAAAATTGAATAGCTTTTCTCTATAAATCTAATTAGCCCACCTGCCACAACATTGCTACTCATAGTCATACACACCCCAGGACCTACTTACTCCTCCCATCCTTTCTCTGTCCAAAAGAAATGGGGGGGGGGGGTGAGGGGGAAGGAATAAGAAGTATATTACTTTATCAGCTCCGTGGAGGATAGATTGAAGTGGTAAGAAATTTGAGGCAGTAAGGCCAATTAGAAGGTTATTGAAGTAGAAAAATAAAATTAAAATCATCAACAATATCACTGACAGTGAGTTATTATTTGGGGATGGCAATTTGAGAGTAGAATCTAGATCAAGGTCAGAATCATAGAAGTTCTTCTGTAATGCTACAATCAGTGGTTTTACTTACTAAAGAGAACTGTAATCTTCCACTGAAAAAACTCCCCAAAAGAAGGCTAATTGTTACAGTCCAGGTGAGTGGTGGTGGTAACTATGTGAATAAGGAGAAGGCAACATATATGAGGGATTTTGTGAAGGTACTAATTGCAAGATTTAGCAATGGGTCATATATGTGGGGTAACAGGAAGGAGTCAGTCAATCAAACAACATTTATTAAGTGCTTGCTATGTGCCAGGCACTGTGCTAAGTGCTAGGGACACAAATATGAAAAAGAGAAAGATGGTTCCTGTCCTCAAAGAACTTACAATCTAAAGAGGGAAGACAACACCAAAAAAAAAAAAAGAAAAGAAAAGAAAAAGGGGCTGCAGGAGAGGTAGCTGAGACATGGTGGAAAAGTACAAAAAGTTCCAAAGTATTGCAGCCAGGAGAGAAATGAAGAGATCTATGAGCTGAGTTCCCTCCTTAAATGGAGGCTTTAGAGTTCATGGCTCCACCCTTCAATCAGGCGAACAGAGGGTGGTGAGGAGACAGAGTTCCAAAGCCAATGGGATCTTGCAGTATGATGAGATTTTTTCCAAATATTGTGCTTCTTTGGAATATGGTGGAAAGGCTAAGGAAATCTCAAAGTAGCCAGTGCAGCTAGATGAGAAATGAAATCAAGTCAAGGAAGATGGTGAGGTTTTAACCTGGAGGACTAGGAGATGATTGTGGTTGTCATTCAGTCTGATTCTTCATGATCACACACAGGCCTGTCTGTCTTCCACTATCTCCCAAAGTCTGTCCAAGTTCATGTTTGTTGCTTCCGTGACGCTATCTATCCATCTCTTCCTCTTTTGCCTCCAATTTTTACCAACGTCAGGGACTTTTCCAATAAAGCTTGTCTTCTCATTTAAGCTTCAGTATTTGACCTTCCAATGAATAGTCTGGACTGATTTAAGTATTTAGTGATTTGATATCCTTGCAGTCCAAGGGACTCTTCTCCAGCTCCACAATTCAGCAGCATAGATTCTGTGGTACTCAACTGTCCTCATATTCTAGTTCTTTCAACCATACAGTGCTACTGGAAAAAAACATAATTCTGACTATGAGGACCTTTGTCAGGAAGGTGATGTTTCTTCTTTTTAGAATGTTGTACAGATTTTCCATAGCTTTTCTTATAGGGAACAAGTGTCTTTTAATTTCATGGCTATAGTCACCGACTTCCATGATCTTTGAGCCTAAGAATATAAAATTTAACACTGCTTCCATTTCTTCTCTCTCTATTTGCCAGGAATTGATTGAAACAGTTGCCATGATTTTTTTTATGTTAAGCTTCAAGTCAGATTTTACACTGTCCTCTTTCACCATCATCAAGAGGCTTCTTAATTCTTCCTCACTTTCTGTCGTCAGAGTGGTATATTCTGCATATCTGAGAATGTTGATTTTTCTCCTAGCAATCTTAATTCTGGCTTTTGATTCATCCAATCTAGCATTTCACATGATGTACTCTACATGTAAGTTAAATAAATAAGGCAATACTATGCAGCTTTATCATATCTTTTTCCAATCTTAAACTAATCAGTTGTTTAATGTTCAATATTCAGTTCTAACCCACATACAGGTTCCTTAGGAGACAAGTAAGATGATCTGGTATTCCTATCTCTTTGAGGACTTGCCACATTTTATTATGATCCACACAGTCAAAGGCTTTAGTATAGTCAGTGAAGCAGAAGTAGATGTTTTTTCTGGAACTCTCCTGCTTTCTCCACAATCCAGCAAATGTTGGCAATTTGGTCTCCAGTTCCTCTGCCTCTTCAAAAACCAGCCTGCTCTTCTAATAATTCTCAGTTCACATACTGCTAAAGCCTAGCTTGCAGAATCTTAATCATTACCTTGAGGGCAATTGTTTGGTAATTTGAACATTCTTTGGCATTGCTCTTCTTTAGGACTAGGACATAAACTGATCTTTTCCAATCCAGATCCCACTATTGAGTTTTCTAAATTTGCTGGCAAATATGAGTACAGCACTTCAACGGCATCATCTTTTAGGATTTTAAATAGTTCAGCTGGAATTATGTTACCTTCACTAGTCTTACTATCAACAACACTTCCTAAGGGCCATTTGATTTCATTCTCCAGGATGTCTGACTCTAGATCAGTAACCTGTGGTTATGATGGAGTTCTAACAAAGTTGTCCCCGGTCCCAACATTCTAACTTTATTATAGGCCCCACTGAACAGCAGGCCCACTGTACCTACTTAGCCCCTCGTGCCAATATCCTTACTTCTTCATATATGCCTCACTGGTCACTAGAACAACAGGTGTGTTTATGAACTCATAGTTCTTGCAGAACAGCAGGCATATCCATGTGATGGGATCCCAGCCATTGCCTCTACCTAGTCACTGCCCCCAGACCTATTCCCATAGAAATAGGTGTGCCCATGCACTCAGCCACAACCACATCCATCTAGTCCCAGAAAACGATATTCAACCATTCAGAAAGCAGCACCACCAGGATGCCCAAGCAGGATGTGGACCCCAAAACAATAGAAGGGACTTTCCCTAAGTAGGCACCTGAGCAGTAATAGTAAAGAACTGACCTAGAGTGAACTTATGATGTAGAAAGACTTATCATAATATCATTCTCATACATAGGTACCCCTCATGGGTTTATCTGTATGCATTGTAGGTAGTCACATGTGCAGTTCCACTGTGGCTGGGACCCCTCCTCTGTTATCTAATCCTTTAACAAACCCCTCCTGACTTTTTGATATTCATGATTTCTGTTATGTAATTGCATCTTTACTCTATAAAAATACATCTTTCTATCTCTGAAGTTGCTGTTTCCTCTTGGAACTTAGACTACTCTGTGAGAAAGGTATCAGTCTCAATAAATGCCTATATTTGGATTAGAGATGATCTGACTCTGAATTTTTTGAGATAGTTCCACCACAACACATCATAAAACCCCAACAGTTTTTGGTACTGGGTGGGCAGAGTTTAAATCTCAATGGTTTTTTGGGTGGGCAGAGCCCCCACCACAATAGTTATTGATGATGTTAAGATCTTTCTTATCTAGTTCTTCTGTATATCCTTGTCACCTCTTCTTAATCTCTTCTTCTTTTGTTAAGTCCTTACCATTTTTGTCTTTTATCATGCCTATTTTTACCTGAAACATTCCCTTGATATCTCTAATTTTCTTAAAGAGATCTCTTGTCTTTATCATTTCTCTTGTTTTCTTCTATTTCTTTACATTGCTCATTTAAGAAAACCTTTTCTCTCCTTGCCATTCTCTGGAATTCTGCATTCAGTTACATACATATTTCCCTTTCTCCTCTACTTTTTGCTTTCCTTCTTTCCTCAGTTATTTGTAAAAACCTGATCAGATACCTATTTTACTTTCTTGCTCTTCTTTTTATTTGGAATGTTTTTGTTGCTGTCTTCTGTACAATGTTTTGAATCTCTGTGTTCTTCGGTCATTCTGTCTACCAGATAATCTCTTAAATTTATTCATCACTTCCACTTCATGTTCATAAGGGATGTTATTTAGGTCATACCTATATGGTCTGATGGCTTTCCCTACTTTCTTCGATTTAAGTCTGAATTTTGCAATAAGAAATTCATGATCTGAGCTACAGTCAGCTCTAGGATTTGCTTACATTTACTGTATAAAGCTTCTCTACCTTTGACGGCAAAGCATATAATCAATCTGATTTCGATATTGACCATTTGGTGATATCCATGTGTAGTGTAACCTTTTGGTTTGTTGAGAAAGAGTGCTTGCTATAACCAACAAGTAATCTTGACAAAATTCTATTAGTCTCTGCCCTGCTTCATTTTGTATTCCCAGGTCAAACTTGTCTGGTATTCCAATTATTTTTTGATTTCCTATTTTAGCATTCGAATCTCCTATTATGAATGTGACTCTTTTTTTTTGATGTTATTTCTAGAAGATGTTGTAGATCTTCATAGAACTGATCAACTTTGTCCTCTTTGACATCAGTGTTTGGAGCAAAGACTTGTGTTACTGTGATGTTGATTTGAGCAAATTTGAACAGATATCATTCTGTCATTTTTGAGATTATACCCCATTACTGCTTTTCTCACCCTTTCATTAACTATAAGGGCTATTCCATTTCTTCTAAGGAATTCTTGCTCACAGTAGTAGATGTAGTCATCATCTGAATTCAACTCACCCATTCCTGTCCATTTAAATTCACCAACACCCAAGTTGTCAATGTTTAATCTTTTTATCTCCTGTTTGACCATATCCAGCTTACCTTGCTTCATAGAGCTTACATTCCAGGTTCCTATGAAATACTGATCTATACAGCATTGGACTTTCTTTTTGTCACCAGATACATCTGTACCTGAACTTCCTTTCAACTTTGATCCAGCCACTTCCTTAATTCTGGAGCATGGGTGTCCTCCACTCTTCCCTAGTAGTGTGTTGGACACCTGCCAACCTGAGGGTTCATCTTCTGGTGTTATATTTTTTATCATTTTAATATTGTGTATGGTATTTCCTTGGCAAAGATACTAGAGTGGTTTGCCATTTCCTTTTCTGGTGACCTTTTGTCAGAATTCTCCAGCACAATGGAGATGGTAGGGACATCAACAATTGGGAAGTTCAGAAGAGGGGTTGGTTTGGAAAGAAAAATAACAATTCTTGCTTTAAACATATTGATATTAGATGCCTACATGACATCCAGGTTGAAATGTCCAATAAGTAAACAGAAATATGGAACCAGAGATCAGAAATGAGACTTGCGCATTATATATAGGTATCATTTATTTACAGATGATAACTGAACCCATAATGATCCCAAGGAAGATAGAGGGAAAAGAGGGTCCAAGATAGAGCCTTCAGAAACATGCACATGGGGTAGGGGAGGGGTGTGTGTGATAAGGACAAGATCCAGCCAAGAAAACTGAGGAGTAGTCGGACTGTATTATAAGGAGATAAACAAAAGAGAGCACAGTAAGGAAAACCAAAAGAGGAGAGAATGTCCAATAGGATAAAGTGATTGACAGCATCAAATGCTGCAAAGAGGTCAAGAAGAATGAGAACTAAGAAAATGTCATTAGATTTGTCAGAGACCATTGTAATTTTGGAGTAAGCAGTTTCAGTTGAATGTTGAGATCAAAAGACACATTGCAGTTAGTTTGGAAGAGAGTGAGAAGAGAATTGGAAGCTCTGAGTAGAAATGAATTTTTAAAGAAGTTTAGTACAAAAGGAAAGGAGAGATATTGGATGACAGTGTGGATTATGGCAAGAGCAAAGAAGCCAGGAGACAGGAAGATGTTGAAAATTAGAGAGTAGAGGTGGTAGGGAGAGGGGCAATCTGCTAGAGAAGTTCAAAGGGTATAAAATCAAGGGTATACATACATATACATACAGGGGTTGGCTTTGGCAAGCAGAAAGACCACTGACCACCTCACAATAAGAGACTGCAGTGAAAGAAGATATAGTGGGGGAGGAAAAGCAAAACCAGAGGGATATGAATTGAGGAGGTAGGGAGAACAGGGCAGGGGGAGGGTTCTCTTTTGTATAGCCTAAAATTTTTTGGCTCAATATGATTTTAGGTACTTATCTAAGAGGGTGGGGTTAGGCGGTATCATGGAGGCTTGAGGAGAAACCAGAAAGTTTGGAACAGCAATGGTGATGAGTGGAAAACAGAATCAATGAGAGAGAAGTAGGGTTGCTTTTCTTCCATTAGAGTTAAAGTAGGAATCAGCATGGTGTGATTTCCTTAAGCTCTCCTAAGCAACACAGGAATAGGAGTGAAAAAAGATAATGTCAGTTAGCATGGGTTGAGGTTTGGCAAGATATTTTAGGTAAGTAATTGGACAAAGGAACAAGAGATTAAAGAGTAGAAGATAGTTCAAAGTTGAACTGATTTGTGTGGGGTAGAGATTGGGAAGGGAGAGAGCATAGCCAGTGCAGAAATGATGACCTGAAAAAAATATTGAGGTACTGGAGGTTCTGGTGAGGATGAAGAGCAGTTAAAGGGTAAAAGTCACAGGGAAAGATAGAATGATAAAACATTATCAGATAAAGGAATTTTGAAGTTCATGAAAATGGAAAAACATTTGTGGGTGATGTCAAGATCAAAAGCATAGGGGCAGCTAGGTGGCACAGTGAATAAAGCACCAGCCCTGGAGTCAGGAGGACCTGAGTTCAAATGTGGCCTCAAACACTTAACACTAGCTGTGTGATCTTGGGGAAGTCATTTAACCCCAACTGCCCTGTCTTCCCCCTTCAAAAAGCAAAAAAAAAAACAAAAAACAGATAAAGAGTATGACCATCTCTGTCATTCCACCTCTAGCTGAGGTAGAATAAAGGAGGAGGGTAAGAGATTTGAGGAAATTGAAGACATGGAAAGTTTAAATGTTTGAGGGAACAACAATATTTATGTTGAAGTCCCCTAGACTCAGGGAAGGAATTGGAATAGAGAGAAAGATTGTAAGCCAAGCAATGAACTTATTGAAAATGGAGAAAGAATGGCCTGAGGCTTGGTTGAGAATGGCCACCTGGTTCTGAATTCCATGATAAATTTGAATAATATGAATATTGAAGAAGGAAAGGTCTCTACATAATAACATAGAGGGAGAGTCTGAACTCCCTCACCGAGAGTGGGAGAGGAAATTTAGCCTAGAAAGTGTAACCAATGTTTGGGATGAAAAATAACCCTTCATCCTTAATTTAGTGGAAAAAATAAACACAGAGATCTCTTAAGATAAGAACAGGAGTTTATTCTCTTTCTGGGGGGAAGAAGGCAGTCTTCCCCATGACTCATCATGGAGAAGAGGCGTGTTACAAAAGACAGTGGCAAGAATTTATACTATAATGTAGTCAAGCCCCCTTCCTGACTGTCTCCTCTCTCGTTGGTTGAGAGACAGACTTCACCAAATTCTTCCCCAAATGGGACAGCAAGAAAAGGGGGAGGAGGAGCCCACCAAGGCAGGAAAGCAGACAAAGAAAATGAAAATGATTGACAGCAGAAATGGAGGAGAGAGGAAAGACCATCTCAAACTGCTTGAAAAGTTTTCACTCATTCCATACACCAAGGAAGCAATGTCATCAGAAAGAAGTCAGGACTCAGTGCCTGCCAAAAATTGGAAGGAGTGAAAAAGGAAATAGTTTACAATAAAAGGAAGTTTGTTAATTATGGGAAGGCTGTCTAGAGACCCCAATAGAAGGAATGGGCAGATCTTAAGTGGGACACTATGGGACTAGAGCTGAGGCGACAGGAATCAAGGGGCTGACAGCTGAGATAAGGGAAAAGAATTTAACTCTTTGGCAGCCCAGAGGGGGTTCAGTTCCACTGGGATGGGGGGAGTAAAACAGAGTAGGAATATGCTAATCATTGAGAAATTCGTCCAGTGGATAAAGAGAGGCTCATTGAGGGAGGCAGTTGATTAGATGATTCAAAGTTATTCTTCAAGGCCTGACTTAATAGAGGGTAGTGCTGTGGTGACCTGTGCAGATGTACAGAACTGAGAGACAGAGGACCCCATCAAGAGGTATTTAGACAGCAGGAATAGGAAACAAGAGATATTCATATACATAAAAACAAAGATCAGGAGTAGAATGGGTTTGGGAATGTATGTGCCTACATATGTATGAATATATCGATAGCTCTAGAGAAACATATCTAAACTTTATTGTGGCCTGGGGGAGCAATGGGGGGAGGGGGAGAAAAGAACAAAGTAAAAAAGTGCACAGCAGAGAACAAAAGAAAACTCACAAGGAAGCAAAGAAAAAATGGGCAATTCTCAACATGAGTATTATTCATCATACAGTCTTTCCTGAAATGAAAATTTATTGTTACATATTTTGAATTCTGTCATGTTCTGCTATGTATATGACATGCTTTTATTTCTAACTTTGTATTTAAGTTCCAGCGTTTCAGTGTATGATATGTTTTTGTTTTTGTTTTTTTCTATTCTCTGTGTTCTGGCATTTGAGTCTAAAATGAAATTGGGGGGGGGGGAACAAAAGAGATATTTAGGGACAGTCTGTGTCCCCACCATAGACCATCAACTTAATAATACATTATAGAGCTTTTCCAGGCAAAGCCAAGTTCATCAGTCCCTAGTTTGAAGACTTTATCTCCAATCAATCAACAAGTATTTGTTTATTATCTATCAGGTACTACATTAAGCACTGCTTAAGCACTTTTTAGAACAAAGAAAAAGCAAAACAGTCCCTGACCTTAAAGAGCTTACATGCTTTAAAAAAAGAAAATAAAATTGGGAGAGCAATTGCATGTCTTCAGCCCTGAACACCTACCTCTCTTTTCCTCCATTTGTCAAGATCACCCACAATCATATCTCCCAATTCTTTCAGTAATCCATAATACAGATATTTCAAACATAAAAATGTCTTAAATATAACTCATTCCCCACCTTCACCCCCTAAAAAAACCAATTATACTTCACCCTGACTCTTCTACTACTGCTAATTACACCTCTGTCTTCCCCATCACCCAGACTGGGGATCTCAAAATCGCTTTTAACTCTGCCTTCTTTCTCACCCACCACATTTGTGTTAAAATTGTAGCTTTTCTGGTCCCCCTGACCACCCACCTCTCTTCTAGTGAGTACAGACGGTTCTCATGTAAGTGTCCCCTTTAGCAGACCTCTATCTAAAGTGATTTTTGCTTATTGTGAATTTGCCCAAGATCCTGGGGACAGAAGGGAGGGAGGGAGAAGGAAGCACTTGCCAGTGGAGAACTGAATATGGTTCAAGGACACTTGGAGGCTGGGGGCAAAGTAGCAAGGGCAGGAGGAGATGCATGCAGTGGGGGCCTGGCCAGAACCAGGGGCAGGCATGTAGTTCCTAACCCAGACAGAAGGGAGTGTCTACCAGGGGCAGATAGGGGGCAGATGGACTAAGTAGAGCAAAAATCTCCTCTTTCTGGGCAAAAGGTTCAAGCCAAGTTCCCTATTACAAGTTTCATGTCCATTCTTCTGCTTTTACTTGGGGGGGGGGGGTTGTTATCTTTTTTTTCCTGGGGGGGAGACCCAGAGTGAGGGGTAGGGAAGACCCCAAAGCACCTAACCAAGGGGCAGGAATGAAGAGAAAGCACAATATTATACAGTAAAGTTAACATAGATATTCTTTTGGAATGCTGATTTCTTTCAAATTCTTTACATAAAGCCAAATTTACATAAAGTGAGAATTGTCTGTATCTTAAGTTTGTAAGTAGTAGCCAGTAAAAAGGCAGGAGGTAAGATTGCAAAGGGGAACCTAGAAATCACTCAGAAATTAAAGGAGCATAATTTACAAACTATATCATATATTAGGAGTTAACTAAGTGGTACAGTGGACGGAGAGCCAGACCTGGAGTCAGGAAGACTCATCTTCATGGATTCAAATCTGACCTCAGGCACTTACTAGCTGTGTGACCCTGGGCAAGTCATTTACCCCTGTTTGCCTCAGTTTGCTCATTTGTAAAATGAGCTGGAGAAGGAAATGACAAACCTCTCCAGTATCTTTACCAAGATACCCCCAAACAGGGTCATGAAGAGTTGGACACAACTGAAATA
This sequence comes from Pseudochirops cupreus, assembly GCA_028627135.1. Lineage (NCBI taxonomy): Eukaryota > Metazoa > Chordata > Mammalia > Diprotodontia > Pseudocheiridae > Pseudochirops > Pseudochirops cupreus. Next base: position 337,731,816 of record CM053580.1, read on the forward strand.
ACTGAACAACAATAACACATTACATACTAACTAAAAATAAAATCCTGAGATTATGTGCTAAACTGGGACCTTTTGATCCTGTGTTGTGTAAGCCTCAGATAAGCTCCAGACATTTGTGGTAAGACCAGAAGAATGCCACATGTTGCTGATAACTTTGAGATGATAAGGTTATGTTAATGAAGTAACCCTAAGGCGGCACAGATAAAAGTTAGTCTGTCCCCCACCAAAACCCTATAAAAATGAGACCCCAAATTCCTGCCCCAGCCCAGCACTGTTCCATCTTCATCCCGTCCACGCTGCCAAGTGCTCCCAACTCCAATCCATGGTTATGTGAATGACTTTTTGTGCCTCCATCCTCTCCATTCTCTTCCCCACCACGTCTGCCTTCCTCCACCATCCTATCCCTAACCTCCTGCCTTTGTATATTCCCCTCCCCTTCACTGCTTGTCTCTGCACTTTCTGTACCATTCACCTCTGCACCTTCTGTGACTTATTAAAGTGTGATTAAAGCATTTCTCCCCACTGCCATTTTGGTCATTCCCAGAAAGTACCCAAAAATCAGGTATGCCTGCCCCCATTTCATAATTTACTTAGCCATAAATTACTTAGCAATTGAACATCTTATCAGCTAATAAGGTATGTCAATTCCATCACCACCATGTCTCTCTTTTCCTTTCTACTGTCATTGCAACCATCCTAGATTAGTTCATATGGCATCTTGACAAGGCTGTTGTAACAGGTCTCAAACTGGTTTTATTGAGCCCAGTATCTGCTCTGTCCACTTCATCCTTCACACTGTGGCTCATGTGATCTTTCTAAAATAACATTATTATCACCTTATTTCTCTGTTTAACAAACAAAAAACATTCAATGGCTCCCTAGTTCCAGTCAACAAGTATTTATCAAACAGTTATTATGTGACAGATACCCTGTAGAGCACTGGTGATTTAAAAATAATAATAATAATAAAGGCAAAAAAACAGTTCCAATATACCTTTCCAGATTTACTTCAATCTATTCCCCTTTGCCTACTTTATACTCAAGAGAAATTGGATTACCCTAATTTTCATGTTTTCTTCTGTTTTTGTGCCCTCATTCATTCTAAGACCTACCTCAGGTGCCCCCTCTGCCATAAAGGTGTCCTCAATCTCCAGTCATTTCCTCCTCTACTTGGAAGTGGTCTCTTTCCTCCCAGTTTTTTCTTTGAACTTTGTATTTCCTTCTTGCATTTCTGATATTCTGTTGTACATTATTATAGTTATTTATGTGTATATATAATTCTTCCTGTTCAGCTATAAACTCCTCAGGAGCAGGAAGGGTCTTATCTCTAGCATCTAATACAATGCCTTCTATACAGTAGATATGGCATTGAATTCTATCAGCTCAGACAAACTGTAATTAGCATTATATGGACATTGGAAATAAGTACTATTAGTTTCTCTTTAAATGTGGAATTTCATATTTGTAATTAGACAATGTATTTCAGATCATTAAAACCTTTTCCCAATCAATATAAGTATAAATCTGAATTTTATATGCCACAATTTAATTGCATGTAAAATTCTCTCATTAGCTATGCTCCAAAATTTTCCATAATATACCAAATCTGTTTATATGTTTGCCTATTATTAACATTTTGAAAAGAAAATCAATAATTTTCTGCATAATTACCCACTCTGCTTTTTTTCCCCTGCAGTTGCAATAACAACTGCTTCTATGATTTGAGGTTTGTCTACGACTATACTTCATCCTGGGCTATGTAAACAAAGAATTAAATCAAACTATTAGCTAATCACTTGCCACTGGCTGGGTTTTGGGGGAGAGGGCAACTAGTCAGTATTGTACCACTCTGCTTTCTTTCACTCTTCCTCCTCTGTGTTTCTGTGTCCATCTTGTCTTCTTGTCTTCCTTCCAAGCTAAGGATATAACACTACATTAATGTCAACTCCAAAATGTTCTAACATCCCTATAGTATCTGCCTTGTCCTTCCCTTGTATTTAAACCACAATCCTGAAACTTGAAAGGAAAAGAAAACCTAAATATTACCTTTTTAATCATAGACACATAATTTTTTTTTCTATCTTCTAATTCACAAATAGAGTCAGAAAGTCAATAAGCATTTATTAGGTACCTACTCTATGCTAGGTACTGTGCAAACTAAACACTAAAAATACAAAGAAAGGCAACAGATAGTGCCTGCTCATAATCCAAAAGGGTAGACAACATGCCAACAACTAGATGCAAACATGCTACGTACAGGATAAATAGGAAATAATGGACAGAAGGAAGGCACAAGCATTCAGAGGGATTGGGGAAGGCTTCATACGGGAGGTAAGATTTTAGTTGTTACTTGAAGGAAGCCAAGAGGCAGGGATGAGGAAGGAGAGCATTCAAGGCATGAAAGACAGCCAGAGAAAATCCACAGCTTTATTTATGTAGCAGTTTGACCCCAGTTAATTTGTCCACTGATTTCTGTGTCACTCAGAGTGGTATTTGATAAATAATTATGACAGTATCAAAGATTAATAAAGATTCCTGTTCTGTTCACCCACAGAACATATGGAGTAGTCAACCAGGAGTATCCCAGTATTCTAACACTTATTGTTGTGCGGTTCAAGCAGTATCCAAGCTGAGACTCGACAGGGATCTGGAGAAAGAATTCCAGAAAGGTAAAGTGATTGAGATCAAAGACCAACTTGTTAAATACTATGTCTGGAAAAAGCTAGAAAGTAAGGCCCATCTTAGTCCACAGGAACTGCAGGAGGAGGAATAAAAACAACAAACCTAAGACCAAAACCAGGAATCTACAAAAACTACCAGGTTGCAGTATGAATGCATATAAAGGATTCCACAGTTTGCTATACTTGGGGAGCAGATGCATAGGTGGCCTTTTAAAATAGAAAGTTTATAGCTAGAACTGCCCCCCCCCACCTTCCAGATGAGCTAGAGCAATGTAGCTGTGTACAGCAACCTCTGCTACCTCCTAAATATGTCTGGATAGTGACAGACAGAGTGCTTAGAGTTACAGGGCACAAGGTCCCAGGCGATCATATTTCCCCTGGCTTTTGGGTGGCAAAAAAGAATGCAAACATATCCCAAAAGTAATTCTAGGGGAAATTGATCAGCAGTCAATTTCACTTCTAAATGTACCTGTTTCCATGGTTGACTTCTAAAGAAAAGAAAAAAATCGAAAAAGAAAAGCCCATCCATAAAATCCTTTTCCCTAAATTATATTCTTTATTATTCTTTCTAAGCAGCAGATGAGCTGAAGCAAGGAAGGCAATGTACTCCATTATTACTTTTTTTAAAACTGAAACCCCTTTCCAGTGATCCGTGTCTATATCCTCCTAAAGCACAGCTTCAATTTTTCCTTTGAAAAATGGGCTCAAGCCATTTTGTCAACACACATTCTTCTCAGCTAGACATTTAATTTGTTCTGGCCTTTCTGGATGGCATCATAGTCCTGAAGCCTGCCAGCAGCCTTAATGGAGTAATGCCCCTGTAGCTTTCCCATCAGGTTTGCCAATGGGAACAGCAGGTCTTGTAGACAACTGATAGAATACCTGGCTTTCACAGGATGAAAAAACTGTATCTGGCTTATTCCATCACTGGATGTTCTTTCTAGGTCACAAATAACATAGATATACTAATTTTTTACATGCATGGAACAATTTGCTAGAGAAGAAAGGCTATTCAGAAACATGACTGTCAACCCTATTTATGAATTTTTTTAACCTACCTAAAATGACACACTGGATCTGGGTCAATATCAAATAGGTGTCAGTGTGAAAACTGCCATGTTCTCCAACCTCTGTGAGATGTCAAATGCTCTGTTTGTTGCTGTCATGTCCTACTAGGACATGGTTCTAAGTCTTAGCATCTTCTTTCCCACTTTCTAGCCATATGACTATGGACAAAGCTCTTCAGCTCTCTGCGGCTGTTTTCTCATCTGTAAAATGGGAACAACAGTACTTGCCCTCCCTACTTCACAAACTTATTACAAGGATCAGATGAGATAATGTAGGTAAAGGACTTTGCAAGCTTTCAAGTGCTATATAAATGTGAGGTCTTATTATTTTCCCCCATATTTCATCAGGTTCTTATGTATTTTTTGTTATCTCTTCTCATTAATCTTGGTACTACAATGGTACAAGGTAATGCAAATCTATTGACTTGCACAATAAGTCTTAAAAATTTTTACGTCTTCATTGTGCACTTTAATGATCCTTGAAACACTTGATATCCCCACATCAATAGCCATCACAATAACACTAACAGTCATTGAATTATGCTCTTTAAAAGCCACAATTTTTGCATATTTCTTTGGAGTGATATCCATTCTCAAAAAAAACACGGAATTTTCTAAAAGGGAAGAGAGAGAGTGCCATGAAATTTATGAATGGCACAAAATCTAGTACTTAATTGACAAAGAACTAGCTTAAGCTGAGGAAAACAGTTCAGTCTCGTTTCATCAGGGTCAGACGTTCTGTGTCAGTCTAGGACTAGTAGAAGACGCACACACTTGACCACCGCTGTCACAAAATAAAACCGTGTCAAAATTATTTCCTCTTCCAAGTGATTTATATACCACTGTTTGTGGAAATTAGGGCATTAGATAAAATCTCTACTAATCCATAGCATTAGCAAACGTGGAGAAAAGTATAGGTAAAAGGGAAAACTAAAAGAGCATTTCTTACTCAGGGTGTTGCAGTCAGTGACAGTCCTACCAAATGTGTAAGGTTTTTGGAAGCATTGTCAAGGTCATAGTTCTATTGACTTTGTGATACACAGTTATTGCTGCTTAGTTCTTTTGCTCTTTACCTAAGATCTCATGCAATATACATCATAGCCCAAAGCATGAGATGTTCTTTAGGAACATATATTACACAAAAAAACACAAATACATAGTGAGAATCATTCAGGTCATGACATTCTGTAGAGCTATACTGCTCTACCACAAAGAACTCATATCTGACTGTCGTTCTTTTGCCTTCCAAAATATACTGTGCAAATACCATAGAATAATGAGGCAAACTAAAAACCCAGCCTGGAAGCCTGAGCTCTCCCCTGATTTCATCTCCTTCCTTAGAGCAAGACTAATGCTCCCCTCACACATCACCATCCTCACTACTGGCAATATTTGCTGCCTTCCTGGACTTCCAAAATCAACTTCTCTGCCTCCATAATTGTGGTAGCATCAGTCTTTATAATTTCGGAAAGCTACTCTGTTTGATTGTTGCCCACTGCCCAGAAGCTTAATTAAAATTCTTATAATTCCCTAAATACTCATCACTAAACAAAACTTTTTACTAAAAAAAAAAAAGCAAGAAAATGTAACATTCTTCACTGTGTGTTCCTTTAGGTCATTCTTGTAAATACAAAACCAATTTTTTTTAAAGGCAGGTCTGACTTACAAGTTGGAACAATGAAATTATAATTAGATTATCAACTAAGTTCTAGTGGTGACAAAGTAGTAATAGTTCTTGTCTCTTTTGTTCTATTAGTCTAGTAAGTAATGTTCTGTAGGTTCTGTAAGCCCAAAATGCACTGGAAAGAATGTATTAAAGTTACAGATGTTAAAATACTCCCTACAGATGCTTTCATCAATTACCTTAGCTTCTCCTAACTCTGCCACTAAATATGTGGCCAAAGTCCTGTATCCGGTTCCCAGTTCTGCAACTTACTGGGTTGTCTTAGGAAATCACTTAGCCTTAGTTTTCTTGTCTTTAAAACAACAGGGCTGGACAAGTTGATCCAAATCCTTCTTGATCCATCTACAGCATTTGACACTGCTAACCACCCTCTCGTCTTCAATACCCTTCTCTCAAATTGTTTATGACACATGACTCTCCTGTCTTCTCCTACCTGATGGAACAATACTCATCAGCCTCCTTTGCTGGATCCTCATTTATATACTACCCACAATGCTAAGTGTACTTCAAGGCTCCATGCTAGGCCTTCTGGTCTTTCTTGGTGATCTAATCTACTTTCATGGGTTTAATTATAATCTCTATACAAATGACTTTAAGATTTCTATATACAGCTGCCATCTCTCTCCAAAGCTCTAATCCCATGTAATCTCTTCACCTGGATATTTCATAGGCATTCCAAACTCATCATGACCAAAACAGAACCTTTCCCCTAAATCCCTTCCCCAGCCCTGTCCACAATAGGGAGCAGTCCTAGGCCATTCCTCCTTGCCTTTTTTGACAGGAATTCATTAAGGCTAATTGTCTCAGTCAGACTGAGACCTGAGAAAGACCTTAAGTTAAAAAGGCCAAGGTCTCCTAGTGCATCCAAGGTCATCTCCAGTCGTCCTGATCAGTATCTTGTCACTGGGCCCAGATGGCTCTGGAGGAGAAAGTGAAGGTGATAACTTTGCACAGCCTTCCCTCACTTAAATCCGATTCACTTGAAAGTCATAGTATCACCTTCCTGATGTCATGGTCCTCTGCAGCAAACAACGACAGGAGTTAGTCTTCCCTACAAGGAGACAAAGATATTGTCTGGTCCAGATTGGTCTTACTTTTCATAAGACAGTTTTTTATTTACCTAAAGCCACAAAATTCCAATCTCAGGTAGTAAGGGCCTCTCCAACATGATGGATTTCTGAAGACCATATGAGTCACCATGTTCTTCACCATATCTTGCCCTGATAACCAGACACATTTCCACATTTTGTGAGGAATTCCACATCCAAAGAACCTAAGTGTGAATGCATCCTTGTTACATATCCTTACTGTTATCAGGGCAAAGTAAACCTCCTTTTGTTAATTGTTTAATGACTTGTGAGTGTCTTGTTTCATTCCAACATGGAATCTAAACTAAGAGAGTGCTGGTATTAAGTGCTGGTAAGGGGTCACCTTTGCTGTCACCACTCTTCCAGTATTTCCTGTCTCTGTTGAGGGTAACACTATCTTCCCAGTCATACAGGTTTGCAATCCTAGGCATCCTAGGCACACTTACATATCTAATTAGCTGCAGGTCTTACTGATTCTATGTCCATAATATCTCTTATCCCCATTCCTGTCTTTCTACTCATAAAGTCACTAGCCAAGCTTAGGGCTTCATCACCTATTTTATGTATTATTGCAAGAAGTTTCTATTTGGTCTCTTTGCCTCATATATCTCCTTTCTCCTATTCGTTCTCCACACAACTGCCAAAGTGTTATTGTTAAAATACAAGTCTGATCATGTCACTCCTACTCAATCAAGTCCTATGACTTGCTCTAAACTTTGGGATTAAATACAAATTCTTCAGCTAGGCACTTAAAGTCCTTTACAACCTGGCTCCAAACTTCCTTTTCTGCCTCCTTCCCTTCACTCCTTTAGCTCAGCCAAGCTGGACATCCTGGTATGCCCCACCATGCTAAGTTGGCACTCCATGTAGAGTGTCCAGAAGGGGACAAGCAGGATGGCAAGGGTCTTGAGTCCATGTTATACAAGGATTAGTTGAGGAAACTGGGATTGTTTGCTTGAAGAAAAGCCTTAGGGAGTTATGTCTTTAAACCCTATTTGAAAGGCTTTTATGAGAAGAGAAATTAGACTTTGACCCCAGAGGCAAAACCAAAAGCAGTGGCTGAAATTTGAAAAGATGGCAATTTAGACTTGATCTCAGAAGAGCATCTTAACAATTAGAGCTGTCCAAAAATGTAATGCACTGCCCTGTGAGGTGGTGGACTGTTTTTCCTCCATGGATGTCCTCATTCAGAGGTGGCACAACTGTGTTTTGATTATGTCATAGTAAGGATTTCTTTTGTGTATGGGTAGGAGTTAAAGGTGGCCAAGGTCCCTTCTAGTTCTCAAGTTCTTTCATTCTTGCTTCTCTACCTTTGCTTAGGCTATGTCCTATGCCTAGAATGCATGCCCTCCTCATTTTCGCCTCTTAGAATTATTAGTTTCCTTCAAGGCTCAAGTGCTGTCTCCTACATGAAGTCTATTCTAATTGTCCAAATTGTTGGTACTCAAATAAAAGTGCCTTGTACCTATTTCACATATATTTGGTATATATTCATAATAGTGTACATGTTGTCTGTTCCTGTGGATGTAAGCTCCTTGAAAGTGGGGTTGTTTCATTTTTGCCTTCACATCCCCAGTAAACAAGCTTGATACAAAGCAAATGCAAAATAAATGCTCATTGGTAGATCAGTTGACCCGCCAAAGCCCCTTTCCATTCTAACATTATCTGATTTTATGAATCTACATCATTTAACCTCAATTTCCTAATCTCTAAATTTAAAGTAATAGATTGGATAGTGTTTATCATGTCTTCTAAGTTCTAACCTTCCATTATCTCATAATTCTGTTACAGTTACCAAGGCTGACAAAGTCAAATGCCAAACTGTAAATTGAATGAATAGAAATCAGCAGCCATAGTCACCAACCCTCACACATTCTGATGTCTAAGCTTGAATACAATGACTGGAAGGTAAAGGGTTCCATTCTCAATTTTAAAAGAAACTGTTTCAAAAGACATCATCTCAACACAAGGTAAAGTTGATGATGAAAGCAAACCAGAATTGCTCATTGCAATTGTCCCCATTTCAAAAATACTTAATTAAAAATAGTCTAGGAGATATTGAAACTTGGCGAATATGATATTGGTTTGATAAAAATGATGAAAAAGTTCTGAAGCTGCTAAATGAAAAATGAAAATTTTACCTAGTTTACCAACAGGGTAGTTCATCTATCTCTAAGAAGATAGCATTTAACTTCATCAAAAATGCAAGCAAGGCTTAGAGAGATGCAGGATTCTTGGCTCAGTAAGAAGGCGAATGAAACTTAGTTTTATATGATAGTAATAACCCCAAGCACTTTTATGATTCCCTGAATGCTATTTATGGGCCAAAGATGCATGGTACATCTCAACTACTCAGGGCTGATAGAGCCATATTGATTAGTGATAAGGATATGATCCTGGAGAGATGGGCTGAACACATCCATAGTGTTCTCAATAAACCATCATCAACCAATGCTGAAGACATTGACTGTATACCTCAGGTTGAAGTCAATGCCTCTGTAGCTGAACTTCCAATTAAAGAAGAGGTTTTTAATACCATTAAGATCCTCTCATGTAGCAAAGTGCCTGGTGCTGATTCTGCTGAGATTTACAAGGCAGGGAATCCACTGCTCATACAAAAGCTAAACAAAATCTTCCAGGTTATATGGCTAGAGGAGATTATCCCCCAAGAATTAAAGGAAAAGGAAACAGGTTGTCCTGTGACAATCACAGGGCCGGTTGGGGGAGGCAGGGAAGTGTGTCTCTTTCTTAGTCACTGACAACACAATTCTTGCAAGAGTCCTCCTTAATAGGTTGATCCTTCACTAGAAGATGGTCATGTATCTGAGAGCGAGTGTGGCTTCAGAAAGAGCCAAGGAATGGTCAATATGGTGTTTCCTGCCTGAAAATTCCAAGAGAAATGCCATTGATTGGACTAAGGCCGTTTATACTATCAGTCATGATGGCTTGTAGAAGATCATGACGGGTGGATAGGTGGTGCAGGGAATAGAGCACTGATCCTGGAGTTAGGAGGACCTGAGTTCAAATCCAGCCTCAGACATGCAACACAAAAAACTAGCCATGTGACCTTGGGCAAGTCACTTAACCCCAGTTGCCCTACCTTCCCCCTCCAAAAAAAAAAAAGGAAAAAAAAGTTCATGACAAAATTTGATTGCCCAGAGAAGTTCGTCAGTATTGTATATCAGTCTCATGACAGTATGTTTTCTTGGGTTCTGGATAAAGGAGAACGCTCTTCTGCTTTCCCAGTCACCAATGGTGAAGCAGGGCTGTGTGCTTGCTCCCACACTTTTAACATGATGTTTTCAGTAATGTTGTCAGATACCTTCAACAAGGACAAAAATGGCATCAAGATCAGCTACCACACTGATTGTAAATTATTTAACTTGAAAAGACTACAAGGCAAGACTAAAGTGGAGGGAGAGTTGGTGTGTGACTTTTTGTTCACAGATGATTGTGAACTCAATGCAGCCTCTAAGGTTGAGATGCAACAAAGTATGGATATGATGGAGTCCTAACAGAACTGCCCCCAGCCCCAATATTCTAACTTCATCATAGGCCTCACTGTACCTACCCCCCACCTCCCTAACCCCACCAATGTCCTAACTTCTTCACATATGTCTCACTGCTCACTAGAATAACAGGTCCCTGAACTTTTAGTTGCCACAGAAACAGCAGGTGTATCCATGTGATGGGTACCTAGCTACTGCCTCTACCTAGTCACTGCCCCCAGACCCATTCCCACAGAAACAGGTGTGTTGTACTCAACCACAATCACATCATCCATCTAACCCAAGACAGGACCACAATACCTAACTATCTATCTTGATCAGATAGTTAACCAATTAGAGGGCAGCATGACCAAAATGTTTAACCACCAAACCATGGATAGGACCCCTCCTTCATTACCTAATCCCTTAACAAATTCCTCCTGCCTTTTTAATATTAATGACATTCCTCTCTTCTATGTAAATTTCTGTTATGTAACTGCATCTTTACCCTATAAAAATCCATTTTGCTTTCTCTAAAGTTGCTGGTTCCTCTTAGAACTTAGCCTGCTTCATGAGACAGCAGTCTCAATAAATGACTATACTTGGATTAGAGGTGGTCTGACTCTGAATTCTTTGAGACAGTTCTACCAAACACATCATGAAACCCCAACAGTTTTTGGGTAGACAGAGCCCTCACTCACCTCAACAGTTTTTGGCATCCTGGGGTTTCAACTGCAACAGCTTTTTGGCGTCCTTAGGCTTAAACTGCAACAGAAAGATTGTTCCTTATGCTAATTTTGGCCTAACAATTAACAGCAATAAAACAAAAGTTCTTCCCCAGCTGGCACCACATTATCCATACGTGGAACCATAGGTTCCAGTAAATGGAAAAATTTTTAATGCTGTGGATAACTACACTTACCTCGGCAGTACACTTTCTAGGAATGTGCACATAGATCAGTGGTTCTCAACCTTCCTAATGCCACAACCCTTTAATACAGTTCCTCATGTTGTGGTGACCCCCAACCATAAAATTATTTTCATTGCTACTTTATAACTGTAATTTTGCTACTGTTATGAATCTATCTGATATGCAGGATGTATTTTCATTGTTACAAATTGAACATAACCCACCAGTTGAGAACCGCTAACATAGATGATGAAGTTGATGCCACATTATTAGTGTTTGGGAGGTTTTGAAGGAGAGTGTGGGAGAGAAGTATTAGACTGCCTACCAAACTGAGGGTCTACAGAACTGGTGTGCTGACCTCACTGTTGTATACCTGTGCAACCTGGATAGTGGTAACAGCGCTATGCCAGGAAACTGAATCACTTCCATTTGAGTTGTTGTAAAAATATTCTGATGATCACCTGGCAAAGTAAGGTACCAGATTCTAAGGTTATTTCTTGAAGTGAACTATTCTTGAACTAAACTTGAACAGAAAAAAGAGAGAACTTCAGTCTTTTTTCCTTCTTTCTTCCTCCATCTACTCTAAATTCATAGCTTTATACCAAATATTCCCAGGGTCAATCAATAAGCACTTAGTGTGTGTCATGCTCTGGGCTAAGTACTGAGGAATCAAAAGCAAAAACATGGTTCCTGCTTTCAAGTAGCTCACATTCTAATGGAAGAAATCGGACATCAAGCACCATTATGGACTTAGCCTTTGCGGCAGAGAACAAAGAGGGCAGGTGCAGCAGGAACTCTCTAACTGAAGGAACTTCAAAACAGCAGCAACTAAAGGATGAATCATCTGATGGTAAAAACATAAATACTCATATAAGCCAACCAAGTGTGGTGAATTGGGATAACTCTTTGTCTAATTCAGCACCTGGGTAATTACTGGTACTGCTTGTTAGTCTTTTTTTTCCAAAGGGGACTATCATGGGGTGATGTTTTGACTTGCTAGTGAGCTGGATTTAAGTGAGGCAGAGTTACACAAAGTCGACAGACTCACTCTCTCCTCCAGTCATTGAAGTCCAGTGGCAAGACAAAAGTCAGGACAACTGGCTACAGTCCAGGATGCAGTGAATTACCAAGCTCTAAGTGCTCCAAGGCACCTCCTCCACCTCCTTCATGGCCGTTGGAATAAATTGTTCTCATCTGCCCATTCCACGGGGGAAGTCTTCACATACTTGGGGTAGACAACCCCCTCATACATCTATGGTTTCATTGACTACCCTTAGTCTGGTTTAGTCTATCTGCCAAGAAAGGTTTATTGGAGCATGGTCATTGTTCATGCTACAACTTCTTGGAGCTACATGTACTGAACTACTGAAGCCCAAACCTTAGAGACAATCTTTTGCCACCACTGTCTCTTTTCTCTTGAATTTTGTTTTGATTTTTTAATTTTAGCTGACTTCTTCAGACCCCACCCCCTATGTCCTATCTTTTTAGTTCCATTATTGTCTAATTCTTGGACTCTGTTCATAGTGAAAATCTGACCCCTAACTGAGCAATGATTTCTCAGTCACAGTCCCATTCCTACTCCCACTCCCCAAACTGGGGAGGCTCAGTCAGAACCTTGGACACCTCCACCATGAAAGACCTTGATGGTCCTGACCCTAGCCCCACTATGAAGTCCTAGGTAAATGCTGTCAAATGGAAGGTGTTTCTTGTACCCATGACATCTGAAAACAAAATTAAATTAGTGACAAAATGATATGACAGTCAAATTCACAAAGACAGGATTGTGTATTTTGTTAATTAGGGAGACTAATAATATTTAGAGGATGGTAAAACAACAATTGTTATTCAACACATTTAATAATGACACAGACATTGAGGCTTTGTGATACAATAGAAAGAGCTCTGGTTATAGAATCAGATGTCCCGGATTCCAATCCTGACCCTTCCACTTACTACCCTGTGTAAATTAGTTTACTTCTCTAGACCTCAGTTTCCTCATCCAGAAAAAGGGGAAATTGGACTATATAACTTCAAAATTTCCTTTCAGGTCTAAACCCATTATCTTATGTGATAGGGTAAAAAACACGCAAAGCCCTCTTCCCCACTCTATAAAGTATGAGGGGTTTTGTTGTTGTTCAGTCATTTTTCAATTATATACAATTCTTTGGAGTTTTCTTGGCAAAGATACTGGAGTGGTTTGCCATTTCCTTCACCAGCTGATTTTACATATGAGGAAACTGAGGCAAACAGGGTAAAGTGACTTGCCCAGGGTCACACAGGTAGTAAAAGTATCTCAGGCCAGATTTGAACTCACAAAGATGAGTCTTCCCAACGGCAGGTTCAGCATTTTATCCACTGCACCACCTAGCTGCCCCTCCTGATATGTAGTGTTTGCCAGTTTCCAAGGTGTAAATGCTCACACTGAAAATTTAACAGGCAGCTATCAGGAACAGGTACCAGCTGACTCCAAGTATGCCCCTGGTTGTATCTCACATCAGGGAAACCATGGGATACTTTAAGTATCATTATTAACAATGTTATTGTTATCAAGGAGATGTGGTATTCTTGGGGAAACTGAGTGAAGAGCAATTTAAAAGACCACTTGTTTTTGTGTGGAAGGAGGTAGTTTGAATCACAAGTTTTGGGTCATTCAGGGTAATTGTTGGCTGCATTATGGTATCTGTGGATGAGGAATGATGAGAGGATCATAGATTTAGAGCTAAGAGAGACCTTAGATATCAGGGCCAACCCTTCGTTTTTCAGATAACAAACTCGTTGTGAGCAGTAATTGTTTCATTCTTTGTACTTGTATCTTCATCTCCAAGAAGGAAGCAGGAAAGGTCATCTAACTCAAGCCCTTCATTTCACAGATTTCCAGAGGAGGAAACTGAGGGCATATATAATTTTATTTACACACATATGTATACATACACATGCATATTTACATACATACATATAACACCCATGCATATATGTAGATGTGTGTATGTAATATTCAGCTGTGTGCACATGCATATGTGTGTTGAATGCATAAATGTACGTGTATACAGATGCACACATATACATGTAGGTATATGCATGTCTATACACATGTGTGAATGTACATGTATCTTGTATCTACACATACGCACAAGTACCTCTATATATATCCAGGGGTGTTGTGCTTGAATCTCCAGAGACTGAGTGTCAAATTCTCATTGTGAACATTTATACCTCAGCACTCCACAAATAGCTACAAATTAGGGTTTGGCTTATTGTTGTTTCTAGACCCAAGCAAATTTTAACAGTGCAGATTAAGCTTAAGAGGGTGTTTCATCTATCTGGGGGCGTTTTTAAGGAGGGCAGGTGAGGACAGACTACTAGGACAGGCACAGGGAAATTTCAAGGAGTCTACATCATATTCCTTGACTTTCCAAATGCATTGATAAGCATTAACAGATCAGTTCCGGGAGAAATTATACCTCCTTCCTCAACTGGGTGGTCACACATACAGATGAGACCATATAACATATACATATATGTAGTATAAGTAGTATTGGGGCTTTTGATATCCTGCGGTAGAACCTTCTTATACCACAGGCACAGCTTGCCTATTATACACACCAAACATTCTGTGACAGCAGTGAATTTGTATATGTGAAAGCTGCTGAAAATGTATGGCCTCAGTAAAGCCCCTTGATAGAACTGAGTTATAGAAACTGGGTTATTTGCCAACCTGTGAAGCAATCCAGAGTTTAATAAAAAACCAACTGTTTTCTTTCTCTGAAAGACAGCCTCAGCATCCCAGCCTTTCTAATCCTACACTCTCCCTGCCCAGTAGGGTTCCACAGCAGTCTGGGGTTTCATCCTAACCAAACCAAGGTAGTTAGAGCCATGTAGAGGATGCTGGGCCATCTCTCAAGATTATGATATTTAACCGGAGTCTGAACTCTAAAACTCCCAGCAGCATTTTCTCTCCCCAGCAGGACAAAAGGTAGATAGATGACTATGCTTTTTGCTGACTAGCCAATAGTATGGGATTCTTTTTCTTCCTCTTCCCTTCAAAGTACAGAATACACCATGTTGCCCTTGCCCTCTGTCTCAATCAGTCTATTGTTTCTTAGTTATATGTGAAACTCTCAAAACAGCTAAGTGTATTTATGGCAGGTTAATGGGAGAATCCATCTCTGGGTGTGGTGTGCTATGAGTTTGGCATTTATTCTTCATCAGTAAGTTCTCTTCGCCTAAGAGAGTAGTCAGGGTAATTAATCCATCCTGTAGCATTTATTTTTGCTTCATAACAGGGCAAAGACTTTGCCTTTTGCTCTCCATGAAATTTTAACTCTATGAGTACCAGAGGACTTGTCCTAGAGATAGATCATGAACAACTGTGGTTAGAGAGTAATTGGTCTGGAGCTTAAAATGGATCAGTTGGTTCAAATGACTATTTTCACACATTTTACAATTCCTGATTTTCAGGGAAGTGGGAAAACTGATGCTGTTTCTGACCCTGGTGAGAAAAGCACTTAGCCATATACCTAGAATCTTTATTTTCTGATATTAGAAAGTTTGGGATTTTTTTGAAATGCATCCAATTAATTAAAGTTTTATACAAGCAAGTAAATAGAGTTAATAAACTGATTTTCTTTTAAAAATGTTTTATTGATGATTTTTTTTTGTCTTTTCATCAGTCATTTCAAACCCTGCTTCCCAAATGAACCCTTCTTTTTGAAAAACAATTAAGCAAAAAACCAACCAAACAAAAACAACTGAGTGACTATATTTGACCATGAACACGATCTTTTACTGCAGTGGTACCCCACTTTTCTGCCGTAAGAGGAGAGGTGTGTCTCATTATCCATTGTTCTCTAGGACCTTCATCAATTTTTTAAGTACTTCCATTCCTCACTCTTTGTTATAGCCATTGTGTATATTGTTCTCTTGACCCTGCTTATTTACTCTGTATCAGTTCACATAAATCTTCCCTTTTTCCCTGTTTGTCACATTTGACATTTCTTGAGGCTTAACAGTATACCATGATGTTCACATATCATAGCTCTTTTAACTATTCCGCAAGGTATGGTCTTCCATTTTGTCTCCATTCTTTGCTATCACAAAGGTTGTTGCTAGAAATAGTTTAGTATATATTGCACCTTTGTTTCTCTCTTTTACTTATTTGGGGACATTAACTCAGTAGCAGGATCAGTGGGTCAAAGAGTATGGACAAAGGGTATGGACTATTCAGTCACTTTCCTTGTGTCATTCTGGATTGATAGGCAATGTTTAGACTCATGGCTCTGCCAAGAATACATTAATGTGCCTGACTTCCCAAAGCCTCTCCAACATTTGATGATTCTCATCTTTGGTCATCCTTGACAATTTGCATAGTATAAGGTAAAATCTCAGAGCTTATTTTAATTTGTATCTCTCTTTTCATGTGACCATTTATAGATTACAATTCTTATTTTAAAAACAATTTTTCCATATCCTTTGACTACTTAATTATTGGGGAATGGCTTCAAGGTCTAACAGTATTTACTTCTATGGAGCTACAAAGTCATTAATGTAACTACTCTATCTCCCAGTACAGATCTCAACTCATACATGTCCTCTCTATTCTGTGCAACTTTTATTCATTGTCCTTTTATAACTCTTCAATAGTATCTATTCACCAGAGACCTTCCCCTTTGTCTTTGAATATTTAATAGATAGGAGAAAAAAAGGAAGACCAGAAATACAGATTATTTCCTCACATCAGACAATTCACTGTATGTGTCTAGATAAATCACTTAATTCCATTAGATTTCTGTAGTTTCAACAATAAAAGAGAAGTAACAGTATTTCCCTATATCTTGAACTTATGAAGAAATATAAGTGGCTAAGAAATTTAAGAGTCTTGGATTAAAGGATCATTTTAAAAATCAGATTTAATAAATATTTGCTTAGTGCCTACCACATAGCAGTCACTGCATTAGGATATGAATGCAAAAACTAGAAATTATCTATTTCCTATATCAAGGAACTTAAAATCTAATAAGAGGTAAGAGACATGTAGACAAATAATTAGGATACTTGTTATAATGTGATTAAGTCTTTTGAGGGTGGGAGGGGACAGACCAGTGATTTCAATAGTGTGAAAAAGTTGGAGTGTGGAAATTTTCTCTGCAACCAATGTGGATGGGTAATTTCTCTATAACTTAAATAGATTTACTGGAGCACTGAGAGAGAAAAATTATTTTCCCATGGTCATTTAGACAACTTGTAGCTATCTGGCATTTATTTAGTGCTTTTCAAATATTATCTCATTGATCCTCACAATGGCAGGGAGGTGCTATTACTGTTCTATTTTATAGAAGAAGAAACTGAGGCAAAGAGGTTAAGTGACCTAATAAATGTCCAAGATTAGATTTGAACTCAGGTCTATCCTAACTCCAAGTCTAGTGCTCTATCCACTACGCACTTAGTTGCCTCAGGGTCACAGAGCTAAGCAACAGAGTTTGATCTCAAAGCTAGTTCTTCCGATTCTGTTTCTGAAAGCTGCTCTAATACTTTTTCTATCTTCTAGTGCACCAAACATAATGTAGCACAAAAATTCTGAAGGA
>CM053580.1:337749814-337780866 GCA_028627135.1 Pseudochirops cupreus
AAAAATGGGAAAAAAATAATCTGCTGCATTTGGGAATAAGGAAGTCATTTGTCACATTGGAGAGAATGGTTTTTGTAGGGTGGTGAGACCTCGGGATATCTCTTTCTACCCTTAACTGTTTTCATTCATCCCTTGATTTCTCTTAGTTATTCAGGATGGCATGATCTGGGAGTAGGATTCTAGGAGTTAACAATCATGTAGCATGATGGAGGTCTCCTTTGTTCTAGGAAATAATGCTTCTTCAGCAGCCTAAAGGAGAACTGACCCATTTGTCTTCAACATAGTATTGCAAATCCATAACTAATTAGTATTTATGATTCCCTTTGGAACTTGTATTAGGTACAGGGAATAAGGTAGCAATAAATGCCATAGTAGGAGTGAAATACCAGATGCATTTTTGTGACCTGAAAGAGTTAATATACTTTCCTAAGCATCTACCTTTCTAATAGGGAGTGATTTGGATACTGAGAAGAATGGGCTCATTGATTTTTAAAAGGAAGGAGGAGAATTTTTATCATTTGATAAGGATATTCTGTTTAGCTCTTCAGAAGACTCTCTATTTCAGGGTCAGAAGAATAGAAAACATAAATACTATGTACCTCCCTTTTGAGAGATTAACGATTAATGGTGATAATTTTATTCTTTAAGAGTCTGCCATAGACATTCTTGGCAGCAATACATCAAACCATAAATTAAAATACCAATTAAAATATTATGCAAAGAGTTACCTTATTTATAACACAATAATTTATTATAGAGCAGTTTACTCTCTCCTATAGTCTGGTTAAACGTGCTTCTTCCAGAGGAAGGGCCATAAAAATATACCCAGAGAAAGGAGACTATGGTGTTGTTTTTTTTTAATAAGCAATGTAGTTGTCACCAGATATTATGAAGATTGATTACTAATGCATTTTTAATGTAGATAATTTATTAGATAATAGGGCTCTCTCCTCCACCCTTTACAAGATTTCTAGCCAGAGGAAAGCACTATTGTTGTTTTTTTCTTTTGCCAAATTAAAGGTCTTTGCAAAAGAGTTTTTACCAGTCCTTAAAATAGATTGGTCAAGTCCAACTATATAACATAGACACCTTTTAAAGTGATACCCTTGACACGTACCTCTCTCTCATGTTTTTATTTCCACATAAGTCATAATAGATATTTTTTTGAGAAAGTGACATTTTACACAGTTCTGTGCCTTCTCTTCTCCATAGGCCCTTAGCAAGTATAATGAACACTCAATAAATGCCTGTTGTATAAATGAATGAATGAATGAATGAATTCCCTTAGCTGCCATCTGACATGTATGATTCATTGCTTTGTTCTTATAGAAAAATATTGTTGATGCATTTCCTCTCATTAGTCTTATTTATGTTTGCTTTTATTTATCCTGGAGATGTGACCTATCTACAGCCCTTTATCTAAATCCCTGTTGACCAGAAGTACCTCAAGAAATGTATCGGGAAGGGAGCAAGGGGCAGTCTATAGTTACTGATGGAGTCTTACTTAGACCAAGACACCTCTTGGGCCTGTATTGGTTAATAAGATATATATGTCCAATTTTGGAGGTTAATCTTTATGGAAAAGGCTTAGCTTGCCATGCACCAAAGAAGTTGGTAAAGAGTTCTTACAGACTTTAAGCTTCTTATTTTTCAATTTATTTTTAGTGTCAAGATTATAAAAATGATTCATTTTGATTCATTTTAATCAGAAGTCAAGCACACATCTAGATACTTGGGGGTAGGGTGGGGTGGATCTGGGAAGTACATTTTTCAGCTTGTTCATCTCAACAGGATTATAAAGATGCAATATTATCCAAAAACACATGTTCTGCAGAGCCTGGAATGAGGTTCATTTATGGTGCAAGTGGTCAAGGAGTACTAGTAACCTTAAAGTTTGGAGGGCTGTGAGGTTTTTGAGAACAGAGATCATGCTTTATTTTTCTCTGTTTTCCCCTCGATGCCTAGTATAGTATCTCCCACAGAGTAGAAGTTCAATAAGCATCTGGTGATTGATTAGCAGCAGAAGCAGACATCTAATTCATATCCTCCCTGCCTGCATAATTAATTGTACAAATTGACAAAAACAAATGTGAGTCTGCTCATCCTCATGTCTTTTCTTCAGACTTTATGTGCTTAGAGTACATGTGTCCAAAGACTGACAATGCCTTCTGCATTTCAGAAATCGATATGATCGCATATACATGTACCCTCACAGGCTGGGGTGGTTTTTGCATGTATTAAATGGAAGTGGGAGTGTATTTCAAAGCATTAAAACTGATTTTCAAATAAAAATAGTTTTTCTAGAACACAGGCTTGTCATATTCTGCTTGGAACCAAATGCTTCTTTAAGTGACAGAAGGTGAGCCACTGACTGGTCATAGAAAAGTCACTTAAACCTCTCACAGTTTGATTCCTTATCTTGAAAATGGGAGTAGTAATGGTACTTATTTTCCAAGGTGGTTGTAATTATTGTTACAGATCTAGAGACCAATTACTGTCATAGACCTAAAGCTAGCAAGGGCCTTAGGGGGACATTGAAGCTAATCTCCTCACTTACAGATGAGGAATCTGAAGCCCAAAAAGGATAAGTAATTTGTTCAAGGTCACCTGAAGTTAGTGACAAGCTGGAATTTGAACTCAGGTCCTGTGGCTGTTGTATGGATGAATGAATGAATAAAAAAATAAACAAATCAATCCATCAATTAATTAATGATTCCCTCAGCTATATACTTTACATGTCGCTCAGTCCAGCACACTTTATCCTGTACCTTGCTACCTTCCAATGGAAAATGTATAATAAACCTTAAAGCATTGTATTGTTGTATTTGTTGTTTGGCCTTTGTTTTTGAGGAGAACCAATGACATTACAGGCTGACATCTTGACTTGCCTTTGAGATGGATTTAAGTGAGGCAGAGGTGCACAAAGTCCTCAGTCTTGCTCTCTTCCAGAGTCATTGAAGTCTAGTGACAAGACAAAAGTCAAGACGACTGGTGATAGCCCAGGATGCAGCAGAGGACCTTGGTGTCTTCAGTGTCTTACAAAGCTCTAAATGCTCCACAGCACCTGCTTCTATCCCCTTCATGGGCCCTGGAACAAATTGTTCTCATCTGCCCATTCCTCTGCGGGAAGTCTTGGGGTAGACACCCCCTGACTCACCTGTGGGTTTGAGACCTGTCAGTTATCCTCAACTTGGTTTAACCCATCTGCTTGGACCTACAGGTAGTAGAGAGTCAAGTGAAAAGTGGGTATCAAAGGCAGATGAGCAGCCCTGGAAAGGGCTCGGCAAGCCCTGACACCAGAGGTTCTAGTTCTCACTGTGCATGGGAAGCTTTTTGTTGTGGACTGGATATGTAATTTCATAATCTATTTGACAAAAATGCCACTACTAAAGCAGATTGGTGCCTACTTAGCAACTGCAGACCTTCGTGTTGTCTGTCCTAGGATGTTTATTTCCATAACTGGAAATAAAATTTAAAAAGAAAGTAAACTATGTCTGGGTGTTGAGGAAAGAACACTGGATTTAGAATCATGAAAAATGGGTTCAAGTCCTGACTCTGTCACTCACAAATTTCACCTTCCCCAAGTTACTTCACCTCTCTGGGCCTCAGTTTCTCACTCTGAAAAAGGAGGAATTAAACTAAAAAATCTCTAAGGTGCCTTCCAGCACTAGTGTTCTGTAAGCCTAAATTTTATTGATGTTTGCCTTTGTAGGCTTAAAAAAATCAAACATGTTCCCCTAAGAAAGTATACTGATTGATCTTGAAAATCTACTCTTCTCATAGATGCTCTGCACAGACTACTTTGTTTTTTAAAGTGGTTGTAATGTTATATCCTACAGCAATGTCTCATTTATTTAACATAGGGAGCAAGTTGTTCCACATAAGGGAATCTTCCAGCTAATTGCAACTTGACCCTTCAGATGTCCAGGCTTTTAAAATTTTAACCCTTTAGGGTCAAAACCTTTCTAAAATGTAATGCACACACATTCCTGCCTTCTTAAATAGAGTCCAGTGAATAGAATTTAACCTTTTCTTATGAATTGGGGTCATCATTACAAACATCAGATATGATACTGTGATGTGATTCAGTGATTCTTAAAATGAGTTCATGAAGACAATACTTCCCTATATGAAGCGACTGCATACTACTGTGCTTTTAAAGTGTTTACACCTAGTTTTGTCACGATTCAATCTTTTTTTTAAAATCCTGTCTAGAATCTGTTATCCTCTTAATCTATCATTTTATATATCTCTTCCTTTTCTCAGACAAAGTTTTAACAAAAACTGCCTGTATTTGTTGCCTCTACCTCTTCTCCTTTTTGTTCTCAACCCTTTGGTTTCTGACCTCATCACTCAACTGAAATTGGTCTCTCTTCAAAGTTACCAGTGGTCTCTTAAATGCCATATCTGATGGTCTCTTCTCAATCCTCAACCTTCTCCACCTCTCTGCAGGGTCTGACCCTGTCGACCACCCTTTTCTCCTATATATTCTTTCCTTTCTGGGTTTTCATGATTCTGTTCTCCCTTGGTTTTCCCCTTAACTGTTGGATCACTCCTTTTCCATTTCCTTTGCAAGATCATCGTCATCAATTCCTCCAAAAGTGAGTGTCTCTCCAAGCTCTGACCTGGGCCCTCTTCTCTTCTTTCTCTTTATCTCCCTTGGTGACTTCATCAATCCACTGGTACTTAATTGTCATTTGTAAGCAAATGACTCTTAGATTTATGTATACAAACCTAGTTTCTCTCAAGCTCTACTCTTATAGCACTAACTGCCTATTAATCATTTCCAAATAGACGTCCTGTTGACATCTCAGACTCAACATGTCCAAGGCAGAACTTAATTATCTTTCCCTCAGGACCACACTTCTTCCAAACTTCTCTATTTCTGTCAAGGGGACCACCATCCTTCCAATCACCTAGGTTCCCCACCGTAGTGTGCTATCTTTGTTTTTTTCTTCTTAGTGTTATCTATCACTGCCAATCTCATTTATAGCCAGTGTATTGCCAAATTTTGTGATTTGTATGTGCATCACTTCTTTTGTATCCATTCCCATCTTTCTAATCATAGGGCCACCACCTTAATTCAGGCCCTCATCATCTCTTGCCTGTACTACAGCAAAAGCCTCTTAAATGTTCTTGTAGCCTGAAGTACCTCCCCACTTTAATCCATCCTCCATTTGGTTGCCAAAGTGATTTTCTTATAATACAGGTCTGATTTTGAAACTCACTACTCAGTAAACTCCAGTGGCTCCTTATTACCTGGAGAATAAAATATAAACTCCTTTCTTTGGCATTTAAAACCCTTCATAACCTATGTCTAACTTTATGACATATCACTTCTCTTCCCATATAGTGAGTCTGAACTGACCTTTGTTCCACAGGTATAACAGCCCATCTCCCATTACCATGCCTTTGCATATGCTGCCCCCTATTCTTGAGATGGACTTCCTCTTCCACTCCCTACCTTGAAGCCCTAGTACATTTAAAGGATGAGCTTAAGAGTCACATTCTACAATGAACAACACTAAATCAACAAGAATTCATTAAGTGCTTATATGTACCGAGGAGTGTTGTAGAGACTTGGAAACACAAAGACAGAAAGAAGAGAAAGGAAAAAAGGGAAAAAGAAAGGAAACAATCCCTTCTCTAAAAGAGCTTATGTTATATCAGCAGAATCACATGCACATATATACACATGTACATGTAGCATAAATACAGAATAAACATAAATAAATACAAAGAAATTGGGGAGAAAGACACTAGCACTTATAAGAGTCAGGAGATGTTTTGTGTTGAAGGTTGTGTTTGAGGAGTGTCCTTCTTAAAAATATATATATTATTTATATTTCTAGTTACATGAAAAAAAATTTTAAAAATTCTTTTTCTAAGAAATAATTTTGAGTTCCTAATTCACTCTCTCTCTGCTTTCCCTTGTCATTGAGAAGGCGAGCAATTTGATCTAGGTTATGCGTGTATAGTCCCATAAAACATACTTTCCATATTAGTCATGTTGTGAAAGAAAACAGATTAAAAAAAAGCCCAGAAAAATAACAAAGGTTCTATCAGACTCCATAAATTCATCCTCCAGAACTTCATAACGTTGGGTTGCTGAGAATGGCGAAGTGATTCACAGTTGATCATCGTACAACATGGCTGTTATTATGTACAATGTTCTCCTGGTTGTATGCACTGTATTTATTTATTTATTTTTATCAGTTTGTCTAGGTCTTTCCAGGTTTTTCTGAAACCAGCCTGCTTGTCATTTTTTATAGCACAATAGTATTCCATTACAATCATATACTGCAACTTGTTCAGCCATTCCCTAGTTGATGGGCATCCCCTCAGTTTCCAATTCTTTGCCACCACAAAAAGAGACCCTATAAATATTTTTGTATGTGTAGATCCTTTTCCCCTTTTGGGGATCTGTGGGATACAGACCTAGAAATGGTATTGCTGAGTCAATGGGTATGCACAGTTTTACGACCCTTTGGGCATAGTTTCAAATTGCTCTCCAGAATGGTTGGATCAGTTTACTTCTCCACCAATGGTGCATTAGTATCCCAATTTTTCATATCTCCTCCAATCTTTGTCATTTTACTTTTCTGTCATATTAGACAATCTGACGGGAGTGAGGTGGTACCTTAGAGTTGTCTAATTTGCATTTGTTTTATTAATAGTGATTCAGAGCATTTTTTCGTATGACTACAGATAACTTTGATTTCTTCATCTGAAAACTGCCTATTCAATCCTTTGGCCCTTTATCATTTGAGTAATGACTTGTAGTCTTATAGATTTGACTCAGTTTTCTATATATTTGGGAAATGAGGCCTTCATCAGAGAAACTTGCTGTAAAAAATTTCCCCCAGTTTTTGGCTTTCCTTCTAATATAGGTTGTATTAGATTTGTTTGTGTGAAACCCTTTTAATTTAATTTACTCCAAATTATCTATTTTATATCCCATAATGCTCTCCATCTCTTGTTTGGTCATAAATCCTTCCCTTTTTCATAGATCTGACAGGTAAGCTATTCCGCACTTGCCTAATTTGCTTATGATATTACTTTTTAAAAATGATTTCACTCTTTCTATGTAAATCATGTACACATTTTGACCTTACTTTGGTATACTGTGTGAGATGTTGGTCTGTACCTAGTTTCTGCTACACTGCTTTCCGTTTTTCCCAGCAGTTTTTGTCAAATAGTGAGTTCTTGTCCCAGAAGCTAGGGTTTTTGTATTATCAAACACTAGATTACTATGGTCATTTACCACTGTGTATTGTATACCTAATTCATTCCACTGAACTTCCACTATATTTCTTAGCCAGTTATTTTGATGATTACTGCTTTGTAATATAGTTTGAGATCTGATACAGCTAGACCACCTTCCTTCACATTTTTTTTAACACTAATTCTCTTGCTATTCTTAACCTTTTGTTCTTCCAGATAAATTTTATCATTATTTTTCTAGCTCTATCAAACAATTTTTGGTAGTTTGATTGGTATGGTACTGAATAAATAAATTTAAGATGAATTGTCATTTTAATTTTATTGGCTTAGTCTACACATGAGCAATTAATGTTTTTCCAATTATTTAGATATGACTTTGTGTGAACAGTGTTTTGTAATTGTATTCATAAAGTTCCTGGGTTTGTGTTGGCAGACTCCCAAGTATTTTGTATTGTCTACAGTTATTTTAAATGGAATTTCCCTTTCTATCTCTTTCTGCTGTGTTTTGTTGGTTGTATATAGAAATGCTGATGATTTATATGGGTTTATTTTATATCCTGAAACTTTCCTGAAGTTGTTAATTATTTTATCTAGTTTTTAAGTTGATTCTCTAGGATTCTCCAAATATACATCATACTATCTGCAAAGAGACATATTTTTGTTTCTTTGTTGCCTTTTCCAATTCCCTAAATTTCTTTTCCTTCTCTTATTGGCATAGCTATCATCTAGTACAAAACAGAATGGTGATAATGGGCATCCTTGCTTCACCTCTGATCTTATTGGGAAGGCTTCCAGCTTATCTCCTTTACAGATAATAGATAGATACTACTTATCAGTTTAAGGAAACTTCCATTTATTCCCTTGCTTTACAGTTTTTAAAAATAGGAGTGAGTGTTATATTTTATAAAAAACGTTTTCTGCATCTATTGAGACCATCATATGACTCTTGTTGTTTTGTTATTGATATGGTCAATAATGCTGATAATTTTCCTAATATTGAATGAACCCTGGATTCCTGTTATAGATCCCACTTGGTCAGAGTTTATGATATATTGCTATAATCTCCTTGCTAGTATTTTATTTAAATTTTGCATTAATATTCACCAGGGAAATTGGTCCACAGTTTTCTTTCTCTGTTTTTGCTGTCCCTGGATTAGTTATCAGAACTGTATTTGTCCTAAAAAGAGTTGTTGTAGGATTCCTTCTTTACTTATTTTTCCAAATAGTTTATATAGTGTTGGAATTAATTGTTCTTTAAATGGTTGGTAAAATTCCCTTGCGAATCCATCTGGTCCTGGGGGTTTTTCCTTAGGGAGCTCATTGGTGGCTTCTTCAATTTCTTTATCTAAGATAGGGTTATTTAAGTATTTTATTTCTTCTTCTATAAATCTGGCAACTTATACTTTTATAAATATGTATCCATTTCACTTAGATTATTAGATTTATTAGTATGTAATTGGGCAAAATAACTACTAACAATTAATTTAATTTCATCTTCATTGCTGGTAAATTCACCTTTTTTACTTTAGATACTGATAATTTGGTTTTCTTCTTTCTTTTTAAAAATCAAATTAACTAATGGTTTATCTATTTCTTGCTTTTTCCTAAAACCAGTTCCTAGTTTTATTTATTAATTCAATAGTTGTTTTTTTGTTTGTTTGTTTGTTTTTACTTTCAATTGTATTAATCTCTCCTTTGATTTTCAGAATTTCTAATTTGGTGCTTAATTGGGGATTTTTAATTTGTTCTTTTTCTAGTTGTTTTTTTAGTTGCATGCCTGATTCATTGGTCTGCTCTTTCTTTCTTTTATTGATGTGAGCATTTAGAGATAAAATTTTTCCTTAACATTGCTTTGGCTGCATCTCATAAGTTTTGATATGTTGTTTCATTTTTGTTATTTTCTTTAATCAATTTATTGTTTGTATGATTTGTTGTTTGACCTACTCATCCTTTAGGATTAGATTTTTTAGTTTTCAATCAATTTTAATCTATGTTTCCACAGCCATTTATTAAATATAATTTTTATTGTATTTTTATCTGAAAAGAATGCATCTAATATTTCTGCTTTTCTGCATTTAGTTGTGAAGTTTTTATGGTCAATTTTTGTGTAGATGCCAGGTACCTCTAAGAAAAGCATATAACTCCTTCTCTTCCTATTCATATTTCTCCAGAGGTCTATCTATCTAACTTTTCTAAAATTCTGTTCATCTCCTTAACTTGTTTCTTTTTATTTATTTATTTTTGGGGGATTAGATTTATCTAATTCTGAGAGGGGAAAGTTGAGGTCCTCCACTAGTATAGTACTACTGTTTGTTTCTGTCACTCATTTAACTTTTCCTTTAAGAATTTATATGGCATAACATTTGGTACATATGTGTTTAATATTCTTATTATTTCATTGTCCTTTAGAAAAATATAGTTTCCCTGCTTATATTTTTAAGTTAGATATGTTTTTGTTTTTGCTTTGTCTGAGATCAGTTGCTTTTTTCTATCAGCTGAAGCATAATAGATTCTACTTCAGTCCCTCACCTTTACTCTGTATGTCTCTCTGCTTCATGTGTCTTTCTTGCAGACACTATATTGTAGGATTCTTGTTTTTCATCCATTCTTTTTAAGTTTCATTTTATGGGTGAGTTCATCTCATTCACATTCACAGTTATGATTACAAACTGTGTTTTTCCCTCCATCCTATTTTTTCTCCCACTGTTTATCCTTCTCTCTCTTTCCTTTCACCTTGTCTTTCCTCAAAAGCATTTTGCTTCTGACAAAGAAAAAGACCTAGTTATACAAAAAATATTTTTAGAAGCTCTTTTTGTGGTGGCAAAGAATTGGGAATTGAAGGAAAATTGAGGAGAACATTGTGCATAGTAACAGCAATATTATATGAAGATCAATTGTGAATGACTTAGCTATTCTCAATGATCTAAGACAATTGCAAAGGACTTATGATGAAAAATACCATCCACTTCCAGAGAAAGAACTGGTAGAGTTTGAATGCAGATTGAAGCATAAAATTTTTCACTTTCTTGTGTGTGTGTATGTGTGTTCCCTTTGGGTCTGTGTTTTTCACAGCATGACTAATATGGAAATATGTTTTGTATGATTGCACATGTGACCAATGTCAAATTGCTTGCCATATCAGGGAGGGAGAGGTGAGAAAGGAAGGGAGAAAATTTGGAATTCAAAATTCTTTTTAAAAATGTTAAAATTTCTTTACATATTATTAGGAAAAATAAAATATTATTAAAAATTTTTTTAAAAAGCATTTTGCTTCTAACCACTACCTTTCCAAATTTTCCTTCCTTTCTATCAGCCCCCTTCCTTTCTCTTTCTCCTTTATTTCCTTTCCCTAACCCCCATTCCCTCATACTTCCCTGTTGAGTAAGATAGATTTTCATACCCAAGGGAATCTGTGTGTTACTCCCTCTCTGAGTCAATTCTGATGAGAGAAAGGTTCAAGCTTTGCCCGCTTCCTCCCTCCCCTCTACTGCAGAAGTCTTTTGCACCACTTTTGTGTGAGATAATTTACTCCATTCTATTCCTCCCTTCTCTCTTTTCCCAGTGTATCCCTCTTTCTCACCCCTTATTTTTTTATGTCATTCCATCATAGTCAACTCAAATTCATGACCTTTGTCTATATAAATACTTCTTCTAACTTCCCTAATAATAATAAAGTTCTTAGGAGTTTCAAGTATCTTCTTTCCATGTTGGAATATAAACAGTTGAATCTTGTTAAATCTCTTATGATTTCTCTTTCCTGTTTACCTTTTTATGCTTCTCTTGAGTGTTATATTTGAAAGTCAAACTTTCTATTCAGCTCTGGTCTTTTCATCAGGAATACTTGAAAGTCTTCTCTTTAAAAAAAAAAAAAGAAAGTCTTCTGTTCCACTGAATGTCCATTCCCCTCTACCCCCGAAGGATTATACTCAGATGGGTGATTCTTTGTTGTAATCCTAGCTCCTTCATCCTCTGAAATATCATTTTCCAAGCCCTCTGATTCTTTAGTATAGAAGCTGCTAAATTGTGTGTATTATTCTGACTGTGGCTCCATGATATTTGAATTCTTTGTGTCTGACTGTTTGAAATATTTTCTCTTTGGGGCAGCTAGGTGGTGCAGTGAATAGGGCACCAGCCCTGGAGTCAGGAGGATCTGAGTTCAGATCTGGCCTCAGATACTTAACACTTACTAGTCATGTGACCGTGGGCAAGTCACTTAACCCCAGTTGCCCTGCCTTCACCCCTCCAAAAAACAAAACAAGAAAAAGAAAAAAGAAATATTTTCTCTTTGACCTTGGAGCTCTGGAATTGATCTATAATATTCCTGGGAGTTTTCATTTTGGGATCTCTTTCAGGTGGTGATTGGAGGATTCTTTTGATTTCTATTTTACCCTCTGATTCTAGAATACAAAGGCAGTTTTTCTTTGTTAATTTCTCAAAATATTATGTCTAGGCTCTTTTTTTATCATGGCTTTCAGATAGTCCAATATTTCTTTGTTTTTGTTTTTGTTTTTTTTGCCTCTGGAGAAGGGAAGACAGGGCAATTGAGGTTAAGTGACTTGCCCAAGGTCACACAGCTAGTAAGTGTTAGGTGTCTAAGACTAGATTTGAACTCAGGTCCTCCTGACTATAGGGTTGCACACTCTATTCACCACACCACCTAGCCCCCCCTAGTCCAATATTTCTTAAATTATGTGTTCTCAATCTATTTCTCAGGTGAGTTGTTTTTCCAATGACATATCTCATATTTTCATCTATTTTTTAATTCTTTGGACTTTGTTTTATTGATTCCTGATGTTTTGTGAAATAACTACCTTTCACTTGCCTGATTCTCATTTTTAAGGAATTATTTTTTTCAGTGAGCTTTTATACCTCCTTTTCCATTTGTTCAAGGCTACTTTTTAAGGAGTTCTTTTCAGTGAATTTTGTACATTTTTTTCCCATTTAGCCAATTCTGCTGTTTTATTGGTTCTTTTCTCCAGTGAATTTTTGTACCTCTTTTTCTATTTGGTCAATTCACCTTTTTAAGGAGTTCTTCTCTTCAGTGTACTTTTGTGCCTGTTATACCATTTTGCCTCTTCTGTTTTGCTTAAGGTATTATTTTCTTCCATATTTTAGTGCCTCCTTTACCAAACTGTTGACTTTTTTTTCTTTCATCACTCTCATTTCCTTTCCCAATTTTTCCTCTACCTCTCTTATCTGATTTTTACAATCTTTTTTGAACTCTTCTAGGAATTATTTTTGAGTCTGTGCCCAATCACATTTTTTTGGAGGCTTTACACATAGCTGTTTCAACATTGTTGTCTTCTAAGTTTGTGTTTTGATCTTCCCTGTCATCATAGTAATTTTCTACGGTAAGATTATTTTTTTGTTGTTGTTGCTTGCTCACTTTTCCAGCCTATTTCTTGACTTTTAACTGTATATTAAAGTTTGGCTCTGCTCCTTGTTTTGAGTGGGCCCTGTCCTAAACTTCAGGCCTTTCTTGCTGCTGTTTTTGAAAGTTATTTTGGGGGAGTCTGTAAGTTTTCAGTTCTTTCAAGGTGATATGATCTAAAAGGAGGTGCAGTCACTGCTCTCCTGGCCTGTACTATGATGTGTGAGCAACCATAAGCATTCTTTTCCATACTGGAACTGTGACTGGGGTCCCTGCTCTTGCTAGTCTTCCTCTTTTTCCTGGGATTGGGACCTGGAACCATATATTGGCAATGCAATAAAGTTCTGCGCCCAGTGACAATAAAGGCTCCTCTGTGATCTCCTGACCAATTGTCTGACCCTGCTCCAGAAACTGCATCAATTCAGTTGCCAAGCCTGCCAGTCGCTTGTTGGAGTATGGCCTGTGCTGTGCTGTACTGAGCTCCACTCTCAACCCACTGTGACAGACATTTCCTCCTGAGCTTTTAAGATGTCTTGGGATAGAAAATTGTTTTACCCCATCCTTTTGTTGGTTCTGCCACTCCAGAATTAGTTTTGAGACATTATTTTAATGTTATTTGGAGGGATCATTTGAGAGGACTCAGGTGAGTCCCTGCCTTTACTTCACCATCTTGGTTCCACCCCCACCTCCCCTTGAGCAGTCTTAAAGGAAGAGATGGCTTCTATGAGGCATTGTTGAAAGGGGAGTGTATTTCAGCCATTGGGGGCTGACTGATGCAAAGGCATAGAAATAGGAGATATGATCTCTTTCTTAGAAACAAATGGGACCATTGAGTTAGGAAAGGCCATCTTCAGATCTGTACTTAAGAAAAATCACTTTGGTGTCTTTGTAGAGGGTGGATTGGCATGGAGAGACACGTAAGATAGGGAGACCATTTAGAAGGTTATTACAATAGTCCTAACAATAGGTGAAACTTCTGTAGCTTTCTCCACCATGGCTGCTAGTTCCCCCTTCCTCCTGGTATAATCTTGCATCTAATTTGAAATCTATTAGATGTTGGGCTAGTTTATTAAGTTTTAAATACCTTGAGTAATGAGACTGTATCTTTTTTGTCAGCCTAGCACAGCGCCTGAGTCCAAATAAACTCTTATTTAAATACTTGTTTGTTTACTGATATCGTCTTCCCTCAACCTCCTTTCTGCCTATCAGCTGTCTCTTCTTTCTGTTGTCAATATGTATGACTTTCTTATTATATTTTGCTGCTTCAGTGGCTTATATTGGACAAAACTTTAGTCTATGAATCAAGAGGTGTTAGGATCATAGATTCAGAGCTTGAAAGGACCTTAGAGGGCCTCTCTATGGTCTCATTTTATAGATAAGGAAACTGCTCCGAGCAGATAAGTGACTTGCCTAATGTCCCAAAGTAATAGGGCTCAAAACTAGGAACCAAACTCACACCGTGGAGCAATAGCAAATAGTGTCAGAGGTAGGAGATCTCTGGGACTCAGCTTTCTATTTTGTAAAATAATAGGTTGGAACTAGATATTTTCCAAAGTTCAATAATCTAATCTGCTGCAGTGGGCTTGAACTTCACATGAACAAGCTTATTGGAGCTGTGTCTTAAGGAAGTTGGAATAGTCTTAGTGGCTAAAAGGCATGATATTTCTTACCTAGGCTTTGTGATATCTATGTATTAAGGGCACTGACTGCTCTCTTCAGGGTTATACACTGGATAAGTGAGTTTTTATCTCGTGTTTGATTTTTCCCTTATTGTTTTTCACTGGGAGATCTGCCAAGAGTACCCCTGGAAACAGATTCAACACATAAGAGTGGCACACAAATTCACATTGGATTCAAGAGAAAAGTAGACAAGGGATATGTGTGTGTGTGTGTGTGTGTGTGTGTTTTCTTTTTTGCCTTTCTTTGCATCCCTATGGCTTAGCACGGTGCCTAGTACATAGTGGATGCTTAATAATGGTTCATTGATTTGACTAGGTACTTTTGAGGTAGAATTAGGTGCACACCTTTGGAAATATGAATATTTCCAAATGGAGGTTTTTGTGCTGTGTTAATAGCCCACTGTTTGTGTTGTTATTATTGTTTTTGATCCTTCATTTTGAAGAGGACCAGTGACATCACAGGTGATGTCTTGACTTGTGTGTGAATTGGATTTAAGTGAGGCAGAGGTGTGCAAAGTCATCAACCTCACTCTATATTCCTGAATCATTGAAGGTAGGACAAAAGTTAAGATGACTGGCAATGGAAGAAGGCAAGATAGATAGTCCCTTAGTATGGTGCAACAGGGGACATTCATGAATATTACTTTTTACAAAAGCACATTAAAAAAATTTATTTACTTTTAGTTTACAACATTCAGTTCCACAATCCCTTGAGTTTCAAATTTTCTCCCCTTCCCTCTCCTCTCCCCCCATAGTGGCATGCAATCCAATATAGGATCTACAAATACCTACACATTAAACATTAGTCAGGTTGTAAAGAAGGACTATAATCAATGGAGTGAACAATAAGAAAGAGGAAACAAAACAAAACAAAACAGAAAAAGAGAGAGAGCAAGTAGTTTGTATCAGTCTGCATTCAGACTCTGTAGTTCTTTCTCTGGATGTGGATATCTCTTTCCATCATGAGTCTTCTGGAGTTGTCTTCTAACCTTGAATTGCTGAGAGGAGCCCAGTCTATCAAAGTTGGTCGTTATACATACGTTGTGTCTGTAATTGTGTACAAATTTCTCCTGGTTCTGCTCTTCTCACTCAACATCAGTTTATACAAGTCTCTCTAGGTTATTATGAAGTCCGTCTGCTCCTCATTTATTATAGCACAATAGTATTCCCTTACATTCATATAACACAACTTGTTTAACCATTCCCCAATTGATGGGCATCCCTTTGATTTCCAATTCTTTGCCACCACAAAAAGAACTGATATAAATATTTTTGTACATATGAATCCTTTTCTCACTTCTCTGATCTCTTTGAGATACAACCCTAGAAGTGATATTGCTGGGTCAAAGGGTATGCTCTTATTTATAGCCCTTTGAACATAGTTCTCCCGATTGCTCTCCAGAATGGTTTAATCAGTTCACAACTCCACCAATAGTGCATTAGTGTTCCAATTTTTCCACATCCTCACCAGCATTTGTCATTTTCCTGTTTTGTCATCTTAGCCAATCTGACTGGTGAGATGTGGTACCTCAGAGTTGTTTTGATTTGCATTTCTCTAATTGAAAGTGATTTAGAGCAAATGCACATTTTTTAATGCCAGAAAATCCAGATCTTCCTTGACTCTAAGTACTTATTTCAAGTCTTGTGTGTTATAGTGAAAGTCACAAACTTTTAATGGAGAACAATGTACCTTCTTCAAAGGTTTTTCATAGATTTATTGATTGCTAGTCCTAAAAGAGACCTTAACAACCATCTAGTACAGCTCTCTTATTTTATAGATAAGGAAAGTGAGTCCTTGGTAAGTTGCCTTGCCCAAGGCTCTATAGCTAGTGAATGGCAGAGCTGGGATTTGAATCCAGGTCTCCTGATTCCTGGTCATATGTTCTTTCCACTCCACCATTCACTGAAGTCCTATATACATACATACATACATATATATATATATATATATATATATATATATATATATATATATTTTTTTTTTAGCAGGGACCAGGGAAATGGAGGACTTTAGAGATGATGGTTGAGAATGGCTGTTATTAAAATTCCATTTCCTTGCATCCATTGTGGGGCAAGGAACCTCTTTTAGCTTATCCCTGCTAGTCTTGGGATAATTAAGAGCCATAGAGTATAATCTGTCTAAGTCTAGCCTTGAAGCCTTCTAGTTGGTAGAACTTTTTAACACATCTTCAACTATAACAGCCTTTGAAACCTGGGTTACTACCACATTGCAGTGAAACATCGGAATAGGAGCTTAATGGTGGAGAACTTTATACCTTATAAAATTAGAGGTTATTAAGTGTTAGGCAATGATGACAATAAGAATACTTTCATTTTATAGTTATTTACACTTAACAAAGTACTTTCCTCACAACCACCTTGTGAGGTTGCAAATATCTATTATGCCTCAATATTACAGATAAAGAAACTTAGCATAAGCAAGTTGCCCAGTCTCTTGTCTAGGAAGTAGCAGACACTGGGCTTGAACACAGTTCTCTTGGTTTCAAAGGGGATACACTTCTGGAGTGGCTAGATGGCCCAGTGAATAGAGCATAGGCCCTGGAGTCAGAAGGACCTGAGTTCAAATGTGACCTCAGACATTTAACACTTACTAATTGTGTGAACTTGGGCAAGTCACTTGACCCCAATTGCCCTGCATTCCCTCCTCCAAAAAACAAAAAAAGGGGGGATGCACTTTACTTTAGCTGAGTTAATAGATAATATTGGGGAACTACTCAGGCAGAAGAAGGTGGTGTTGACTTTAGAGTTGCAGAGTATCATTTGCCCACATATATATATCCATCACAAAAGCTGCTTATTATAATCATTTAAATTAATATTACCATAAAAATAAGCTGCTACTCTTATCCAAATATGCTACCCAATTTGAGGACCCTGGGGCTTAAAATTCTAAAGGGAAAATTAACTCAAAATTATATAAGAAGCACTCAAGAATGAAATTTTGAAGGTATAAACGGTATCAGTTCCAATAAGAAAGAAAGGAGGGAACTGATATGAATGTATAGGCCACTCATCAATGAACTTACATTATAAAAGAACAAGTAGGGAAAAAAACACAGCGGAATAAGATGAATAAAAAATCATGTAAGAATAACAAGTGCCAGGAGTATGAATTGATACTGGCACTGAATGTTAAATACCACAAAAAAGGACTTCTCTAGCAAGATTGAGGAAAAGAAGAGGCTCAAAGAAGGGTGAGGACTGCTGCTTGGGGTGGATGGAATGATAATGGATAAGGTGGATGTGGGGTACACTCTCTGTACCCTCTGTGAAGACTCCTCAGAATGAGAAGGGAGAGAAACTATCTGGAAAGCAGAGATAGACTTTTGTAACACCAGACAGACCTGAGTCCTAGGTTTACACAACGTAGGACCCTTCCCCCCCGTCCCTTGTTGTCATCAGCGTTAGGCCCCTTTCAGGAGTTTTAAACCTCCACCCTTGTATACGACACCCTTAAATGCATTAGGCCCTTTTTCAGGAGTTTTCAACGTCTACCCTTGCTTGTGACCTTTTCCCCTCCCTTGCTTTGGCCTTTACCAAATAAGGCCATGGATGATACCTTGGCTCCCTGTCCCACCTCCCTGCCAATAGGAGATAGTGACGGGCTTCTTTGTTATCTGCCATTGGGTTAGATTTCGCACCAAGACTGAAAGCTCGCCTCCTAGCCAATGGTAGAAGGAACAGCCAGGGGGAGGGGGCTTGACTGCGTTAGGGTATCAATTATTGTTCTGTCTTTTGTAACATGCCTCCTCTCCTTGTCCCCACCATGGAGAGGACTGCCCTCTTCCTGTGGGGGAAGAGAATAAAACTTCTTGTTCCTTCCTCAAGATACCTCTGACATTTTGATTTTTTCATGGATAGGGGATTTTTGGGGTCCCCGTACCCCACACATGGAGAAAGCAACTTCTCTTTAATTTCCATTTTCCTTGGCAAAGAGAGGGATCTTTGGCCCAGAAAGTACAGAACAAAACTGGCAAATTGGGAGTTCAAACACAATATAAATTAGGAGATGATAAAAGAACTAGCTGCCTTAGTCTGAGCTCACGTCACCTAGCCTAGTTGAACTCTGTCAAAGTACTGGACGTGAGACAAAGAAGACATGATTGCTGAGATACTATCAGTGATCTTTGAAAGACAGTGGAGAATAAGAGCACTGCCACAGGACTGGAGAAAGGCAAATGTCCCAATTTTTAGTAAAAGAAATGGAGTGAAGGTCGAAAATGAAAAGTCAATGAATTGGACTTCGGTTCCTAGAAAAGTTCTAGGACTTAGAATTATTGTCATTATTTGTAACAGTTTTTTTTTAACGCCTATAATTGGAAATAGTACTCAACAGAGCCAGGACGGCATAATTATAAACAGGCCACTGCCTCATCTTATTTCCTTTTTTGACATAGTTTATAGACTGGTAGTCAAGATATATGTTACCTGGATTTTAACAGAGCATTTGACAGTTTCTTATGCTAACATTATAGACCCCGTGGAGACTACTGGCTATATGATAGGAGAGGTGGATTTAGTTACAAAGAGCAGTCACTAGTGATATCACTTTGGAGGTGAGTCTCTAATGAAGTCCATTAGGGATCTATTCATTTTTAAAAAATTATTTATTTGTTTATTTATTTTTAGTTTTCAACATTCATTTCCACAAGATTTTGATTTACAAATTTTTGCCCCATCTTCCCCCTACCCCCCACCCCAAGATAGTGAGGCTACTGAATACCCCTTCCCCCAATCTGCTCTTCCTTATTTCCTCCCCCATCACCCCCTAACCTTCTAATAGGGCAAGATGGATTTCTATACCCCAGTGTCTGTATATCTTATTTCCCAGGTGCCTGTAAAAAACAATTTTTTTTAACATCTGTTTTTAAAATTTTGATTTCCAGATTCTTTTCCTTCTTCCCTCCTCACCCATCCCCACTGGGAAGACAAGCAATTCAATATAGCTTGTACATGTTCAGTTATGCAAAATGTTTACATAGCAGTTATATTG
Organism: Pseudochirops cupreus; assembly: GCA_028627135.1. Taxonomy (NCBI): domain Eukaryota; kingdom Metazoa; phylum Chordata; class Mammalia; order Diprotodontia; family Pseudocheiridae; genus Pseudochirops; species Pseudochirops cupreus. The sequence continues at coordinate 337,769,103 of CM053580.1, forward strand.
TGAAAGATTTTCTTCCATCCTATCCCACCTCCCATTTATTCTATTTTCTCCTTTGACCCTGTCCCTTTTCAAAAGTGTTTGCTTCTAACTGTTGTACTTGGCCTCAATCTGGCTCCCCCAATCCCTTCCCCTCCCCCCATTCTGCCCTAGCCAGCTATCTTCTTCCTGTTTCTTCAGGGAAGTACACTAGTTGGCTGCAGGGCCAAGGTTTCAAGGTTTCCCCACCACAAAAATTAAAATGTGTACTAGCCAATCCCTGCTGTAAGCCCCTGCTTACACAATCCCTGACCATTAAAAGTGTGTGTGTGTGTGTGTGTGTGTGTGTGTGTGTGTGTGTGTGTGTGTGGTGTGTGTGTGTGTGTGTGTGTGTGTGTGTGTGTGTGTGTGTGTGTGTGGTGTGTGTGTGTGTGTGTGTGTGTGTGTGTGTGTGTGTGTGAAGGGTTGCCTTTATATACCAGTGACCTGCTATTGGTAAATTCTGTTTTGATTTGGGTAAGGCCCCAAGCAGCACGCGCTAAATAAAATCCACTTCCAAAATTTGCAGTTGTGGTCTCACTCACTTCTTTTGGCACAACCTAACTACCCTCTCCCCCAATCTGTCCTCCCTTCTGTCACTCCTATCATCCCCCCTCTTAACCCCTTACCCCTACTTTCCTGTAGGGTAAGATACCCAATTGATGCTATTTAGGGATCTATTCTTAAACCTTTATTGTTTTATATTTTTATCAATGAAATAGGTAAAGGTGCAGGCTTAATATATTAACTGATCACACAGAACTTAGTGAGTAGAGCTAATATGTTGGATCTCAAAAGATTCTGACAAGGTAGAATGATGGGTCAATTTTAATGAGATGAAACTTAATAGAAATAAAAAATCATATATAGATTCAAAAATTCATCTTCACAAGTTCAATATCATACAGGAATGGCTAGATAGCTTTTTATATTAAAAGGATCAGTAGTTTTCAGTGGGTTGAAAATTGAATATATCACATGGCAGCAAAAAACTCCAAAACAAACAAAAAACCAACCCCAATGTGATCTTAAATTGAATCAAGATACATAGAATGTCCAGAATGAGTAGGGTGATTGTTCTGCCATACTTTGCCCATGCCAGACTAAATCTGGAGAACTCTTTTGAGTTCTGGAGTAAAAGGAATGGAACCCGTGCTTTGCGGAGATCAATTGGAGGTGCTCACTCTGAAGAAGAGGACTCTGGGCAGGGGAATGATAGAGGTCTTTAACTATCTGAAGAACTATTGAATGGAAGAAGGATTAGACTTATTCTTTTTAGCCCCTAGGGAAGAAATTGCAGAAAAGCAAGTTTAGGCTTGACATAAGGAAAAAACTTTCTAACAATTAGATCATCCCAAAGTATCCTGGGTTTTGGGGGGCCAGTAATGGGTTCCTAGAGATCTTTATGTGAAAACTGGATAATCCCTGTTAGGCATGTAGAAGGGATTATTAGTCAGATGTAGATTGGGCTAGATGGCTTCCGAGGTCCCTGCCACATATGAGATTCTTAAAAGCTTGAAACATAGTTTCCATTCTTAAAGGGCTAACCTTTATTTTCTGGGTGAATAGAAATCTTTTGACCTTCACTATTTTGCACCGGTAGTAAAGCTCACTTGAGATATTTATTTGCAAGAAATATAGTTACCCTGATGGCAGCATCCAGCACCTGCTGCCTTTATGCAAAGGAACTTCTCAAGAATATTAAGACAGATGTTTAACTACTATTTAAATTAGCTGTGAAAACCTTAAAACCACAAACATAATCTTTTGCATTTCAAAATGTTGTGGCATTGGGGGAGGGAGGGTGTCAGCCGCATAATTAGAGCCGTAAAGAGGTCAATAATGTTTATGGTTTGAACTGTCTCAGAGAATTCAGCAAAATGGTATTTTCAGAAGGCTGGGCTGAGACTGTGTGCTTGCTATTCTGAAAAGATCTGTCTGGAATAAGAAGTGGTTGGGGCTCTGGAATATTCATTTCTCTCTCTACCATTTTTAGTTAATAGAGTGAAAGCTAAAAGCCTTGAACTCTTACAAAAGCTTTTATGAAAATTAATGTATCAAGCAAAATGGATCTTTTAAAAAAAAGCACTGAGTTGATGCATGTTAATAATATTAGCTTCAATTATATTTAGCCTTTTTCAAATAAAGCTCTTTGCAGGCAGATAAGATAGGACTCTTCCCTCCTTTCCTTTTTGTGAGACAGAATGACTCATGGCTTAGCCTTTGGGCCCTATCTGTCTAGATTAAAGGGATCAGCAAAGGAAGAAAAGGGAGATGGTACTTCCTCTTTTGCCCCTCAACTTTGGCCACAGAGACCTCCCAAGAGAAACTGAAACTGGTCTTGATGTTGGACTTTAGGTATTTGGCAAATTCTATTCTTTTATCATTATTGTCTTCCTTTCCCAACTGTCATTCTATGGGATTAAGCAAAAATAAATTCTATCACCATTAGGAGACCAAGATAACTCAGCAATGCATACTGATTCACCCTGGATATGCCTGTAGTGTGTTTTGAAATACAAAATCTGGCTCATTTAGTTTTGGGATCTTTATAAACACTATTTATAAGGGAAGTTGTCACCTCTTTTTGCAACAGTTTCAAAAAGCGATAATGAACCTTGCTGTGTTGATACTGGAGGACATGTCCCTGTAAATCAAAGCCTTCCCTTTGCATCCCATTACTGTTATCAGCCAGCCTGAATACCTGCAGACTGGCTGGAGAGAGGAAGAAGCAAACAGCATGCAGATGACTGATAGCTAATGACACAGGCTGGATTTTTCAGAATGAATCACTTGTCAAATGGAATCATGTTGATAACTTTCATGTGGTGATAGCAATAACGAATTAACACTCTCTGTCACTGTGCACATTAATTTGTAACCATGCAATTGCCCCATTCCTGCTGTTCCCTAATATCCTTCTGTGTAATAACAATTTCCATCATTGAGAAAAGACAATAGGGAGTCTTCTCTTCCCCATCTGAAAATTGACACCTTTATTTTTCTGTTTTCAATTTCTTTTTCTTCTTCCAGATTGCTAGGTTGCAATGTCTCAATGGCCATTCCATGGCATTACTACTGATTATAGGAGAATGAATATTCATTTATTACGTTGGATTTATGAGGTAATGCATAGTAGGTTTAAGGTGTATGAGAATATATAAGACATATTGGGAACCTCAAATGACCTGGGAGGCCTCAGTTAGCACTTCTTGGTAAATTCTAAGATTATTTTGAAGCAATAGTCAGAAAAAATGAATCAGACATTGTCCCCAGGACAAGAAAATTAACTATGTTATATGAATTGGTGGTCAATACATACAAACAATTGATTGATTCCACAACTCTATTGAATAAGAACTTATTTAACACTTCTTGTATGCTACATACATAAAGGCAGTGTGGTGTAGTGGATAAAAGAGTTGGGTTCAGTCAGGAAAACCCAGGTTTGGGTCCTGCCTCTGACACATACTGGCCCAGTGACTTGATGTTGGAGGAGTCACTTCTCAGTGCCCCAGGCAGCTCTCAGAACTCTGAGTTGCAAAACAACTGCTACTCTGCCCTGGCAGAGGTAGTTTCCTCCTCGGGAAGGCCATATCACAATGAAATCACAGATCTGGCTAAAAGAAATGTTTTTTAGAGTGTCAGGCACTATAGTAGGGTCTTGGGTAGGATACAAAGATTAAAGCAAAACAATCTCCTCAAAGAGTTTATATTCTACTAGGATAAGGGGAATACAACAACAACATAGTAATTACGATAATTATATGTATACATATATATAATGTATGTCTGTGTGTACATATCACTTACTCTGTGCCAGGTACCGTGCTAAATGTTTTACAATTATTATCTCATTTGATCTTAATCATTACAACTCTGGGAGGTAGGTGCTATTATTATCCCCATTTTACAGATGAGGAAACTGAGGCAAACAGAGGTGAAGGGACTTGTCCAGGGTCACACAGCTAGTAAGCATCTGAGGCTAGATTTGAGGCAAGAATACACCAAGAGGAAGAGAGTGCTCATATCTGGAATGTCAGGGAAAAGCAACAACAGCAAAAACAACTTCATGGAGCGTGTTGTAGCACTTAAGCTGGTTTTTGAAGAAAGACCAGTACTTTACAAGATGGGAGGGAGAAGGAAGAATGTTTCAGGAATGGGGCACTACTTGTGCAAAGGAAAAGAGATGGGGGACGGAAGGTCTTGTGTAGGAAGGAGCAGCTAGCAGGATTTTGGAAAACCAAATTTGTCTGTTGAGTCACAAAGCTGCCCTGTAGAACAATATAATATTATGTCTGGAGAGGACCTTAGGATTGCCCAGTCGAGACACCTCATTCCATGGTTGAGGAAACCAAGGTTCAGAGATGGGAAGTCTGTCCATGACAGAGCTGGGACTAGAGGAAGTCTGCCTGCTCTTAGTCCCATTGTGCATCCCACTCTCCTATTCTATCTTTAGAACTGGTTTGTTGAGTCAGTTCCCGTATAAAGTCCTTCTCCTTTAATTATGCATTGAGACTGCTCCCCTAAAAATAAGATAACCAGGATTTTTAACAACCAGTATTATCAACTCAATGAAGGTCCTGTCAATCAGTTGGTTTGTTTTCATTTGCTCAGTAATGAAACTGTGATCAGGGCTCCGTTAGTCATGGTGTGCAAAGCTGAAATGAACCACCCTGTCTGGTACTAGTTAAGAAAAGAAAAAGCCTGTCCTTTTCAAAGAAGTAAACAGCTATGACTCAATCATGCAGGGAGAAGACAAGGCTATTTTTAGTGTTTCCTCAGACTGCCACAATACTTGGGCAACCCCATAACCATACATTTTCACAGATTGTTGAATCAGATTAAATACTATGTCAGTTCACTTTGGAAAGAGAATATAAACAGTAGAGGAAATATGGGCAGCAAGATTACATAGCAAGTTCCTATGTAATCAATATTGCAAAAAGTTGCAGAATGATAGATTGTGTCATATGTGATAAACTAAACAATCCCAAAACTTTCCCCTACCTGACTTTTCTATCTACAATAAGTTCCAGCTTCCTCTTTTTATAACTTTAGCAACTGAGTATATGTAGCACCAATGCAATATTCACAGTGCCTACAGTAACTATAAATATACCTGCATGGTACTTGATTACAAAATATAACAGACTCTCCATATAGAAGACAGAAACAAAACATTTATTCAAACACCAGAAAACCAAATACCAAAACTAGGAAACTGAATCCATCATAGCAACATAGAAATTAATGCACCACAATATAGCAGAGAGCCACACCATCCTTTAGCCTTCCCACAAATCAACACAAGACTGATATTTACTCACAAACCTATCTGTCTCCTTCCAAAGCATCCTGTCCTCCCAACTGTCTAGCTTGCTCTGACTCCCAGCTTCCTGTGGGCTCTGCTCTATCCTTCAGCAAACTCCTCCCACCATAGGCTCCATACGATTATCTTCAGCCTATTTGGGAGAATAGTATATTTTCAAAGCAGGGAAGGTCTTCAAATTCCCTTACGCTTATTACGGGGGGGGGGGGGGGAGGGAAGGTCATCAAATTTCCATTACCATTACAATATATACTGTTTTATAAGACAGGTAGACCATTGCATCTTCAGACAGCTATAACTTTTAGGAAATTATTATATTGAGCCAATTTCCCATTTTCCTTCCCCTCCCCTCATGTTTTAATTTCTTCCTTCTTTTTTCCCTCTTCCACATGGAAACCCTTCCCATATAGGATGTCTCAAAAGTCAGTGCCATTCAAAGTGATTAAAACTTAAAACTGCAGTAAGACTTTGGAACGTCCTGTATTTGAAGACACCCACCTATCATGTCTTCTTCTTTGCCCAGATTCTTCAACCAGTTCTCACATGAAAGGTTTGGAATCCCCTCACTATTGTTAGTCTTCCATATATGCATTCTTGTGGGAAAATGTTTAATTTTTTAGCCTAAATGATTGTTATTTAAAATAGAATATGTTGTTGTTGTTCAGTTGTTTCAGACTGAGTGTCAGATTCTTTGTGACCTCTTTGAGGTTTTCTTGGTAAAGACTGGAGTGGTTTGCCATTTCCTTCTCTAGCTCATTTTTACAGGTGAGGAAACTGAGGCAAAACAGAGTTAAATGACTTGCCCAATGTCACACAGCTAGAAAATATCTGAGGCCAAATTTGATCTCAGAAAGATGAGACTTCCAGACTTCAGGCCTGGCACTCTGTCCATTGTCCCTGAAATAGAGTTAGAATGTCTATTTTCTTATCACCACCATAAGCTAAGCTAGCTAAAGGACTCTTTGCTTTCATGGTATTGTATGCAAAGCTATTAACTTTGGGGGATTTTGACTTCCTGTTATTGTTTGTATGACTGTAACATAATCACATATTAAAAACAAAGAGCATCTATTAAGAACCTACTATGCCTAAAGCATAAAACAAGGTACTTACTGCATGTTCAAAGTTCAGGGACCTCACATGGTGTCACAGTGAATTAATCAAGTTATTTTGTTTTGAGAAGCTCATGAAATATTGTGAGATAACTGTAGACAGCTTGCAATAGGGTTGTTCCTAGCCTAAATAAGTCCCTTTTGAGAGTCAATGTGGGACAATGGAAAGCACAATTGATTTGGAGTCAGAGGAACTGAATTCGAAGTACACACTGACACTTACTACCTGTGTGAGTTTGACTTAAGCTCTTTGGGCCTCAGTTTCCTCATCTGTAAAGTGAAGGAGTTGAACTAGATAATCCTTTAATGTCTATTTTAGTTCCACTACTATAAGCCTATGAATTTCTATTCTCCATTTCCTTCCTGTTTTCTCTTTTCCTCTGCTTCACCCACCCCTCACTGTAAGTTACCTTTACTGTGGCCTTTTCTTGCTGGACTTTGTTGAGACTGCTCGATTATGTTGCTTCATGGAGTGGTTTTCAACATTTTTTTCATTACCAGAACTCTTTACTTTAAACAAAACTTTGGCAGAACCTTTGAAATGCCTCCTGCTAATTGTACCAAATAACAGAACGCTAGTTTAAAAAAAAGCCAACAACTTGGATTTTCAGCTCAACTTTATTTCTCTTCTAAAAATATTATAAATAACTCCCTTGGCAAGAGGGATGACATTGTTTACTATTAATAAGTGTTTTATCATTTGGAGTGATACTGGCTGTGATAGGTTACCTTGGAAGATGCTTGTCTAGAATTTTCATTTCCCTTTTACTTACAGGAGGCTGTTTTTTGGGAGATTCTGGAGGAGTAGAAAAAGGAGGAAGAAATGTTTCAACCAATTTCATTTTTTTAAAATCCTGAGTTTCATTTTTAATTTTGTTTTCTTTTGTTGACAAATGCCTTTGTAATTTAGCCAGAACTAGGGAGGTATTTAAAACTTGGCAGCATTACCTAGACTGCACATTAGAATCACTAGAAATAAACCCAAATTGGCGACTGTAGCATGGTAGGATTATAGATTTAAAGTTGGATGGTACCTTGGAGGTCATCGAATTATTCCTTCTCATGTTACAGAGGAGGAAAGTAAGGCACAGTGAACTTATTTCTTGACAAAGGTCACACAAATAGTGTCAGAGCAAGGATTCAAACTCATGTCCCCAAAGCCACCACTCTATAGGCATATTTGTGTTTCATCTGTATTTGGAATTTTCTACTAGAATTAGATTTGCAGATGGTTTTTTTAAAGATCAGTTTTGGTATTAAACCTTTAGCTTTCTTGTCTACCCAATTTTCCCCAATGGTAAAGTCTTTTCTGTGAAAGGCATTGGCATAAAAAATATTTATGGTTAAAAAAACCACCTAAGACTACAGGTGCTAATTTTGGTAAGCATTTTGCTAAGAAAAATATCAGTTGTTGTAGCATACATTTTTGGACCTGTTTAATGAATATGTCTTTGCAAATAAGAAGCCACCTTATCAGTCACACAATTGATTTGGACCAATCTCCATTCTTTCCTTTTCTTCCTTCTTTCCTTCCTTCCTTCCTTCCTTCTTTTCTTCCCTTCCTTCCCTTCCTTCTCTCCTTCCTTCCTTCCTTCTTTCTTTCCTTCCCTTCCTTCCCTTCCTTCCTTCCTTCTTCTCTTCCCTTCCTTCCCTTCCTTCACTTCTTTCCTTCCTTCTTCCTTCCTTTCCTTCTTTCCTTCCTTCCTTCCTTCCTTCCTTTTTTCTTTCCTTCCTTCCTTCTTTCTTTCTTTCTTTCTTTCTTTCTTTCTTTCTTTCTTTCTTTCTTTCTTTCTTTCTATATTTCACTGGCATAATTGTGTGTCTCAGACTTAGGTGGTAAAGCTTAAGGTACTGTTGTATGTGCTTGTCTTATATTTTAACTTCATGCTTTTTTATTCCCTTCTCTTCCCCTTCCCCAAATTTCTGATGTGACTCTTGGAACCTTATTTTAGAAACACTGGCTTAATATGTTACCCTTTCTAAGTATCATATTTGTATTTTACCAGGGACTTTCAATGTTCTAACCCCAAAGAATGATGAATGGTGGAAATATCAGGTACTAGAACAGTGAAGGAAATCTTTGGGACTGGGGTCTTGGCCTGTCCCACTCAAGTAGATAATACTATGTGGATCTCCATCTCCAGCATGTCATCTCTATCAACACAAAAGATCACCTGTAAGAGATAGGGAAGGTATTTTGCCATCTGTAGCACAATAAGTACAAGATTTGGAGTCACAGGAACTGAGTTACTTACTAATTTGACCAACAACTTATGATGTTGCACAAGTCACTTCACACTCTATTTTCTCCTATGTAAAATAAAGTTCTTGGATTAGATAATTTCTAAAGCCCTTTTCATCTATAAAACATATAATTCCATGTTGTAGAGAGAATTTGCAGATTTGGTGAAATGTTGGCTTAGATGGTCTTCATGGTCCCTTGCAACTCCAAGATTCTATGGTTTCATTAATAACATAGACTAAATTCCATGGACTATTCAATCCAGTTCTTTGATCTGTGAATTGAAAGTTGGGCCAAGTATTATTCCAAAGAAGTCAGCTTTATCTGGTTTTATAGAAACAGATATAGAAAATAGTGAGATACCTCATTAGTTTAACTGGGATGAAGTTGCATTTGTAGTAGGCCCTCATGCTGTGTGGATGTGCGATTGTGTGAGCAATGCTTTTTTAGGTACTCTTAGTGACAAACATGCCAAATCTTCACCCCTAAGTATCTGAAAAAAATTTCTTATAGGAAATCTAGGGTTATATTCTGGAATTACTTCAGAAATGACCAAAAATTACAACATTTCTCTTTAATTAATTGATCAATTAGATTGAGTCCCTGCCCTGGTAAAGCCAAGAGAGTCTCTTCCCATAATCTATCTCTCCCATTTCAGTTTCAAATCCTTAATTGATAATATCAAACAAACATCAGTGTTACTGACCATATAATTTAATGAGTAGCAAATAATAAAAAGACATAGAAAAATATTTACACAGTAAATAACTGTGAAGAGGGTCAAAGCCAGAGTGACCTCTGTGCTCTTGGAAAGAAGATGTTGAATGTAACTAGCTCACCATGCTACCACTGCTCATTTGGTCTAGTTTCACCTCCAATATCTCTCCTGCCACATGCCACGTCCTTTCTTTTTTACTTTATGACCCGTATGCTCAAACATTAACTTCCAACTACTCAGGTGTCTCCATCTCCTGGGTTGCCTTTAAAAAAAAATTATTATTTTTATTTTGAATTTATTCCAAACTTGACAAAAAAGAGAACGTTTCCATATGCATAGTGGACCACAAAAGAGGTTTGTAAATGAACTTCTTAAGAAATGAATCCCCATTTCAAAATGCTTACTTAATACACGCACACGCACACACACACACACACACACACACACACACACACACACACACACACATAATAAATTCCCTATTTCACTTTCAAAATTGTCCCGTCTGGCTGTGCTTCCTTTTAAACTCCCTTTTATTCTCCTCTGTGCATTAAAAAAATGTTTTGGTGGCCTATTTTTTCCCTGGCATCACTATTGCTACCTTTCCATCCTCTCTTTCAATTAAAAAAACAAAAACAAGGAAAAAAGAGGAAAGCCTTGTCAAGCAGAATAATCCACAGAATGTTGATGTCCAAAAATATATGTCTTTCTACACTTTGAACCGATTGCTCCTTGTCATAGGTCTTCTAGAGTCATGGTTGATCAGAGTACTCAAGTCTTTCAAAGTTGCTTTTCTTTACAATGTCATTGTCTTTGTTTAAATTGCTCTTTTGGTTTGTTTCTTCACTTAGCATCAGTTTAGCATTAGTCCTTTCTCAGAACTTGCCCGGTCCCCGCTATAAGTCACACATATCTCTAGTCTGTATCTAGTCTTTTTAGAGGCTGCTGACTTGGTTGTCTGCACTGACATCAGTCCTGCTGGTGACCGGCTTTCCTGTGTAGTTCTTTTTTTTTTTTTTTTTGGTTTTTGGAGGGGGAAAGGCAGGGCAATTGGGGTTAAGTGACTAGCCCAAGGTCACATGGCTAGTAAATTTTAAGTGTCTGAGGCTGGATTTGAACTCAGGTCCTCCTGACTCCAGGGCTGGTGCTCTATTCACTGTGCTTCCTAGCTGCCGCTCTTGTGTAGTTCTGTGGGTGCCTTCTTTCTGGTCACACATCCATCTTGAGTCAAAGGCATCCTTACCTTTTTCCTAACTGATGTTGATTAGTGAGATTTTTTTTACAGAGTTACATCTTCCACTATGCAAGATTTTAAAAGTTTAGGAATTATTTGTGTGGGTTATTTTTTCTAACTTTCTGAAGATTTTGTTCACCACTCCCCTTATATCTTCTTCTAGAGCCAGAACAACAGGCCCTAAAAACATATTAGGCCATGCTCCTATATTCCTTTCTTCCTTCATCCACATGAAAGGACTTCTATAATCTTTTGTCACCCTCCCTCCAACACAATTTTACCTCTACAGTGTAGCTGAAAGACTGGTATAGTGGAACATGGTGTTATAGTGGAAAGAATTAGTCAGGACATTTGGGTTTGGATCCCAGGTCTGATTTTTACAAGCTGTGTTAGCATGGGAAAATCACTTAACCTAGCTAAGCCTCTATTTCCTCATCTCTCAAACTCACAAGTTTGTGGTGGGAAAAACACTGCTTGCGGATATCTCTAGTATTACACGGTCATCTGCATAGCCATTGCCCTAATTTAGGGCATCATCATCTCTCACCTGGACTACGATAATAACCTCATAGGTCTCCCAGTCTTTCTCTTCTCCATTCTACCCTTCTAACGAATTAAGCTGCCTTGTACACAAGTCTGACCATGAGCCTTGCTCAAGAAAGACCAGTGGTGGGGTGGCTAGGTGACGCAGTGAATAGAGCACCAACCCTGGAGTCAGGAGGACCTGAGTTCAAATCTAGCCTTAGATACTTAACACTTACTAGACATGTGACTTTGGGCAAGTCACTTAACCCCAGTTGCCCTGCCTTCCCCCCTCCAAAAAGAAAAAAAAAGCCCAGTGGTTTCTTTTTATTTGTAGGATAAAATGCAAACTCATTACCCTGAAATCTAAGATCTTTAATAATCTAGGTTCAATGTACTCTTGTAGTCTTGTGTCATAATACTATTCTCTGTATATCCTATGTTTTAGTGTATCAGCAATGCAGTATTCACAATGCCTACAGTAACTATAAATATGCTGATATAGTTATTAATCACAAAATGGAACAGGCTCTCTACATAAGAAATATAGATAGTGCATTCATTTAAATACCAGAAAACTGAGTCCCAA
>CM053580.1:337781366-337806664 GCA_028627135.1 Pseudochirops cupreus
ACTTTTTAAGGCATTCTTCTCCTCATTGGCTTTTTGGGACTCTTTTGCCATTTGAGTTAATCTGTTTTTTAAGGTGTTAATTTCTTCAGTCAGGTTGTTGACTCTCTTCTCATGATTTTCTTGCATCATTCTCATTTCTCTTCCCAATTTTTCCTCCACTTCTCTTATTTGGTTTTTGAAATCTTTCTTAAGCTGCTCTATGGCTGGTAGGCAGTCTTTATGTTTCTTGGAAGCTTTTGGTGTGGGAGTTCTGACTGTGTTGTCTTCCTCCCATTCCATGCTTTGATCTTTTTTGTCCCCAAAGAAAGAATCTAAAGTCCGTTTGCTGTTCTTTCTTTGCTTCCTTTGCCTGCTCATGTTGCCAGTGAATTACTTGATTTTTTAGCTCTGTGGAAGCTCTGTCCCAAATTGCTAGGGTTTTTGCAGCCACCAGAGCTATTACGAGGCCGCTGCAGCCCCCACCAGATTTGGCTCACTGAAAACGCACCCCAGGACCACCACCCAAGACCACAATCCAGATCCAAGCTGCTCAATGCAAGAGTACTTAGCCTCTGAATGATCACTTGGCCCCCTGCAGTCTGCAAGCCAGGAGCTCTGAAGCAGCCACATGGAGGCAGCTGCAGGGCCGCTGCTTCTGCCGCTTCCTTGCCCTGGAGGCAGTTTGGCCGGACTGCTTTTCTCCCCCAAATTTAGCTGAGTTCCACTAACCTTTCACTTAGTCCTTGTTTCTTATGGCTTGATAATTCTGGAAACTGCCACAGCTGCCGCTGGTCCATTCTCCTGAAGGCTCCAGCTGCGGCTCATCCTGGCCGCCCTGTTGCCAAGCCTCGGTTTCAGGCTGGGCTGGTTTCGGCTCCCAGCATACTGCGATGAGCTCTTCCTGCTGAGCCGCCTTCAGCAGGAGGTGTATTTTTGTGAGTTTTGGAGCCTAAAATTTGTTTTGAGTCATATATTATGGGTATTTGAGATACTATGTGGGAGCTGTGGTACCTTGCTGCTTCTATGCTGCCATCTTGGCTCCGCCCCCGGAATAAGTTATTTTGACTATTATAAATGCCCAAATTAACTATAAAGGACATACGAAGGAAGACACCATCTGCATCTAGAGAAAGAACTGATAAAAAAGTATGTATAGAACAATTTTACATATACACAACAATATATACACAACAATTTTACATATATATGTATACACATATGTGTGTGTGTGTATTTGTGACTAATGATAGCCATCTCTGGGGGGGAGGGAAGGGGAAAGGAATGGAAGAAAAAAAAGGAAAAAAAGAAATTTATATGATAATTTTGTTGTGGGAAGAAAAGAACCTTGGACTCAACATTTTGATCCTCCTTTCTATGTCATACCTGTAATTCCCTATGATATCCACTTTCATGAGTTGTATGGGCCTTTCTCTCCATTCTCCTCAAATTTAACATTAGAATGATTTCAATCAGTTTGACAAATCTCTTGCTAAATATGTCTTCTAGAACTTAGATTATTCTAGTATCATAAACTATGGTTTACAATAACAAATCCTGGGGTGGCTAGGTGGCACAATGAATAGAGTACTGGCCCTGGAGTCAGGAAGACCTGAGTTCAAATCCAGCCTCAGACACTTAATACTTACTAGCTGTGTGATCTTGGTCAAGTCACTTAACCCCAATTGCCCTGTTTTCCTCCCTTCAAAAAAAACACCAAACCCAACAAATCCTAATTTCCAAAGCCTTCCTCCTAGGACAGAATCATGGTATGTAAAAATTTCCATGGCAACTCTCTTGGAAAGAGTATGTGCAACCTCTTAATTTAATCAGCAATCCTTAACCCAGAGCAGTGCTTTGAAGCTCATATGACCCATCCCATCCTCCTAGACGAAGCAGGCATAAGAGAAGTCATGACTGGATGTATCATCATTTTAAGAAAGTCTACAGAGTACTTCTTACCATAAATTTCTAGGTCAAAAACAAACAAAAAAAGAACAAGAGTTTTTGAACCAACAATAGAGTAACTAGATTTTAAGCCACTATTTATAAAGAAACCATTAACCTGAACATAACTCCACAGTCACTGCATGTGTACATGCATGCATGGTGTTTGCATGCCTCTGTGTGTGCACATGTATGTAAAGAAGAGTGCAGTTCTCACTTGAACAGCCCTTCCTGATTGCTCTCCTTCAGCACTCCTTGGAAAGTCAGAAACTGTTGAAGTCCAGGAATGTATTGTCATCTGCTCCATGAGAAGCTGCTCTCATGGAATAGAGAGAACCCAAGATTTGGAGTCAGTGGATCTGAGTTCAAGTCCTGGTTCTGCTATAGAATAGCTGCATGACTCTAGAACAGTCATTTAACTGCTCTGGGCCTCATTTTCCTCATCTGTAAAATGATGTTGAACTAGATAATCTCTAAGGCTTTCTTCACATCCTGGTTGTCAGGTCACTTGGTTGATGTCACCATCATCTCCTACATGTCACCCAAACATCACCAGCCCAAGATGCAAAAAAAAACACAATTAGTGTTTCCCTGGGCACCCCAATAAAACTGTATGATGTTGTAAAAGTACAATGGTATACTTATAAATACATGCTTGTATACACATACATATGCAAGTATTCAAAGAGAGTTACTGAAGAACAAAGTAAAAAGAGAGAGGAAGGAGAGCTCTAGGGAGCATGGCAGGCACTCTAGTAGCATATCTTTTGGTTATAATGATAAAGGCAATAATTGCAGAGGTGTTTTAGAGGAAATGGTATGCATAGCAAATCTGAGATGTCATTAGCAGCTATGGATCCAGATAATATAGAAATTAATTTTATCCTCTAGCTTAGGGAGCTGAAGATTTGTGGATAAGGGGGTGAAATTAAGAAGGTATGTCAGGGTATAATTGTTAAAATAGGGGCCTGGAAGTCAAAGAGTTCTGGGCTTGAATCCAGACCTCTGGCATTGATCAGCCAGGTGACCTTGGTCAAGTCACTCTGACAGGGAGGGCTGCCAGAATTCTGTTTGGATAACATGAGCCAGATTCTTTCTGGACAAGAGAGGGAATATTTTTTAAGTAGAGAGAGGAAAGAAATTGCATGTTAATAGCACCCATTGACAACATAACAGAAGAGAAACTTATAGCAGGCAACATTAAAATACTGGATGATCCTCTATTTTTATGACACATCTGGAAACACCTAATTATAAGAAAGGGCTGGCTGACTTTGGGATCCTCTTATTCTTTCACCTCCTAATTAACCATTCTGTTGACATTCACCACCACCACCACCACCACCACCACCCCTTGGCACCTCACTATCACTGCTAAATATAAACCCCTAAAAAGGTAATTGATTTTTTAAAAAAGGAAAGAAAAGAAAGGTTCTATATTCAACAAAATATAGACAGTGCCACTTTTTTATAGTAGCAAAAAACTGGAAATAAACCAACGATCTTTGATTAGGGGAACAGCTAAATAAATTATGGCACTTAAATGAATGTAATGGAATATTACCGTGCTATAAGAAATTATAAACATGATAAATATAGAAAAGCACGGAAAGACTCACATGAACCGATACAAAGTGAAGTAAGCAGAGCAGGAAAACACTACACACTGACTACAATCATGAACATGAAAAGAATAGCAGCAACAAAACAAACAAAAATCAGTGTTGTAAAATTAAAAAACTAGGCCTCAAAGAAGGGACATGAGAAGGTACCTTCCCCGACTGCACTGCGTAAGTGGAGGGTCCAAAGCTGTGAGGTACTGCATATAGTAGCACTTTTTATATATTGATTGGTTTTGCTGGTTTTTTCTTTCTTTTTTCCTCCTCAAATTTTTTTTTTAATTATAAGGAATGGCTCTCTGGGAGGGAAGAGGTAAGGAGATCCAGGGAAATATCGTAATGATGTAAAAAGAAAAGAGAGCAATAAAAATTTATTTTTAAAAAGCAATGCCCTCAAGCTATCCTGTTTCACCCTCCCTCTACCCCATTACCATTGCAGGGTCTGAGCTACTCCCACTGCCTTAGATTATTCCCTGCTCTGAATCTTTCTCTCTCATCAAAACTGAGCTGTCCAGTGTCTCATTACATAAAGACTCTTGTAAATTTGAGAAATGAATTTGCATTAAGATTTTAATGGCTGATTGAGGTTCTGTGCATTCTCTCCTTTCATTTGACTAACACTTGGCATGCTCTAATCAGACCACATCTGAATTCTTGCACAACATTATGCCATATAGGGGTTAGATAAAAATCCAAAGGTGTTTAGCCTAGAGAAGTGATGGCTGAGGGGGAACATAGCTGTCTTCTAATTCTTTAAGTGTTGTCATGCAAAAGAGGAGTTTGTTTTGTTCTGATTGGTCTCAGAGGGCAGAACCAGGAACAAGAGTAGAGGTTCCAAATAGGTACATATAAGGTTGATTTAAAACAAAACAAAACATAACAACATCTTAATATCTAGAGCTATCCTAAAGTGGAATCAGCTATCTTGAGAAGATCTCACTAGAGATCTTCAAGCACAGGAGTTGAGAGAAACATTAAAAATGGAAATATGAATGAAGAATGATAAAGGACTAAATCAGGATAAACTACTTATATTTGAATATGGAGCAGTGATGATGCATGTACCCTCTGAACCCTGTGGACACCAGGGATCATAGCGGGGATCCAATTAGACAAGACCTAGAAATGTCTTGATGATCTTAAGAGAAGAATGGAAAGAGAAGGGAAGAGAATACACCGGGCAAGGAAAGGAAAGGAAGCTTAGGGAGAATTATCTCACATAATCAGGGTGCACAAGTAGATATCAAAAGAAACAAGGAGGAAAGGGTAAAGGGAAATGTTTGACACTTTAACCTCACTCTAATCTGAACTTATCAGAAGAAGAAAGAATACACACACATAGGTGGATACAGAAATACATTTCACTCAACAGGGAAATAGGAGGGAAAGGGGTAAAGAGGGGGGCTGGGTTTAGGGTGATGATAAAAAAAGGTACATGGTAGATGGTACACTGTGGAGAACACTGGGCTTGGAATGAGGAAGACTCGTCTTTTGAGCTCAAATCTGACCTCAGACACTTACTAGCTATGTGACCTTGGGCAAGTCATTTAACCCTACTTCCCTCACATCTTTGTGAAGAAAACCCCAAATGGGATCATGAAGAGTCTAACACAAATGAATGATGAGTGAACAACAGATTAAGTGAAGGATTCACCTAAGCAATTCACCTAAACTTGTACAAAAATATTTATAGCTCTTTTTGAGTTGGAAAGAATGGGAACCTGAGGGAGTGCCAATAAATTGAGGAATGGATGAACACGTTATACTATATAAATGTGATTGAATACTATTGTGCTGAACTCTTATCACTGTAATGACCAAGCAGGATTCTAGAGGACTAATAATAAAACATGCTACCCAATTCCTCAGACTGAGACATATATCTTTTTTGATATGGCCAAAGAGAAATTATGTTTATAACAAGAGTTTGTTTTTCTTGCTTTCTCAGTGGGTATGGGGGAAAGGAGATTGGAGGGAGCAAAGGCTGATCTTTGAAAATAAAGTAAAATCTGATTTTAAGAAAATTTTAAAAATAAAATACATGAAGGAAAGTAGATAGGATAAGGTTACAAAAGTAATATGGTGTCAGATTGTGGAAGGCCTTAAACTCCAAACAAAGGAACTGGAGCATAATCAGTTGAATAGTAGGGTGCCACTAAAGATTTTTGAGCAGAGAAGTGGCATGTCCGGAACTATGTACAAGGAAGCTAATTCTGTCATTGACATGAAGGATGAATTGTGGAGAGGGACAGAGTAAAGGTATGAATTGGTAAGATATTGTTACTGTAGGATGCAGGAGACTATCAGGATAAAACATTGAATATAATATCAAACTTTTTTGATGTGTTGATTGTTTCATTAAACTTTTTTTTAAAACGATTTTGTTAAACTGTTTATTTTCTTTTTTATTCCTTGTTACAAGGGAAGGCACTCTGGGAGGAGGAAACCAGAGGAATACATTGGGAAATATAGGTTGTATTTTTAAAATTTTATTTAAAAAAATTTAAAAATTTAAAATGTAAATGAGGCTATTACAAAAATCCAGGGAACTGACAATGAAAGTCTGTACAAAGGTGATGGCAGTGGAAATATCTTGAGACCAATTCAAGAAATACTGCAGACTTTGGATTGACAGGACTTAGGAATATATTGGGTATGAGAGATAAAGAAGAAGAAAAAGTCAAAGAATCCCTAAGGCTGTAACCATGAGATACTGGGCGAATGGTGGTGTGACAGACAGAAGGCAGGTTAGAGGAGAAGGTGTAAGGGAAAAAAATAATAAGCTCAATTTGGGACATGTTGAATTTGAGATATTGGTGGGACTTCTAGGTCTGAAGTTCAGAAAAGAGGTCAGGGCAAGAGATATAGATTTAGGAGTTGTCACCATAAACTTGACAGTTGCAGCCATAGGGGTGAATAAGATTGCCAAGGACATGCTGCAGATATGGAAAAGAGGAAGAGCAAGTACAGACCTTTTGAGAAGCACCTTGTTAAGAAGTCGAGTAAAGGGTAAGGTTGGAGGACACAGAGCGGGCCTGGATAAGGAGGCAGAGACAGAACAAGGAGATTGTGGTGTCTCTGAAGTCAGGAGAGGAGAAAGTACCAGTGGTAGGATGACCAACTATCAAAATCTCAGAGAAGGCAAGGAGGATAGGGTGTTAAAACAGATCACTGTTTTTAGAAGTCTTCGGTGAATTTAGAGACATTAATTTCAGGGGAATGGAAATGAGTAGAACCTCAATTATATATGACCTGGGTCCTTCAATGTGAAGGTGGCATTGAATGCCTTTAAACTGCACATGTGAATAGTTGTTTACTCTTCCCTATTTATAATAGGAGGAGAAATGAGTTTTGCTCCTTGCTTTGTTTCAATCATACTTAGCACAGGATCCGCTTAGGAAATAAGCATAATGAAAAATGAAGTCTAGATCCCAGCCAGTCTATATTTATGAATTTCAATGAAATTCAAAGAGGTGATGGGACTTCCTCATGGTCACCCAGGGGCTAAATATCTGGGGCAGGATTGACACCCAGGTCATTATGACTGACTGCAAATCTCTTGACTCCATACTGAGCTTTTGCTTAACAAAGAGTTAATCAAGTGTTTATAGTAGAATAACCATCATCGGAGAAAAAGTCTGACATAAACATTCAGCACTTGTAATCATGAAACTGTTCTTATCAGTGATTCCAAAATGCACAGTTCTTTGTCAGGTATGTTTGCAACGAAAAGTTCTACCAAATAGTATTTATGTAAAAATATCTTGCATTTATGAAGCACCTTTATTTCAAGGACCTTAAATCATGACTCGTGCTCAGTTCTGAATCTTCACGATATACCAGTGAATTATCCAGGCTCAGTCCTTATGACTCCCATTTTACAGGTAAGGATGTTGAGTACAATGAGGAAATCCATGCCATTATCTATCTAGCATTTTTATCTCTAGAACTCCTTCCACTAGGTCCTCCTGCCTCTCCTTTAGTGCTCTTTTCTAATAATTGTCACTTCATCTGAAAGGGTTTAGTGAAGATCTGGATATCAATTCAATCCAACAAACATTTATTAAGTGCCTACTATGTGCCAGCAACTATGCTAGCTGTTGGAGATACAAAACTGAAAACGAAAAATTATCTCTGCCCTCAAACAGCTTACATTCTACTCTATAAAATGTTCTTATAATGGGACCTGAAAGGAAAGGCTTTGATTAGAGTTAAGATATGATGAAAGAGAATATTACCATGTTAATGCCTTACTTCAGTAATACTGCTTCCAATTCCTTTGCTGTGCACTGATGTAGTATAAGAAATTCTTTGTCTATGATGTTTGGCACCTACATCTAATTATTGGATTATTGATTTACCTAATTATTATTCCAATTAACCAGATCTCCATAAAGCACTCTATGGACTAAGCAGGCAGGGTCTCTGGAAGAAACTGGGATTGACCTTCATTATGACATATGAAAAGTTAAGAATGAGATCCTCCCTCAAAAAACTAGCCAAAATAAAGGTGCCACTCTAACATCAAAGTTCATGAATCTCCTAATTCAGGTACTGGAAGCTGAGACTAAGTAGTATAATCTTTCACTAACAGCTTTTGGCGAATGGGAAGTTTCTGCGAGCACTTCCAATCTTCCTACTAGCCGTTTCCCCCTTTACTTTCCCTGGCCATGACCTAACCCCTAGTGTTTCCATGGTACTGAAGAAGGGCATCCAACAGGGGCATGGGCCTGGGGTCTATCCAAAGGGATAGGCAAAGCAAGGTATAAGGCCCAGCTGTAGGCTAGATCCAAAGACATCAGGTCCACATTTATGCCTGACTCTCCCCTAGAATCATTAACAGATCAAAAGTATGATGTGAGCACGCAGCAGTTTTATCACACACAAAAAAACCATTCTTGTTTGCTAATTCTGACTTGGGCAATTCTTTGGCAGCTAGGTTTGTATTAATGAGAGAGGTGCATTGTGATCAGAAGAGACTAGAGGGAAAAATAGACAAAAGGAATTTAAGTGCTATTGAGAACCTGATGATTTCTTAAAATCCATAAATGAGTCTGGAGAATGAATTAGGCAGTGAACTTCCTAGGTCAGTAGATCAATCAAATTAGCATTGCACTTTTAGAAGCTAAAATGAATCAAATTGTTCATTTCAGACAATAAAAAAGGATGGTTCCTCCCCTCCCCCCCATACCTATCTACTACAAGAAAAATACAGTTAGCCAAAGGCTAAATTCTCAAAGCAGAGTTGTATGCCTACCTTACTGCTCATAAAAAAAAAAAAGTTATACCAAAGATGTCAGAGCTAGAAGGGCATTATAAATCATCCATCTAGAGGTAGCTAGGTTGCAAGTGGATACAGCACTGACTCTGGAGTCAGGAACACCTGAGTTCAAATCTGACCTCAGATGCTTGACACTCATCAGCCATGTGATGCTGGGCAAGTTGCTTAACCTCGATTGTCTTGCAAAAAAAAGAAAAGAAAAAAGAAATCATCCATCTAGTTGATAAATTCATTTTACAGATTAAAAAAAACCCAATGCCCCAGAAATTAATGTCTTATCCAAAGAGACATAGGTCACAAAGTAGTAGAGCCAAGGTCCAGACTCATGCCTTTTTTTACTAAGTCCTGTACTCTTTCCACCATTGCAGGCTCAGTTATGCTTGAGGCCTTGTACCAGGTACTGAGGATTCAAAAGTCAATCTGACCCAAACCATTATCTAAAGGGACTAACAATCTAACAGTGGGCAATAACATATTTACTTTTCTTTAAAATATAAATTACTTGTGATATCAAGGGAAAATGTGATAAATGCAAGAGAGAAGTCTAAGCAAAAGACTATGAGAAATTTTGGATGAAAGAGATCATTTTCAGCCGTAAGTAATCATGGGTTTCATGAAGAAGGTGACATTTAAGTTCAGCCTTGAAGGAGAGGGGTGGCTTCAGCAGGTAGAAATAGAGGGGTAGCATGGAGGACAGTGAGAGCAATAACACACAGACAGGTGGAGGGGTAGGATGCCAATGGGTAATAGACTACAGCCTAGTCTGAGAATGTGGAGTTTATGATAAGGCTGGAAACACAAAGAAAACTTTAAATAAAAAGATCAGGCATTTATATTTTATTCAGTAGCACTAAAGATCTCTTGAGGAACTCATCAGCTCCCATGAATTTAATTTTTATCTCTATGCAGATCACTCTCAGTCATATGTCCATCCCCAGTCTCTCTACACAACTTCAGTCTCCTATTACCAATTGAATGCTGAATATTTCAAATCAGTTATCCCAGAGACAACTCAAACTCAGCATGTCCCAAACAGAACAGCCATCATCTTAATTCAGGTCCTTATCACTTCTTGCCTAGACTACCAGAATGGCCACCTATTTGGCTTCCCTGCTTCAAGTCTCTCATCATTCCAATCTGTCCTCCACAAAGTTGCTGTAGTGATAAGTGTAGACCTAACAATGTCACTTTCTTAAACAAAACATTCCAATGGCTCCATTTTTGCCTCTAGCATAAAATATAAACCCCCTAATTTGGCTTTTAATGTTCTTCACAACCTGACCCCTACCTGTATTTCCAGCTTCATTATTATATTGCTCACCCTCCCACACTCTGCACTTCAGCCAAAATGACTTTTTGTCAACTCCACATACGTTCCATCTCCCATCTCCATGGCTTTGTACTGGCTCTCCCACATGCCATAAATACCACATGTCTCCTCATCTCATAAAATTGCTTTCTTCCTTCAAAAGATAGATCAAGCATCACTTCTGACATGAAGCCTTTCTCAAATGCTCAACTACTAGTGCCGTTCCTCTCAAATAACTATATATTTAACTACGCTGTATTTACATTTATTCTTTATATACTTACATATAATGTTGTTGTTGTTTTCTTCCTATACAATATATGAGAATTGGGATTGTTTCATTCTTATTATATGTATCTCTAGCTCTTAGTACAGTCCATGGCACATAAATTACACACGTAATAAATACTTGCTGATTTACTGATTGATTCATTGAGAAGAGTGATGTGATAATAGTAGTGAATTAGGATGAGTCTTCATGTTTCAATGTAAGGGCAGAAACTGGAGATAGGGAAGCCAGTTACTTAATTATTAAAATAGTCCAAGTAAGCAAGATAGGGATGGAATTAAGGTGGCTGTGATAAGGATGGATGGGGTTGGGGGGAAAGAAACTTAGAATTATTGTGAAGATTGAATCAACAAACCTTGAGCACTGAGCTAAGGCTGCATGTTGCAGGGGGAAGGGTCATGGCTGCTAAGGGAAGGCACAGAGTAAAAGATGACTCCAGTGTTTTGATCCTGGATAACTTGGAAGATGCTGGCACCATGAAAAGAAATGGAAAAGTTAGGGTGAGTTGCAGATTAGAGGACAGAGAAGGTGAAGATAAGAAGTTCTGTTTGGACATGTTGAGTTTGAAGTGCCAGTAGAATATCTGGGTGGAAATCTCCCAGGTAGTTAGGACTGGAGCTCTGAGGAAAGGTTGGCAATAGGGATAGATTTATGAGTTATATGCATAAAGGTGACAATTAAAACCATGGGCACAGACAAGATCCCACAGCACAATAGAAAGAGAAGTGAAAAGGACCAAAGACAGAATCTTAGTGAACACCCAGTTTTAAGGTTAGGGATAGGGAGAGATGATGAGGGACAAGCCAAGAATCCAAAGAAGAAACAAGGAGGCAGGAGAAACACAAAAATACTATTTCAATGATGTTAAAGAAAGAAAGCATTGATGGCATTAAGGTCAACAATATGAAATGTTACAGGGGTGTTAAAGATGAGGAAAGAAAAAAATACAGTAGATCTGGGGATAAAGGACTAAGATGTGCTCTTCTTTCCTCTTGGACAGAGCAGTTTTTGTAAATCTGTAAATATGAATCCAGACTATGAAGGGTTAAGGAGTTAGAATGTTGCAGAAATGGAAATATAGAGTACATTTGTTTTGAAAATGTGAATTTGCTCCAATGAGACTGATATATTAGGGAAAAATCTGAGCATAATTCAAATTTCAAGTATGCTTATATGAATTTCTTATGCAGGAAACAACAAGAATGTGGAAAACTACAGCACTTCCCCACTTCAAAACACCTTGAAAGCTATAACTCTTCTGATGCCCACCTTCTTTTTCAAGGTAAAGTACCATATTTATTTCATATGTTCTATTTCAATAGGACCTGTGGACCTAAGAGGGCTGGTCCATCTCCTTTCCCCACCACCTTATGCGTTCTAGCCCAGAGGCTTGAAGGTGTAGCCTGCCCAACTAAGCAGCAGGAGGAGGCCTCAGAGCCCATCATTATTTATTGTAGTATTAATGTATTTCTTAATAATTATATAGTTTTCTTAACAATGTATAAAATTCAAGTTGTTCTCCAATTGATAAATGGTCAAAGGATCTGAAAACAGGTGGTTTTCAGACAAAAAAATCAGAGCTATCTATAGTCCTATGAAAAATACTCTAAATCACTATTGATTAGAGAAATGCAAATTAAAACAGCTCTGAGGTATCACCTCATACCTATCAGATTGGCTAATGTGACAGAAAAGGAAAATGATAAATGTTGGGAGGGGATATGGGAAAATTGGGACACTAATGTACTGTTGGTGGAGTTGTGAACTGATCCAACCATTCTGGAGAGCAATTTGGAACTATGCTCCAAGGGCTATAAAGCTCCCAAAGAGAATTTTTAAAGGAAATTTTAAAGGGGAAGGACCTACATGTACAAAAACATTTATAGCAGTTCTTTTTGTGGTGGCAAAGAATTGGAAATTGAGGGGATAACCATTAATTGGGGAATAGCTGAATAAGTTGTGGTATATGAATATAATAGAATACTATAAGAAATTACTGTAATGGCAAAGGGAATTTGAAGATCTTCCCTGCCCCTTAATAGACCTAAGGGAATTTGGAGACTTTCTCTGCTTCAGAGATCTTCCCTGCCCCCTAATAGGTCAAATGTAATCACATGGAACCTGTAGTGGGAGGAGCTTGCTGAAGAGTGGAGCAGAGCCCACAAGAAGCAGGAAGTCAGAGCAGCTAGACAGTGGGAGAGAAAGGATGCTCAGGCAAGGAGACAGGCTTGTGAGTGTTGGTTTGTGGGAAGGCTAAAGGATGGTCTGGTTCTCTGCTACATTCTGGTGTGTTAATTTCTATGTTGCTATGATGGATTCAGTTTCTTGGTGTTAGGACTTGGTTTTCTGGTGTCTGAATATATATTTTGCTTCTGTCTGCTATATGGAGAGTCTGTTATATTTTGCAAATGAGCACTATGCTAGCATATTCACAGTCACTGTTAGTGCTATGAATATTGTGTTGGCACTACAATGATGAGCAGGCAGATTTCAGAAAAACCTGGAAAGACTTACATGAACTGATGCAAAGTGAAGTGAGAAGAACCAAAACACTGTACATAGTAAAAGCAACATTTTTGCAATGATTAAGTGGGAAAAACACCTCTTCTCAGCAATGATCCAAGATAATTCCAAAGAACTCATGAGGAAAAATGCTATTCACATCCAAAGAAAGAAATGATGGAGTCTGAATGCAGATCAAAGCATACTATTTTCATTTTCTTTATTTTTTTAGGGTTTATTTTTTTCTCTTTTGGTCTGTTTCTTCTTTCACAGAAATTTCTAATATGGAAATGTTTTTTAATGATTACACATTTATAACCTATATGAAATCATTTCCCTTACAGGCAAGGACTTGAACAAGTGCATGTCTAACGGCTATACCTCAATTGTAAAGGGATGAGTGTGTGTGTCTGTGTGTATAAACAGATTTTAAAAGAATTGCACATTATCAACCACCATAGAAAAGATTTTCCTCAAGAAAACAATAATAAACAATGACAACAATTGTAAAGGGAAAGATAATATAGACAAAATAATAAAAAATGAATGTTGCAAAATTACAACAATAAAAAAAGTTTGGCCTCAAAGAAGAAATATGAGAACATCCCTCCTTTGCAAAAGTGCAGGATCCATGAGTATGAAGACATCCTTATAACATCAGATAGTTTTGATGTACTGATTTGGTTTTGCTTAATTTTTTTCTTCAACTTTTTAAAACAGTTCTTGTTAGGGGCAGTTTGGTGATCCAGTGAATAGAGCACCAGCACTGGAGTCAGGAGGACCTGAGTTCAAATACGTCCTCAGACACTTAATACTTACTAGCCATGTGACCTTGGGCAAGTCACTTAATCCCAACTGCCCTGCCTTCTCTCCTCCAAAAAGCAAAAAATAAAAAATAAATTAAAAGTCTTTGTTATAAGACATGGCTCTCTGGGAAAAGAAGGTGGAAGGACACAGGGAAAATAGACATCCTATAAAAACAAAAAATATTAATAAAAATCTATTCCTAAAAAGAAAAGATTGCTCCAAATTACTAATAATAAGAAATGCAAATTAAAACACTCTTAAGTTTCACCTCATGACCTGAAAATTGAGAAAGATAATTAAAGATGCAACTAGATAATGTTAGAAGAAATGCACAAAGTTAGATAGACTAATATTTGTTGGTGGATCTGTGAATTATGGGTCCAAACATTCTCAAAAACAATTTGGAATTGAGAAAAGCCATTAAACTCTTTGACCTAAAGATACCACTGCTGGACATATACCTAAAAGAGGTTAAAAATGAAAAGAAAGACTCTCTATGTAACAAAATATTCATAGCAACACTTGAGGAGGGTAGCAAACAAACTGTGTTAAAGTAGGAGTACCCATGGGTTGAGGAATGACTTGAATAAACTATGGTATATAAAAATACCATAAGAAACAAATCTGAGAAATTTAGGTAAACATGGGAACAGAGATAATTGTAAAATGCTTAGCACTGTACAAGACACATAGTAATCTACACAAATGTTAGCTCTTATTGTTATGTAACTGAAGTAGAGTGGAGTAAGCAGAACCAAAACCAGATTAGTCAACAGCCAATAAACATTATTAAATGCCTACTATGTGCCAGAAACTGTCGATACAAATATGAAAAAAAAATCTCCCTCAAGGAACTTACAGTCTAATGGGAGAAAACAAAACAAAAAAAGGAAGCTGAAAATTGGGGCGGATGGAGGAAGAGGCACCTGACTTGGGGCCATAGTGGAAAAGTCAGAGAAGTCCCACAGTAGAGCAGCCAGTGAGAAACGGAGATGGTGGCCGCGGCCTCCAAATAAGGAGGCAGAAGATAGTGATGAGGTGGTGGACCAAGGTTGATAATCTCTCATAAGATGATGAGATTTTCTCAATAATGAATTTTTTCCATAGTGGAGAAGTCAGACAGAGAAATCCCAGAGTAGAACAGCCAGGTGAGA
This sequence comes from Pseudochirops cupreus, assembly GCA_028627135.1. Taxonomy (NCBI): domain Eukaryota; kingdom Metazoa; phylum Chordata; class Mammalia; order Diprotodontia; family Pseudocheiridae; genus Pseudochirops; species Pseudochirops cupreus. Next base: position 337,796,251 of record CM053580.1, read on the forward strand.
AATGAGTAGTATATACAATGACTATGATAAATAAATGAAAAGAACACTAAAATTTAAGACAAAAGCTGTATTTATCATTCATAGTCCTGGAAAAAAGATAAGGAAATTGATCTTTTCTTAGAAATTTGGAAAACTGGGGTTGCAAAATGTAGCAAATGGAACCAGAAGTGGTAGCTACGTCAAATGGTCTTAACTGGTTTTTTTTTTCTTTATTACATGGGAAAGTCCATTGGGTGAAAGTAAAGTGAAGGGTATAAAACTTGTTCTTGTGTTTGTTTTTTAAGTTAAGTTTTTTAACTCAATCTTTTCATTTAAGTAGGAAGCCAGGTCATCTCTTAAAAGCAAGAGGAATGGAGCATAGTTACAAGTTTGAGGGGAAAAGGAGATATTTGGAATATTCATTATAGGGAGAGCCATAGGGAGTCAAGACTTCAATAAAAGGATTGCTGTGCAGTAGCTAGGATTCAGCTGGCATTTGTAAGCATAATTTGGCAGTAGAACCAATCAGCATGGTTATCTCCAGCAGAGTGGGCCACTCTGGAGCTGGAGTGGAGGAGGCAAATGATAGGAGTTGCCCAGGGCTGAGGGTTAGCAGGGCAGGAATGAGAGAAGGGAAAGGGGGCGAGGGATTCAAGGGTGGAAGAAAAGGCATTATTGAAACAGTTGACCATCAGGTCAAGACTTCTCTGAATAATTGCCATGAATATTTCCATGATGAATTTTCTTTAAACAGCACTAGTCTGTTCCCCTACTTCTTTCTACCCTTCCCCCCAGGATGTCTATGTAGATATGCATGGACTGGTTTAAAGCACATTTGTAACCTTGAAAAAATCTGGGAGACATTTAATGTGAGGAGGAGGATGGAAATGAGATGATCTGATAATTGGGGATTTTCACAAAAGCTGCCCAGCGCACTGTGAGCCAGCAGGAATGAATACTTACTGTTTTCAGAGGTTGGATGGGAACTGATGCCTATGTTAGGATAAGGATGTGCAGCCAATATAGTGAATAGGCTTTGATAAAGACTTAATTAGTAGGATGAGCTTCTATCTGTACTTGTACTACCTACCCCTTAAGATTACTGTGAAGGAAACATAAAAGTTTTAAACTGCTATGTGAATGGAAGTAGGGATATTTTAAAAAGGCAAAAGATAGTCATTGTCCTCAAGAAACCCACAATCTAATGGGAGAGACGAGAAGTCAACAATTATATACAAACAAGCTATATCAGAACAAATAGGAAATAATTAAGAAAGACTTCCTGTAGAAGACAAGCTTTTAGTTTAATTTCATCATTAAGCTTCTCTTATTATCAGTTCAACTTAAAAGTAAAAGAACTCAAACTGCAGAGGTTATTACATGAACTTCATTCTCCTTCAGTGAAGAGCAGGTCTTTACTTGTTACTCTCAGTTTTTCCCATTCCCCCTTCCCAAAAGAACACTATTAGGTTATAGAGGCAAAGAAGAGTCATGCATTCTGGCTTCTTTTAAGTCTCACTAAAATCCTATCTTAAGCAAGAAGCCTTCCCCAGTGCCCCTTAACCCTAAGCCTCTGAGACTGTCTCCAATTTATCCTATACATATATTGTTTGTACAGAGTTGTTTGCACATTGTCTCACCCTTTAAACTGAGTTCCTTGAGAGCAGGGACTGTCTTTTGCCTTTCTTGTATGACAGTGCTTAGCACAATGCTCAGTATATAGTCGATGTTTAATAAATGCTTGCTGACATGCACTGCTTGTAGTTTCTGCATTAAATGATACCACTGGAGATTTGAAAGCCTTTTCCTTAGGAAGTAAAGTCTCATGCTTTATCAGCATGGAAGAAGTACATGGGTGACTCTATGAATGGATGTTTTGCTAAATATTAAGAACAATAATTGTCGCTTAAAAATTTTTAAACCTTCATCATATTTTTTAAGTTACCAAACATTTGTTTTGTCTTCTACCTCTCCCTCAGATTGAAAAAAGAACTAAACTCTACTTATAACAATATATCACTTATGTAACACATATCACTAGGTGATACAAGCTAGGTGGCTTACTGGATAGAGCACCTGGCCCAGAACAAGGAAGACCTGAGTTTGAATCCAGCCTCTGATGCTTGTCAGCTGTGTGACCTTGGGTAAGTCACTTAACCCTGTTGCCTCAGTTTCCTCATCTGTAAAGTGAGCTGGAGAAGAAAATGGCAAACCACTCCAGTATCTTTGCCAAAAAAAAACCCTGAATGGGGTCATGAAGAGCAATACACAACTGAAAAATGACTTAACTATGTCACTATGGATTATTATAACTGGTTCTTTGGGAAGAGATGGGAAGTGGATACAGATATATTAATCATCTGCATAGGTGACAGGTGAAGTCATGGTTATGGATGCCATTACTACAGGAGAACAATGTTCAGATTAAGGTATAAATTTGCTAAGTACCTATTGATCAGTTTAATAATGATACCTCATATTTAAACAATGACTGCCATTCACATAGCAGTTTAAAACTTTTATGTTTCCTTCACAGTAATCTTAAGGGGTAGGTAGTACAAGTATTAGTATTCCACTTTCCACTCAACTGCTCACCTGGACTTCACCACTGTCTCCAGAAACTCGTCTTCCCATGAGATTGAATCAGCTCTGAAACTCAGTACCCACCCCTTGCTTCTTGGACCCTTCCCTCCCTCTGACTGGAGAGGGCTCAGGGCACACATCTCCCGCCCAACTGCAAGGTGCTCACCTCTCCCTCCCCCTGCCTTCAGCCTCTTTTTATTAGATCAGGAGCTCCTTGCCTCTATTTGTACCCCTAGCACCTGGCAAAGTCCCTAATATATTATAGGCACTTAGAGATGGGGAAATCAAGGCTCAGCGTTGTACAGCTAGTGCTGAGGTGGAGGTTCAAACCCAAGGCATCCTGAATCCTCATCCAGTCTTCTTTCCAGTGAGGTGCAGCTAAGTGGTAGAATGGTTAGAGCACTGGCCTTTGACTCAGGAAATCCTGAGTTCAAAAGTGGCATCCAACATTTATTAGCTACATGACCCTGAGCAAGTCCCTTCACCTCTGTCCCTCAGTTTCCTCATCTGTAAAATTAGGATGACAAGAAACAACAGGTTTCTCTAAGGGTTGATTTGAGTATATGTATTTGTAAAGCACTTTAAAAACCCTAAGGCACGATGTAAATACAGCTATTAGTTACTGATTTCCAATACACCATTGGTTTTCCATAGCAACTAACATCTATTATGACTTTGTTATCCCTAAAGCAACCCTGGAAAGTAGGCGAATGGAATGTTCTTAGCCTCCCATTACAGATTGAGATTAAATACTAGTGAGAGGCTTCAAGGCCTCCCTAAGGTCACCTGGCTAGTTTGCTAGCTCAAAACTCAGCCTCCTAAATGCACTTGTCTCACTTCCAGGAAAACCGCTTCTGACCTAGGAGCTACAATTGCTATCCTCTGCTTCTCAGGTCCAAGCACATTCTTAATTCCCCTGTCCTTGTAAATAATGCCTTCCAGCTCCAGTACTTCAGGATAAAGCTTCCATGGTTAACCACTCCTGAGAGAAGCTCCCCCAGGCGTTACTGGTTAGTGAGATAGCTGATATGCTCTACCCCTTGGAGTGAATCTAATTTCTGTGCTTAAAGCCAGAGATTGCTCAGTCTGAGTATCTACATACAAGAGAATGATGTCAAGACAATCCTACGTAGTCCTGATGAGCTTTATCTGTAACACTTGATTAGACCTCAATTTGCATGTAAATAAGCCCTTGCCAGTGTTGCATTTTGGGTCAGTGAATATTTCTTACTCAAATAGAGCCTGTGCCTTTGATTTCACTTTGACCCCAGATCACAGGTCTCCCATGGAGAAAGTGGCATTTAGTGACTATTATTTGTTAGAAAAGGGAACAAGGCTTTTTCATTGATCTCAAACCACAAAAAGGATAAAGGGAAATAAGGGGCTAAAATATGGCTGATGAAAGGAATGGCATTTTAAAATGCAGGTGACTCCTGGACCAGCAGACATGTTGCTATTTGCATCCCAGCAGGAAAAACCTTAGGCATTACTAACTCCTCTCTAGTGTTAGAGGATCTTCATAGAGGCAAAGTTTTGCAATGTCAGACTAACAGGCAAAGCTTCCAAAGGTCTTCCAAGTTAACTGCTATTCCCTTCCTAACCAAGAGAAAGATGAAAAAAAGAAAGGCTATTCAAAGCCAAAACTAGACATTTTTGTACCCAGGTCAAGTGGCATGAAGTGGGACCTGAGTAGATAGGGATGAAAGGGTAGAGAGGATACTGGCCTGTCGAGGTAGGAAAGAAACCATTTCTGGAGAGACAACATGGGGGAGGGTATAGACTTAAAGGAAGGACAATGGTGGCATGGAAGAGAAATTAACTGCAATCTGGTAGAATTTCATTTTAATTTTTTTATTAAAAAAAATCCTAACTGATATCTTTTGTTTTTATATTGTCTACATTCCCCAACACCTTCTAAATTAAGTCCCTTGTGGAAAGTCCTAGTTACCCTAGGCAGTTACAGCTATGGGATTACTTCATTGTTGTTCAAAATCAATACTAGTTTCAAAGGATAACTTCCTCAGGAAGCAAAGGAGCTAAGTTTTCATGGATATTTATTCTGTTACAACCTCTGTCAAAATTGTCATTTTATTACTGACCTGGCAGAAATTGGAGTAGAGTTGACAACGTGTAGTCAGCAAACTCACATTCCAAACACAAACATATGTGTAAATACCCAACTCTCATCATCATCCCAACCTTGGGAACAACTTGTTCCAGTGAGGAAGTATGACAGTGAAAATCCAACTCCAGACTACTAGCCACAACACAAAGAATGAATAATAAATGTACAATGCATCTACGAAGGACAGTGACTGGATCTACAAAAAGAAAAAAAAACACCGAGCAGATGAAAAGAGTTACCTCGGCCACTAAGAGAACTGTATGAAGGGGATGGACTAGATCAGCGGTTCTCAACCTGTGGGTTGCAACCCCTTTGGGTCACAGGGTCGCCTAAGACCATTGGAAAACACATTTCTGATGGTCTTAGGAACCGAGACACCGCTCCTCTATCTGTCTCCAGGCAGGTCCGCCCACATGCAGATACACCCACATACAAGTATCAAAGGGTCAAGGCATTAGGAAGGTTGAGAACCAGTGGACTAGATGATCTTAAAGGTTTCAGCCTCTAAATCCTCTCCTAAAATGCTGAGCACAAAGCAGTAATTGATTACTCTTTCTCTTTGCTTGGACTCTGGATTGAGTTCATCTTTTCACCTTCTCCCACCCAACAGTTTCTAATGCCTCAAGTTGCAGGCCTAGTTCACGGATGTTTAAGCAGGCTAGACTTTTTTCAGTGACCTCTCCCTAATACCCAGCTACCTAAAGTGTTCCCTCCAGATTCTGAGAGGAGAGGATGAAATCTTGGCATCTGACAGAATGAAAAGAGTATGAGGGGTGCAGTTCAGGATATAGTCAACATATTTACTATTAAAAAAAAAGACATATTTTTCTGCCTGGAGTCCAAATGTCCTGCCAAACCTGGTCAGTCCTGGCCCATTTTCTGCTCCAGAGGGATCACACTGGAAGAGATCTGCTCAGAGTTTCTAGCAATGAAAAGCCCTCTCAGAGATCAATGGTGAAGGAAGATGTGTTCCGAAACTCCCTTCAACGAGAAAAAGAAATGCTATCTGGACAGCCACTAAAGAAACCATCAAATTATTATGCGCGTGTTATCCCCAAAGGAGCTGAGCCTTGAAGGCACAATGGGGTGAGTACTGGAAACTATTTCATACATGGATGCTGTTTATGAGCAATCCATTTCATCTTTAATATGGTAGCTGCTGTTGATTAACTTCTGTTGTTTTTAAATATGTGCCCAGCCAAACCACTGCCTCATAACTGATGGGCAAATGTGCCCTCTAGTTTTGTTAATTGTATCTGGCCTTTTCAGCCCAGCTGTGATTATTGTTTGTTCCCATTCAATGGGCAGAGTAAAAGAAATACAGCTCTTGTTACATCCTGCCCAATTAACAGAAAGGCTAATTGGTCCTACAGGTTTCAAAAGCTGTTGTCAAATGTAAAAGCATGATCCTCATGCTTTTCAGCTTTAAGAAACTATCCATGTAAAAAGAACTGCCTGCCAAGCCTTGCTCTTGATAACACTGGTCCCATCTCATGCAAAGATAGAAGACACATTCACAGATGTATCAAGTGTCAGCACTGGTAGAAACCTTAGGGATTATCTGGTCCAATCCTGCTGTAGCAGGGGCTCTGGCTCTGTATCCCAACTCCCAGGAGTACTAGCAGATTGAGTCATCCCTTCCTCTCCCACCCCCACCCCTGCCCTGCCTCAGGGCAGCTGGATACTGCTCCCGTTGGATTTTAGGGGTAAAACTGAGGTGTTGGAGATCCTAATATTGTAGTTCAGAGGTTCCCCACCAGTTATCTCCCCAATAACAATTAGCCAATTAACTTCACTTAGCTTTATAAAGAGATACTATAGAGCACCAGTGCTGAATTTTAGGAGGATCTGAGTTCAAATTAGGCCTCAGACACTAGCTGTGTGACCCTGGGCAGGTCACTTAATCCCAAATGCCTCCAAAACAAACGAGGCAGAGAGATATTTACTAAGAAGCTATAGAGGACTGAAGTATGCCATTCCCACAGAAGTATGGGTCACACCACCCCCAAATATTTATTTGTAAGAAGTGTCCTCAACTTAAAGTGCACACGTGGCCATCAATGAAGTGACTCACAATTCCTGGTTGTATGGAAGTCAGTTTCTCCTTTTGTGAAATCCTTATGAAGTTCCCCTGAGGTATGTATAAGTTCTCTGTTGGGCCCTATGCGTCAGGGCTCTTATAGAGGCCTGAAGCTGAACTGTTCTCTGAATATCTAGCTTGTTCTCTCTCAGCTACCAGCTGGATCCATTGTCACTGGTCCAGTCTCTTCAATGACATGATCAATGGGTCAGTGCAGAGCTGGAAGGATGACGCTTCTGGACTCACTCGCTCCTACTTGCTGCTCTATGGTACCAGCAAAAGGGGTTGGCTTCCTCAAGTTCCCAAAGCTTGACTCTAAAGTCAGTTGCTGGAACACTTCTGATGGAATTTCCTTCTTTTATATACCTAGGCCCATTCTTTCAACCAATCCCAATACATCTCCTAATAATAGCATTTGAGAAATATTTCATGTCTCAAAGTATCTCACGCCTTCCAAATTAAGGTATTTTTTACACTGTTTATGCTTTTGATTGACTGATTAGTTCTATTAAGATATCTAAGAATTGGGGCGGCTAGGTGGTGCAGTGAATAGAGCACCAGCCCTGGAGTCAGGAGGACCTGAGTTCAAATGTGGCGCCAGACACTTAACACAAAAACGAGCCATATGACCTTGGGCAAGTCACTTAACCCCCAATTGCCCTCCAAAAAGCAAAAAAAAAAAGATATCTAAGAATTGTTCACATTTATTTTACATCTTTGATTGATTCTGTTGCTCAATCAAAGAGTAACTAATACTTCGCATCATAAAAGTATTAGAAATATATAGCATCTTGTTAGTTACTTTAATTAGGGTCAAGGTGTGGAATACCCCAACCCCTTCTACACTGCCATTGTCTAGATGAAAAAAGAGAGTCCAAAAAAGGGAGTCTTCCTCAAGATCAAAAAGCTATCTAGTGAGAGAAGTGGGACTAGAATTTAAATTTCAAAACTAGTTTAGGACAGGAACTAATGACTTCAAATGACTTGCAAATAAATAATTCTTTCTAATTCAGGTTTGGTTGGAGGTCCTTACCCCCATTCCTATAAGCTCTGTGGATTGTTTTATATAACACAAGGTCCAAAACTGAAGCTCCGGATATAATCATAGATCTATCTTTTAAAATTCTTTGATTTGTGCACAATAAAGCATGTTGATTGATTTTGACTGTCACACAACTATTAAATGTTGGAGGTAGGATTTGGCCAGAGATATTTCTTCTTATTCCTATTTTCCCTAAAGTGCCTAGTAGGATGTCTACATACATATTTAATAAACATATGTTCACTAACATTAATGATTTAATGTAAACTTGGAAAGAGATTCCAGTGGACATCCAGTGGATGCCCAGGGATCTCTGATTGTTGCTGTTTAACATTTTTATCAGTGATTTATATAAGGACAAGGATGGTGTGTTTATCATGTTTGCAGGTGGCACAAAGTTAGGAGAGATAGCTAACATACTAGATGACAAAAAAAAGAACTCAAAAAATATCTTAAGCTAGAAGATTGGTCTGAATTTTATGAGATGAAAGTTATTAGAGATAAATGTAAAAGTTATAGTAGCATAGATTTAGAGCTGGAGGAGACTCAGAGGTCATCTACTCCAGTCACATTTTACAGGTGAGAAAACTGGAGCTGAGAAAACTTAAATGATTCACCCAAAGTCACACAATTAGTAAGTGGCACTGCCCTGGTTTTAACCCAAGTTCTCCGATTAAAAACAAAGCCCTTTCCATTGTACCATATTCTCCACTTGATTTAAAATTCAGCTGCACATTTACAAGATAGTACTACTGTACTATGTACTAGTCAGAACCCTGGTAACAGCTCCAGGTACCATGTATTAGGAAATTCAATGATAAGCTTGAAAGCAACTACACAAAAGCAAACAGAGAGTACCAAAAGGCCTTAAGATAATGGCATATGTGGATTCCTCCATCATAGATTTTGACATTATTATGGCCAGCTTGCTTTTTGCATTATGAGCACTATGAAATGACTGTGCATGAGAGCCGTTGTTTCTCTTGAGTGCCCAAGGAAACCACCTTTGCTAACTCTTTCATTGATGCCTAAAGAATGAGTCAGTTGACAAGTATTTATTAAGCACTTACTATATGCCAGGCATGGAGAGCCATCCTTCCATTCAGCTGCAATTTCTTTATGTCTTTTGGTTTCCTGAAACCAGGTGCTACCTGGTTGAAATGACTTCATGTATAGGCCCCATGACAGTCTGGCTAAATTTGAAAAGGCTCAACAACAGGTCGGCCATCATCTGATGAATTTTTCTTGGTCATGTCTACTTATGACCACTACCTACCGAAACGTGGAAAGTTGTAATCTACACTGGTGATAATGATGGTCCTTTTGATCTTCCAGGACTACAGGTGAACAATACTGACTAAGCAACATAATCCATTACCTGTGAAATGTCTAGTTAGAGCCAAAATAACAGCTTATAATATAGGCTATTGTTTTTGTCGTTGTTCAGTCGTGTCGAACTCTTCATGAACCCACGAACCCATCTACTATCCATGAAATTTTCTTGGTAAAGATACTAAAGATTCCTTTTCCAGTGGATTAAGGCAGAGGTCCAATGACTTACTCAGCGTCACACAGCTAGTAATTGGGTGAAGTCAGATTTGGACACAGGTCTTCTTGAATCCAGCCCCAGCACTCTAGCCACTGAGCCACCTAGCTGCCTCCCCACAGGCTATTACTATTTCCATTTTACAGATGAGGAAAGCGAGGCTGAAAGAAAGTGACTTGTCCAAGTTATATAACTAATAAATATGTGTTCAGTGGGATTTTAAACCAAGCCTTCTTGACTCCAAGATCAGTGCTTTATCCATGACACCATGTGAATTATACTTACCATATCCTTATACTGGAAGAACTGATGAAAGAGATGGTTTCAGGGAAGACTTATATGAATTGATGCTGAACAAACTGAGCAGAACCAGAACAATTTATACAGTGTAACAACATTGTAAAGGCAAACAACTTTTAAATGCTTAAGAACTCTGATCAACACAACACTGATCAAGAATCCAAAGGGCTGATAATGAAGCATGCTAGCTAAGTCCTGAAAGAGATGATGGACCCAAGCTACAGAATGAGACGTGTTTCTGGACACGGCCAATACGGAAATCTGCTTTGTATGACAATGCATATTTCTTACAAGTGTTTGGTTTTCCTTTTCAATGGGGGGTGGGGGGATGGGAAGAGAAAATAAATGTTAATTCAAAAAATAAGTAGAACAATTGAAGATGCCTGAAATAAAGACGAAATCAAAGTCTGTTGGGCAAAATCAAAGGACAGTGATTAGAAATGAAATGAACTCATGATTGTATCAGCAATGCAGTATTCACAATGCCTACAGTAACTATAAATATGCTGATATAGTTATTAATCACAAAATGGAACAGGCTCTCTACATAAGAAATATAAATAGTGCATTCATTTAAATACCAGAAAACTGAGTCCCAAAACCAGAAAGTCAAAGCCAACCCAGTAGTGATGAAGTTAGCACATGTGGTCAAAGTAGTAAACACCCACATCCTCAAGCCTTCAAACAGGACAGGCTACCTCAGGCAAAGATCCTCCTCTCCTCACACACGCAACTGCTCAGCGTCCAGGCAGCTTGGTC
>CM053580.1:337807164-337823564 GCA_028627135.1 Pseudochirops cupreus
AGAAATGTGAATATTCATCATCCCTCCCCCCCACTCTTCCCTCCCCTCCATCTCCCCACCTCTCATCCCCCATCCCCCTACTCTTCTGTGTGGTAAGATGCCCAGTTTAGAGTTTATGTCATTCCTTCCCTAAGCCAAATTCCATGAGAGTAAGGTTGACTCTTTACCTTTTGCCTTCCTCTTTTCCCAATAGAGGGAACTTTCAATCTCTTGTCCTTGCACCTCTTTCTCACAATGACTAAACAGCCCTGAAGCAGGTGCTCATCTTTACTGCAATCTCTGCTGTCATAGCTCATTCCTTGTTTTTCTTGTCTGTCACCCCTAGTCTGCCTTTATTACCCTTCTTTCACAGTCTTTTTCAAAACTGATTTATTTAGTTACTTTTAGTTCACAAGATTCAGTTCCTCAATCCCTTGAGTTTCACATTTTCTCCCCACTCTCCTCCCCTCTGCCCCACCCTATGGGGATATACAATCAAGTATAGGATCTGCAAATACTTTCACATTGGACATTAGTCTGGTTGTATAGAAGGGTTGTAACCAATGGAGTGAGCAATGGGGAAAAAAGAAAACCAAAAATGGAAAAGAACGCTAGCACGTAGATTGCTTCAGTCTCCATTTAAATTCTGGTCTTTCTAGAACTTTCTCTGAATGTAGATATCTCCTTCCATCCTGAGACTTGTAGAGTTGTTTTATAACTGTGCGTTGCTGAGAAGAGTCCAGTTTATCAAGGTTGGTCGTCACACATACGATGTGTCTGTGATTGTGTAAAAATTTTTCCTGGTTCTGCTCTTCTCACTTAGCATCAGTTTGTATAAGCCTCTCCAGGTGAATATGAAGACCGTCTCCTCCCCATTTCTTATAGCACAGTAGTATTCCATTACATTCATAAAACACAACTTGTTTAGCCATTCCCCAATTGATGCGCATCCCCTTAATTTCCAGTTTTTTGCCACCACAAAGAGAGCTACAATTAATATTTTTGTACCTATGGGTCTTCTTCCCACTTCTATGATCTCTTTGGGATACAACCCCAGAAGTGGTATTACTGGGTCAAAGGGTATGCAATTATTTATAGCCCTTTGGGCATAGTTCCAGATTGCTCTCCAGAATGGTTGTATCAGTTCATAGCTCCACCAACAATGCATTAGTGTTCCAATTTTTCCACATCCTCTCCAGCATTTGTCATTTTCCTGTTTTGTCATCTTAGCCAATCTGGCTGGAGAGATGTAGTACCTCAAAGTTGTTTTGATTTGCATTTCTCAAATCAGTAGTGATTTAGAGCATTTTTTCATATGCTTATATCTATAATATATCTATATCTATATCATTTCTGCCTCTGAAAATTGCCTGTTCATATCCTTTGTCCATTTATCAATCGGGGAACGACTTGTATTCTTATAGATTTTACTTAATTCCCTGTATATTTTAGAAATGAGGCCTTTATCAGAGACACTGGTTATAAAAATTCTTTCCCAATTTCCCACTTCCCTCTTAATCTTGGTTACATTGGCTTTGTTTGTACAGAAATTTTTCAATTTAATGTAATCAAGATTATCTATATTGCATTTTATAATGCACTCCAACTTTTCTTTGGTCATAAAGTCTTCCCTACTTCATAAATCTGACAGGTAAACTATTCCTTCCCATATTACTTACATTATCAGCCTTTATACCTAGATAGTGCACCCATGTAGACTAGACTTTGCTGTATGGCGTTAGATGATGGTCTATGCCCAGTTTCTGCCATACTATATTCTAATTTTCCCAGCAGTTTTTGTCAAATAGTGAGTTCTTATCCCAAAAACTGGAGTCTCTGGGCTTATCAAATAGTATATTACTATAATCGTTGACTACTGAGTCTTTTGTACCCCATCTATTCCATTGATTCACTACTCTATTCCTTAGCCAGTACCAAGCAGTTTTGATGATTGCTTGCCTTATAATACAGATTAAAATCTGGTACAGCTAGGCCACCTTCCCTAGAATTTCTTTTCATTAATTGCTTTGATATTCTGGACCTTTTGTTCTTCCAAATGAATTTTGTCACTATTTTTTCTAGTTCTATAAAGTAATTTTTTTGGTAGATTGATTCGTATGGCACTAAATATGTAATTTAATTCACGTAAAATTGTCATTTTTATTGTATTAGCTCGACCCAACCATGAGCAATTGATGTTTTTCCAATTAGTTAGATCTGATTTTATTTGTGTGAAAAGGGTTTTGTAGTTGTGTTCATAAAGGTACTGGGTTTGTTCTGGCAGGTAGATTCCCAAACATTTTATAATGTCTACAGTAACTTGAAATGGGGTTTCTCTTACTATCTCTTGCTATTGGACTTCACTGGAAATATATAGGAATGCTGAGGATTTATGTGGGTTTATTTTATATCCTGCAACTTCGCTAAATTTATTTATTGTCTCAAAAAGTTTTTTTACTCGATTCTCTAGGATTCTCCAAGTATTCTTGCACAGTCTTGACCCTAAAAGTTGCCATTTCAACATATTATTGAAACATTTTCTCCCCCATTAGAATGCAACCTCCTTAAAGGAACTCTCTTTACCTTTCTTTTTATCTCTTGCACTTAGCACATAGTAAATGATTGTGACCGACTCTTGAATCCCCTATCCCTTTATTTTTGGCTGTTCCTGTCCTACAACCCTCTAATCCTGGTTCACTCTAATTATCGCATCTCCTTTTTCCATACCCCTATTCCTTAGCCACCAGGCAGCTCTGGAGAAGTTCACCAAACCAAGTTGACTGGATCCACCACAAATTTATACTATCTAAAACCAAGTAAGCCCTCACTACTACAAAGCAATCCTTTCCGATAAAGGGATCTTTGGTTGGCTTCTTTCATACTCCCCAAAAGAATTCTTTCAAATTGCCATATCGCTCATCTACATTTTCACCCCTATTTCCCTCGCCACAATTTTTTAGAAGATGACCTTGCTTCCTACTTTACCAATATCAGTCTATTTGCCACAATCTCCCTCACTGGTCTCTGTATCTTTACTCATGCTCGTCCCTTCTTCTTTACAGAGGAGAAGGTCCTCCTTGCTAAGAGTAACTACTATATTTGGGTCCTTTCGGAACTAGATCCACTAACCATTCCCTTTCTCTTTTCCATCTTCAGTCTTTCTAAGCTGACTTCTTGGCCTGATAACTATAAATATGTCCCTTTAGGCATCTCTGTGTATAAGATACACGCATACACATATGTGTGTACATATGTGTTTTGTGTGTAAATATACATATATACAAATATGTAAATCCTAAATTTTCACAGATATTAGAGATACAGAAAGATATATACATATGTGTGTACATATGTATATGTATCTTTCCTTTATCCTACAAAATCTCTTCAAGGTTTTTGTTTTATAACATGCCAAAGTCAAAAACTGCATCATTTAGTAGCCAACCTATAGGTGATGAACCTATAACCACTGAAGTTTAGACTGATCCATGGATAAGTAGACTGTATCCTCAGAACGAGAGTCAAAGGACTTCTGTAGAACTTGGCTGGACTTATACAAACTATCATCCTATAATTTCTCATCTGTTTCAGTGCTAAATTTCTAAAATAATATTTTCATTCAGTTTCCACTTCCTTATTACATACTCATTGCTCAAACCTCTGCAATCTGGTTCCCATTCCCAACATTCTAAGTGAAACTGCCCTTTCCCAAATTACCAATAATATCTTAATCACTAAATCTCATGTCTTTTTCTCAGTCTCCATCACCCATGACCTTAGAGTAGCCATTAAGTGCCTGCTTCTTCTCAGTTCCCTCTCTTGATTTTCCTCCTGTCTCTATTACTACTCCTCTGACTCCTTTGAAGGTTCAGTGCCATCTTGCCACCCCCCAAACATGGGTGTCCCCTCAAGGGTCTCTCTTCAGCCTTACTCTTTTCTCTCCATGTATTCTCTCTCATTGTGATCTCATCCATTCACATGACTTCAGTTAGAGCCTATACACAGATGGCTCCCATATATATGTATCCAGTCCAAATCTGTCCCCCAGAATTCTAGAGTCCTATATCTCCCAACTAGATGCCCCACTAGCACCTCAAACTCCACATAACAAAACTGAACTTATCTTTTCCCACTAAACCTGTTCTTCTTCCCAGATTCCTTATTTCTGTTGATGACACACCACTATCTTTTCTCAGTCAACCATGTTCAAAACCTCAGAATCATACTGGACTCTTCCAAAGTCATCCCTGCCCCCAATATCCCATCAGTTGCCAATTCTGTCAGCTTCTTCTATACTCTCTCTTGAATGTCACTTTATCTGTACTTATACCATTGTCATCCCATTTCTGGCCCTCATCACCTCTTGCTGACACTGCTGGTGCAGCCTCTTAAATAATCTCCCAGCTCTTCAGATCCTTTCCTCCGGTCCATCTTTCACAGAGCTGGCAAAAATGATCTCTCTAAAGTAAAGGTCTGAACATATCAATTCTCTAATCAAAAACCTTCAGAGACTCCCTATCACTGGTAAGAAAGAATATAAACTCCTGAGCCTGACATTCATGACCCTTTAAGAAAAAGGCTCTCAAGCTAACTTTCTAACCTGATCAGACAAATCACTTTTACATAAATGGGGTATTGATCCCTACCTCACCCTAATCTCTTGTCTCTATTTACCACATAGCTACTTTGCTGACTTCATCATCTCCTGAAATTCACCCTTTTGCAAGATGAAATCACCTCAGAAACTCAAACTACCTAAACATCCCCTGCCCCTGGAGCCCCTCTCTCCCTCTGACTACAGAGGGTAGAGGATGGACACTGGATAGCTCAAATAGACCAAATCTTTCACTATTTAAGGGTAGCACCCAGAGAATTCTCACAAGTTCTCATCAGGCTACTTTCCTTCATCATCTCCAGAAACTCATCAGTCTGCAAGATGAAGTCAACCTGGAAACTCTCACCTCCTCAGATTGTTCCCCATTCTAGCTGCATGACTTCATCATGCTTCCCAAAATATCCCCTACTCACTTCCCAGCTTATTTTCATTTGTTGTATACCCCCATTAGATTGTGAACTACTGGAGGAGAGGTACTATCTTAACATTTCTTTGTATCCCCAGCACTCAGCACCATCCCTGGCACATGAAAGGCACATAAATGTTTACTGACTCTCTGATTCTCCATGTATTGTCACAACAGGTCAACTCCTTAGCCCCTCATTCCCAAACCCATACCTGAAACACATTCCCCCATCTGTATCTGCCAGCTGAAATTCTCTCCCCAACTAAAAGTTCTTTCTCCCTCCTCAAATTTTCCCAGGACGCTTAATCTAGATCATTCCTTTGCCCTTAGCTGGCACAGTGGATAGAACACTAGATTTAGAATTAGAAAAAACTCTTCAAATCCTTCTTCATACACTCACCAGCTATGTGACCCTGGGCAAGTCACTTAAACTTGCACAGTCTCAGTTACCAAATCTGTGAAGTGAAGATAGTAATAGTACCTACTTCACAACATTATGAGGAGCAGTTAGACAACTTATGTGAAAGTGCTTTGCAAATTTAATGCATGATATAAATGCGAGCTCTTATTATCTCTGATCAGGCTTATTTATATATACCGACATATTATATGCGTGTTATATCCCTCACGTTTCTCAACTTTTTCATTTTTCATCTTTATATTCCCGAGCTTTGTACTTTCCGATACTTTGTATATAGTCAGTGCTTAACAAAGGACAACTGAATTGAAGAAATGTTTATGCCTTGGGCTTTACCAAACATTTCATCATTTCATTATAACTAAAGAGACTGGATATGTGTATTTAAAAATACTTCTTGATCATTTATTCAATACAAATCACTTTATACAAATACAGCTCATAAATAACATATTAAAATGTATCCTAAAACTCAAGATAAACCCCTTTTCATGTCTACTAGTTACATTTATGCCATTGTTAAATCAGAAATCCATGTCCTATGCGCCAAAATCTATTTTACATTTTCATATTATTTTTCAATTGTACTTCTCATTCTAATGTCATTCCTGGTAAATTTTCTGTTAAAAATCTACTGCCAAAATGCAATTGAATTTCATGCTAAAAATAAGAATGTGACTCAATTTTCTGATGAAAAGGCAACTGATAATTAAAATCATGCTTAATTTTTAAGGGAAATATTTCTATGTGCACTTCTTCATTATAAAATTCTATTGAAATACAACTGGAATAATGTGTTTCATCTTGTTTTGTTTTTTTCGAACCTGTTATAAAATGGAACTGAATATGGGAACATGACAGTAATATTCTAACACATTACAGGACACACACACAGACATCCCACCAAATGCTGTTAATTGGAGTTTTTAAAAAAAGTTTTATTGATGTGTCTTGTTTTTATATTACATTTACAGATTCCTCTCATTTTGTGTCAGGTCATTTATAACAAAACAAAACAAATAAGCAAAACTAATGATGGTGACCTCATCTGAAGATGCATGTAACATTTCACATCTACCTATCTTTTTTTTTTCTTAATGAACAGAAATCTATTTCTTCTTCCTCTCCCTACTACAATGGAAAAAAAGAAAAACAAATTTATTCTAACAAATATACATACGCAAAAAAAACCAATTCCCTCATGTCAAATTCCCTAAATGTCTCATTCTGTCC
Source organism: Pseudochirops cupreus (assembly GCA_028627135.1). Taxonomy (NCBI): domain Eukaryota; kingdom Metazoa; phylum Chordata; class Mammalia; order Diprotodontia; family Pseudocheiridae; genus Pseudochirops; species Pseudochirops cupreus. Next base: position 337,813,816 of record CM053580.1, read on the forward strand.
CCTAAATCTACCACCCCTCTATAATGGATGCCCCTTCTCTCTTCCTGCTTATTTCAAGTTACTATACCTTAATTTTTTCCTTTTAGCATTTTTTCAGTATCCCTTTTCCAAGTCTTAAGATCTACTATGTCTATGACTAATCATTCTTCTCTGAATTTACCCTCCTTCTTATGTTTCCCTTTCCTTTCTTTCTATCCAATCTATATTCCTGTTGAGTTGAATGTATTTCTACACTAAAATCTCTCCTGATCAATTCAAATGATCCTCCTCCTCTATCCATCCTACCAAATTTGTATATGGTTCTACTTACAAAATCCAATTATGCATCTTTAATAAATTCCCCCATCTTTTCTCCCATTTTCCCTTTAATCTTTCTTCTCCCCTCCTCTTATGTCTTTCATTTTTTTGACAGCATATTCAAAACAAAACAAAATCATTTATAGGCCTTCTGTGTCACTTGATTATCTCCATGAACCCTTGTGACATCAGGATTCTAAAAGAACCCTTTTAACATCCCTTTCCCCACTGAAATGTTAACAGTTCATGTTATAAAGTCCCTTCTGATTATTAACTTGTAGTTAAGCTTTTCTTAATTTGGCAAAAACATAACAACAAATGAAACAACACAGCAGAAAATTATTTTCTGTAAGACCAAAAGAGGAAGGAATGCTGTGAAATATGCTTATTATCTCTAAGGAGCAATCTCAAATCATTCTCCTTCATTCTTACATCCTTGAAGGTAATTATAAATATTTTTTAAAAGAGTACTCCCAGAAAAAGAAATGCTCCACACATCTTTCTAGCAAAGTATTAAAATAAAAATGATCAGGGATCTGATTTATTGAAGAGGAGTATCCATCTGTTCTATTCCCCATCAAACGCTATCCTCCTCCTGCATCCTGCTTTACTCAGAGTCACTCAGAAGCAGACTTTTCTCACTAAACCCAGTTTTCATGTGCAGCTGTAACTGGCAAACCATAAGGAATATTTTGGGAGCGACTATAAGGTACTGCCTCTTTCAAATATGGGCATTTGGGTTGCTGATGGTGTAATTTCCTGCCTGTTCTTTAGAGGTCTGTTTCAATGTTTTTTTTAAAAAGTGATGGTTCTCTGGGAAAGGGGAAAGAGGAGGGATATATGAGTAACGTAAATAAATGTAAAAAAAAAGTACCACCAAAAAGTTTTTTTAAAGCAAAAAATTTATCTGAAAGACTAGTTTTCTTTCTTAAGTCGATGTTAATAACTTTACTTATATATTTATATATATGTATATATTACTTTTTCTGCCCCATTTAGCAACCAAAATGTCCATATATGACAAGCTGTTATCTTACACTTACTCCTAAACTATTTCTCATGGTTTTTTAGTTGTAGTTATAGGTCAGAAATGAGTGGGGGAAAAAAACTGGAGGCGGAAGAGAAAAAATTTTCTCCATTTTTTTCAAATGAATGTTCTTGTACTAGATCCAAAACCATAATTTAATAAAAAAAAAAACCCCACTAATGAAATCTGGTGGACCCTTCTCAATTTGGAGAACATATACTGCTATGAAATTTTAGACGTCATTATCTTAATTATGACATGCTAGTTTCACAATATCCACGCTGACTTATGCAAAGTAATATATATGTATTTATGTCCATGTAAATATACTTGAGTATACTGTGGGTGTGGGCATACACCCACACCCACACAAATATCCAGTTTTCTATACGTAACATTCAGGCTAATGTAAATATTTATTAAGTAACTATGATACACAAGGCACTGGGTGAGTTTGGAGAAACCACAACAAAAATGAAATAGTTGCTGGTCTAAAGCAGCTTACATTCTACTGAGTAAAATTAATATAGACTTGCAGAAATAACTACAGATTTAAAACAGATTCCTCAAAATAAATCCAAATATGTGGTCAGAAAGTACTGTATTAGGTGCTAAAAATGCTAAGACCATATTAATAGACAACTACTCACTTCTACATTTTCCCAGTTTCCCTCATTCAAATACATTCAGGGGAGAAAAACAAGAAATATATCTTTCCCTGAATAATTCCACCCTATTCTTTTTATATGAATAAATACATAACTACATGTTATTCTTTAGATACGTAGATATAAAGAAAAATATCTCTAGGACATGTGCTTTAAGCCTTTTGGCTTATTTGGCCTCCGTAGCACACTGTCCTAACTGAATTAGCCAAGTTAAGCAACTTAGCTGACCAGGACAGACTAATTTTCCAGGAAAAATATCAGGGCTCTACAAAACACCACTACTGAAAGGCTTCAAGATGCAATCTACTTTTTAGAACAATCTTCATAATAATTTTGTTCCCAAATCAACTGTGTTGTGTTGTTGGGACATTCCACTTTTGGACATTGCCGCAGAAGCTGGGTCCCTGTTACTGAGACCACGAAATGTGTAGGGAGATGAGACACCATGGTGGAGACTTAGATGCCCTCCCCTAGAGTCCACACCTGAAAATTAACGATCATATTAGTATTAGACAGTTCCCTACCTTTCACTGAGGCTCCTCCACAATTGTGCACCTGAAATAAAAAGTACAACAGAAAACTCAATTCAAGTACTTTCCCTTGCCCACTTTCTTTTTTAAGTAATTTCCAAACAACCTGAAATGAAATAATTTTCCAAACAACTTAAAATTCAAAACTTTTTTTAAAAACTACCAACTAAAAATTCCAAAAACTGAAAATTAACTTCTCAGACAAGTTTAGAACTTGAAAATAAATGAAAACTCTCAAGCTGTCCAAAAAGCAGAGTAGCATTTGTGGACAGAAAGCTTGCTTAGGAGTCAGAAAGACCCAGACTGAAGCACTGACTGACACACACCAGCTTTGTGACCGTGGTCAAGCTCCTTTACCTCTCAGTACTCCAGTCAATTCTCTAGGACTATAAGCTATAAATGAGCTGCCTATGTGCAACCATGGAGGAATTTTCCACACAAAGAGTTCCCCATGTGGCCTCTCTATCCCATACCTATTTCCAACTACAATTTTAAAAAATCAAAAACTAAAAAGTTTTCCATTATAAACTTGTGACATATTACCAGGGCCAATACATCTATATTACCAGTCAAAAGACAAAATATTTACCTTCACTTGCTCCCTATTTCATATTGAAAGCTTAAAATTATCTCAGGAAAATTGAATAATTTTTAATATTATTAACATTAAACTTTCAGAGGTAAGAAAGCAACATGAATAATTACAAAATACAGCAGAGGAAGGGTCAAAGAGGTACAAAGATATACTCTTTTATGCTTTAAAAGGTCAATCTTCTGATTTGTGGTTATGGACCAGGGTATCTGATTAAAAATGACTGCTCCTTGGATTCATGCAAAGAAGTATTAATTATTGCATTTTAATCTGACTTAAGTGTCTCATTTAGGTCCTTCTCAAAACCCAATCATTAGAGCAGCTCAAACTCCAAGGTCAAGTTGGCTGCATAAGACAGTCTCTGCCAGACACTTAGACAGCCAGGACACTCTGTAGGCAAAGTCTATCTTCAACAAGAGGAGGAGATTGGGAAAGAACCAAGATCACAAGAATTAATAAGGTTTCTTTCTCTTTTCTCAAGAAGCAGAAATATAATTTTCAGATCTGTGCAGTGCTGGTTCCTGGTAACATAGAAGGCCCTTTAATTTGCACTTACCTAATAAAATAGATTCTAGTTTCGTTTATTTTTGCTTCAGAATTTAAGAGATCTGTACTATCGACCCTAAAGGAAAAGGTTCTTAGCAGGTTATTTTGCTGAAGTCTTCAAGTTTGCCTATGACATGAAAATCTCTGAGTATACAGAAAAGCCAGTAAACTGAACTACTAAAGTGAAACTGATTATTAACTCAGGAAGGGAACTTGGGAGAGGTTAGTAGACGATTCCCTAAAGACCCGAACTCAAAAGGTCAATAAATTGTTGTGTATTTGTGGGACAACAGCAATCAAGAAAGATATCCAAAGCAAAAAGAAAACACTGCCTAAAACCACTATGTTTACACTTAGAACGCTGTAATGTTAGAATCCCTGCACATCAAGACAGATATAACCGAGCAGAACATCAGCTAACAGGGTCAAAGGGATGGAAGGGTTACGTATCAGGGCAGACTTTAAAAATCAGGACATGTTGAAATGGAAACAGGAAAGGAATTATGGACAAAATACACTGTATCATGAAGATATGACTAAAAATGGATAGGTATTTATCAAATCCAAGAATGTCAAATCTTAAAAGTAGACTCTGAAGATTGAAAGCAACAGAATAGAAATAAAAGGAAGGTCTACTTCATACAACAGGTGGCAAAATAATGGAATTCACTAATATCATATATTGGCCCATAGCCACAAATCAAAAGATTGACCTTTCAAAACGTAAAGAGTATATAACTTTATTCCTCTTTGGTTCCTCCTCTACCACAATTTGGAACTATTCATGTTACTTTCACATTTGAAAATTTTATTGTAAGAACATAAATAATTTGCTTAATTTTTTAAAAAACTACACCATTAGCTCTCAGCAGATAATCTGGAATATAGCCATATGTACAAATTATATGTACACATATATAACAGAAGATTAAAGCTTAGTAATGAGGCTTTTTTAGAAAATTAAAACTTTAACTCAATCTGTAAACTTCCTTAATGCTAACTTATGACTCCAAGGGGATGGAGAGTAAAAATTGAAAATACAGATGCAAAAGAGATTTGGATAAATTAATGAGTGACAGATGCCTAATCTTTGAAGCTGACATCAGTTGCAGCAGCATTATAAATGCAAGTATTTATATAGATAGAGCATTTTGGTTACAAAGTGATTTACAGTCAGGGATATTACTAAGAAAGGCTCTTAGTGTCTACTGTTAAGTTTTCAGGGTGAGCATTTACATCTCAGAAACTGGCATATGCTACAAATTACGGCTTAATTTACTGTTTTGTTGATTTTGAGGCTTAAGAAAATGATGGATAAAATGTTGTTAATACAGATTAAACTTAAGTGAAGAGCCTTGTCAGAGAGCTGCTTAGGAGCACCTTCCTATTTATAATAGTATAAGTATTATACCCATTTTACAGATAAGGAAAGGTGCTCAGAGGGATCAAGCAACTCAAGATCGTAAGATTCAGAGCTGGAAGGAATCTCAGAAATCATTTGTTCTAAATTCTCAACCATATAGATTAAGGAAACTGAAGTCCAGAGAGGTGAAGTCATTTGCCCAAAGTCACATATCTAGGAAATGAGGAGAATTCAAATTCAAAGCCAGCTTCACGGCCAGTGCCCTTCTTACTGTACCATGCTGCCTCCATACCATCAGGGAGAATAACAATGCACTTCCACAAAATTGACTTTGGTGCCATGTCAGAGGTGGAGGATGGATGATCATGCCATAATCATAAGACCAAAGGATTTAAAGATGGAAATAACCTTAGAGACCTGTCCAGTTCCCTCACTTTAGATGTGAGGGAAATGATGCTCAGAGAGATTAAAACCTTTGTCCAAGGTCAACCAGCCAGTAAAACAGCAGGGATGCAATTCTAGGGCCTCTGACTCTAAACACAGTGCTCTTTCAACCTTACCCGAGACATAAATTAATGTTAATATTTAAGTTGGAGGCCTTACCCCAATAATTTTCCAAATTTACTACAATGAAGTAAAATGTCCTAAGGCAAATTCTTTCCTAATTATTAAATAAAGATATTTAATAAGCAACAAAGTACACACATGGCTCTCTTCCCTGAATAACCCTGTATCCATATAACAAACTGGTTGTCTTATTTACAAATTGGCAAGTAGGACTCCCTTGAGTACAGACAAGTTTGAATCAGGATTCTAAAATATTAAGTTAAGGGGTGGCTAGGTGGCACAGTGAATAGAGCACCAGCCCTGGAATCAGGAGGACCTGAGTTCAAATCCAGCCTCAGACACTTAACACTTACTAGCTATATGACCTTGGGCAAGTCCCTTAATCCCAACTGCCCTACCTTCCCTCTGCCAAAAAAAAGCAAAAAAAAAAAAATTCTAAGTTAAAAAAACGCATTTTAAAAATTAGTTAAGCAGTAACTGTTTCAGTTTATTAATGCAATTTTCAATAATTTCACTTTTTCTAACTTACCATTAATGCATTTTCACTAGCTAGATTATTCTTTTTTTTAAATTTTTTTATTGATTTGTTTGTTTACTTTTAGTTTACAAGATTCAGTTCCACAATCCCTTGAGTTTCAAATTTTCTCCCCTCCCTCTGCCCCCACCATGGTGGCATGCAATCATGTATAGGATCTGCAAATACTTTCACATTGGACATTAGTCTGGTTGTATAGAAGGGTTGTAACCGATGGAATCAACAATGGGAAAGAAGAAAGAAAACCAAACATGGAAAAGAACGAGAGCATGTAGTTTGCTTCAGTCTGTGTTTAATCTCTGTTCTTTCTAGATCTTTCTCTGAATGTAGACATCGCCTTCCATCCTGAGACCTGTAGAGTTGTCTTATACCTGTGCATTGCTGAGAAGAGTCCAGTTTATCAAGGTTGGTCATCACACATACGATGTGTCTGTCACTGTGTATAAATTTCTCCTGGTTCTGCTCTTCTCGCTTAGCATCAGTTTGTATAAGCCTCTCCAGGTAAGTATGAAGTCCGTCTAGCTAAATTATTCTCGTACTCATTCTTTTAAACTTCAATAAATGATCATTTCTTCCATTAAATGCTTAACTGTTTTGAAACCATGATTCAAATGTTCCTCCACATTTTTGTTGGCTCATTAGCAGAGAAAGTAATACATTAGTAAATGGGCTAGTTTTTTCAAAAAGGTAATATGTAAATGTAATTGTTATACTCATTAGGAGTTCATTTAGGAGAGGAAAAAGATATTAAAAAACAACTGACCTCGTCAACTACAAAAGTAGTAAATATTAAGCACAGTTAACCTCTTTGCCAGGATCAACAATGTCTAATAGGGCCATCAGCCATGAGCAAAACCACAATGGGGTGGGGATAATAGGTATATTCACTAAATCTATGACAGAGAAATAGGAAAGTAAGTCCTGGAGAAAAATTTATTAAGAATTAAGAGAGTAGGGGCAGCTATGTAGCACAGAGAATAGAGTACCAGCCCCGGAGTCAGGAGGACCTGAATTCAAATCCAGCCTCAGACACTTACACTTACTATCCGTGTGCCCTTGGGCATGTCACTTAACCCCAACTGCCCTACCCTCCCCCCTCCAAAAGGAAAAGAAAAAGAAAAATTGAAAAAGAACTAAGAGAATAACTAAATTGGCGAGTTTACTTACCTTTCATTCTAGATAATACCATATCTTTTATTATCTGCAAAATTACACGCCCAAGTATCATGACTGAAATCAGGTGATACACTCTCCAGGGTGTCAGTGCAAGAAACCTAGAATATTAAAAAATGAGTAATTATTATTACAATTTCAACTTTGAGCCTTAAAGATTTTTTCATTATTATCTCAAAGTCATGGCATTGCTATTGTGTGACCAGTATTACATACATTATATCAAAGACAACTTTGTTTGGCCCCCAAATACAAAACCACCCCAAATTTTGTATTTGATTTTCTACTGCAAAATGCTAATTTGGGTAGAAAGTATATCTTAAGTGTAATCCAAATTTTAAGCACAGTCCTAATCAAAATAATAAGGTCCCAATAAATATTCAATGAGTTCGATTTACCAGATTCAGATAGGGCTAGGAAAAAAGTCCTTAAAACCTGCATAGTGGCATGGGCCTTTTTGACAGTCTAATGAGGCCTATAGATCCCCATTCTCACAATAATGTTTTTAAATGTACAAAGTAAAATGCAGAGGACTATACAGAATGAGTTATCAAAATATTTTTTAAAACAAGGTCATGGACTCCAAGTTAAGAATCCTTGGGTTAGAAACACAGAGCAACAGGGTTCATAAAGTTGCTAGACACTGGCTGTGATGATTATTTGTTAACACAACCTCCCTCCTGTTTTATCTTTTCCTAGCCAAAGCAATCCCCAATTTTCCCTGTTTTTTATCAACTGTTAGGATACACTTAGTACAGGATTTAGAGTTGGTAGAAACTTCAGAAGTCATCTACCAAACGATCTCCTCACTTTACAGAGAAGGAACTTGAGGTTCCAAAGTTAAATCATTTGCACAATATCACATAGGGAGAAGAACAGAGCTGTAATTTAAACCCAAGTCTTCTGACTACAAATTAGATTTTCTTTTAGCCTATCACTTCCCTCTTCACTAATCTGACAAATGTTTGTGAACTTAATTGCCAAATCCAATGTCCTTTTCTCAATCCCTGTCCTTCTTGACCTCTGAGTATTGGAGATAGCTACCCACCCTTCTGCCTCCTGACTGAGATTTTATGATACTGCTCCCCCTGGGTCTCCTCCCTGACCTGATCACGCCTCATTTTCCTTTGCTGGTTCATCATCCACTAACTGTACCACCACCCTACACCTGGCTCTGTCCTGGGTCCTCTGCTCTTCTCTCTCTACACTCCCTCACCTGGTGACCTCATCAGTTTCCAAGGGTTTACTTATTTCTACAACCATGCAGCCACCACCCTAGTTCAGGCGTTAATCACCTCTCACTGGCACTATCATAATAGCCTTCTAACTGGCCCCTGACACCTCACTCCAATCCTTCCTCCACAGCACAGATATGACCATGTCACTCATTTCCCTCCTCAATAAAGTCCAGTGGTTCCCTATTATCTTTAAGATCAAAGGGAAACTCCTTTGTCCAGTTCCTAATACCCTACACACCCTGGCCTTAACCTACTTTTCCACTGTCCACTCCCTAGCCTAACCTTGTTACTGTTTCTCATACAAGGACCTCCATGACCCATCTCTAGGAAGTTGTACAGGTGTCCCCCATGTCTAGAATGCACTCCCTCTTCACACTACCTCTCAGAAGCCCAAGTTCCCTTCAAGATTCAGCTCAACCACCACCTTTACTGCTACACCCCATTTCTAGTGCCCTCTTTCCCCTCACCTTGCATTTATTTTGTACATATCTATAAAGGTACATGTTGCTTACTCCAAAAGAATGTAAACTCTTAGTAGGCAGATATTGTTTCTCTTCCGTCTTTGTCTTCTCACCTCCACGCATTTATTACATATGCTTGGTGAATGACTGAATTATGTGTGAGAAAGGCAATATGGAATAGTGAAGAGAAAGCGGGCAACAAGGTCTGGGATCAAGTCTTGATTCTGACACATAAGAGTTGTGTAATTTTTTCAACTCCCTAAAACTAAAAATTAGAAACAAATTGGTGATCTACATTGGTATTAGTTTCCTACCCTACAGACACCACAGGCATCTCAAATCCAACGTGTCCAGAAAAGAACTCATATTTTCCCCAAAGCTCATCCATCTTCCAAAAGTCCCTATTACTGGCAAGGCTACCAACATCATTCTAGTCACCCAAGTCTGCAACATCGGGATTATAGTCAGCTTATCACTACATCTTATAGATCAAGTCCAACCCTCCAATTTTACAGAAAAAGAAACTGAGGTTTAGAGAGCCCCAGGTCCAAACAAGTTAGGGCACTACATGGCCTTAAGAAGCATACAACTGACATTGTGACACTGCAATAAGAGAGATGCATGTTACTGTAGTAATTCAAAATGAAAGATAATAGTTTGCGAAGGGGAAAAGCACAGAGGGAAAAGTTTTAATGGGGATCTGGTACATGGAGAGTCCCACTTGGCTTACTCAGTTGATGTGACTCCCATAT
>CM053580.1:337824064-337859468 GCA_028627135.1 Pseudochirops cupreus
AAAAAAAAAAAGAAAGTTCCCTCTATTAACAGATTTCATGATCTTGAAGGCAGAGCAGTTTCAGATAGGGGTGAGGTCTAAAGGTCAAGGACCACTTTTGTGGATGGCTTATGGAAAGTCATCTTTCATTCAGCATGATACTTGCTTCCACTGTCTTTCTCAGATCCTTGCTAAGGTCTTAGGGCATGAACTAGCAGGACAGGGTAGCACAAGGATCGTATAACACATTGTTGAAGTTACCAAGGATGATTAGAGATGATTAGAATGCTTCTGATGGCGATGAAGACCATAAGTCAGGTGCTGAGGAAGTCAGGAAGGTGGGAGAATGACTCTTGGGATGGTAGATGATAGATGGTAGCTGAGCAATGAAAATGAAGATCTTGGCATAGTGATTTGATAGGATCTTATGACTCTCAAAGGAGAGTTTGTGAATGATGTTGGCAGAGCAAGGAGCTGAGAACAGTAGGGGAAAAAAGTATCATCACTGAATCTTTCTTTATTCTTTTCCTTTCTTAGAATGTGAGCTATCCAAAAAGGGAGACTTGAGATACTTCTAAACCTTAGCCACTCTTTTTTTTTAAAAAAAAAAGCAACCCGGTCATTTTAGCAACATAAAATTAAAAAAAAAGTAGAGAAAAACATTCTAAAACTTCTTTTGTAGTGGAACTTTTGTTCTTTTAATTATTTAAGTGAGCTGTATACTTATGACTATAGAAAGAAAAATTTTAATAAAGTGATTGATCTTATTTTAACTAAGAGGTAGTGGATTGGGGCTCACTTTGGAAAGAGTTGTGTGATTTGGCCAGATGAGACTCTGGGAAACCGTTGAGCCCCGCCCTGGCTTTGAAAAACCCAGATGTTGGTGCTTCCCTCTCTGGTAACTGACTAGGAATATGAAGGAGATTGCAATGAGGCAGGAGAATGACATGGGAAAGGGAAAGCAATATTGCCTAATGGGGATGTATATGGTGGACAATATGAATTTGGTAAAAGACATAGTCAGGGGACCTACAGGTTTAAGAGTGTTGCTTGATACATTGGAGAATACCAACAAAATAAAAAACATGGTCAAGGCTTGTTTATCTATCCAGATGGATCAAAATATGAAGCCAATGGGCCCTGGAAAGTATATTTTTGATATTGGATGTGAACAGCATGGTGAATATAAACTTACAGATTTGGAAAGAGTGGAAGAGGAAGAGGAAGAAGAAGCGTCAACTGCTATTCTAAAGTGGAGAGTTCAAAAAATTACCCCATGAGAACTCTGGAAACCAACTCCTGTTGAAGAACCACCTCAGCTTGATGTGCTACCAGAGCCAGAAGAGGCACAAGCTTCTTCTGAAATCGGTGAGGTGACTGATGATATTCAGCCTCTTGAACCTGATTATTCAGAAATAGAAGACTTTGAAGCATTAATGAAACAAGGAGAAAACAATTGAAGAAACAAGAGCTGAAAGCAGAGAGGAAGCATTAAATGAGGAGGAGGAAGAGGAAGGAAAATGATCAGTGTCACCAGATTAAAATGAACAGACCAACAAAGCGTGTGCTGGGCATATATATTACAGCAATCTCATTTTACCTAGTTTGTAAAATTGGTTGATATACTAATAAACACTTTAATGGTAAAAAAAAAAAAGAGGTAGTGGATTCATGGAATATCAATACCATGAGTTACCTATGGATGGATAAGGTCTGGTTCTCATGTACTTGATTTTGTCAGTTCACATAGAGGTGATCTGATGTCAGGATACTGATTCATAATAACCAAACTTACAAGAGATTAATGTATGAATTGGAATGCTGGTTTGTTAATTTATTTTGAGAAATAGTACTCCCATGAGGATTGGAGTGCTTGTGTTGACTGCTAGATTGTTGTCTTTCTAGCAAGATGGTCTTGGTAGGAAATCAAATTAATATCATAAGGGAGTTGAATGATCTCAAGGGAAAACATCCTCAGGCTATGATAGACATATTATTTATATTATTATAGGAATATATCTGCCAAACAAATCAGATAACTTCTTTCTGCTGCCAGCTCACACCAGAATGGAATTGGAAACACACTAACAAATTCTTACTTTCTAACTCTTTTTCTAGACTTCCAGAAGATTCTCACACTTCTGTTTGCATTAGTCATGAACAAGTTAAAATTTCCATGGCTATCATCTCTTGGAGCAGATAATCTCTTAGGTCCTTGTCCAGCTCTAAAACTCATTTGAACTCACAAAATTTTAGCATCTGTAATGTTATCTTATTGAATGATTCTCAAAGTACTTCATACATATAATCATGCCCCTTAGGTTTCTCTCTTGTCATATTAATTTTTGTTATGAGAATTTTAAATTTTGTTCTGTTCTCATAAAACTCCTCAGTGATAAAATACTCATTCTTCTTCCATTATAATTCAGTATTCTTTATGCATAATACCGAACTTCTGACTTTTTATGGTAGAAATACATTTAATTTTCTAAAGTTTTATCCCTTATTTTAGGAATATGATAAAATGCAAGACAAGTGTCATAGATGCATGAAGTTTGTATTATATGCCTTGTGTGCTATGTGAGATAAGCATTTTTAGGCATACTAGTTCTCAATTGTCTGCCTTTCAGAAATCACCCACTGACTTGGCCATAATTGAAATTTCTCTTAGTGGGCTCAGCAGAGAATCCAGGCTTTAAACAGTCAAGGTTTCCCAAATGCTAGCCTCATTTGAGTTGGGCCATGTTTCAGGAGAGGGCTCCTGAGGAGTTCAGGTTGACATATTTAGTCAACATTCATCTTATGAAAAGATTGGTAAAATTCTGGATCATTCGTTCAACTTTCAGAGTTTCAAATGTAAGTGGATTGCTATCTCAGGGCTTTTACTTTATTTCATATTTTGTAGGTCCATTATTTACTGTGTTGGAAAATGAGTTTTCTCTTGGTTAGTAGAGCAAACTCTTTAAAGATACATTTACATTTGTGATTTATAACATAATTTATAGAAAATAAGTGTCTAGATATGCATAACTATTAACTTACATGTGTGCATGTGATTTTTTTTCTTTTAAAAGCATACAATACAGTTGTATTCTATTTCACTATTAGCTTGCTAATTATAATTTTCTAAGAGATTTAATCTTTTATGAAATAATAACAGAGGAAATCAGTTAAGAGTATGTTAAAGTCATTGGAATACTTTTTGATTATCTTGTTAGAAAAATGGATAACTTTTATTTATAGAATGCATTCATAGAATTGATCTTTATGCTTGGAAAGTTAGTGTAATGTAAACTTGGTTCTCAGTATGTGTGCCGAGTACTGTTCTGCCTGACCTATTTTTGTGAATGATAGGCAGCAAACACAGCAGGCTATAGTGGTCCTATCCAAAGTGGGCTGCCTGTAGAGCCAAGCTGTAATGCTAATTTTAAGGTATCTTTAGGCAGCTTAGTTTCACACAGGTTTTCTTTTAGTGTCTACACATAGTATCTATTGAAAATGTCAACAAGATTATTTTTCTCAGCTTCTCAATACATATCAAAAATAACAAAACGTCTAGTTTTAAAAATGTTTTTAGCTTGGCCATTTTTTTCTCCCTTAACATTAGGTTAAACAAAAAAAAAATTCTCCAAGAACACCTCTTCTCCCAATCATGATTTTATCATCATCAATATTTTTGATTTTGTTTTTATGATGGATGAAAGTTTTTTTTTCAAACAGTAATAACAGTTTTTCAGCTTTAGCACAGAACAGTAAAATTCCAAATATAAATGTTTTATTAAAAAGTTTGCTATATGAAAGTTATTGCTAAGCTGTTTGGAGTTTTAAATAGAAATTCCAGGGACCCAAACACTGGACCACAGAGAATGGGTTCACCATTTTTTTTTTGAATGACTTGTTTATTTACTTTTAGTTTACAAGATTCGGGTTCACCATTTTCTGACCAAAATTTGACTTTCTAATGGCATACCAAGATCAGGGCATCATGGGACTTCTGTTACCCTCTCTTTCAGGTTCCTACACACTAAGGAGATGGGAGCCCTGGGATACAAATGGTTTAGGCAATTAATAGGTTCTGAGGTAGAGAATATCTCTGGAGAAAAAAGAATGTAGTCCAAGCGATAATTCATGGAAGCCAAAAAGTGAGTTTGCTCTGGTCACAGAATTGAGAGGGCTAGGTAGAAGTCATGGAAGTCATGTTGGAGCTGTAGACTAAAACTGGGGGGAGGGTTGGCATGGAATATGAACTAATACTATGGAGGAAACAGCTCCAACGTGTCAGTGAATAAGCTTCTCATGCAAAGCCTCTGACCAGAATAGCATCCTTTTTATGGCAGCAGCATCCTGGCCGTGTTTGCCTTTCCCTCAGTTGCATCCAGGCTGCATCAAGCTGACTCATTTGAATGGCATAGTAAAATATGAACAAGGTCCACCGCCTCCAGAGTCATCTGGGAGTGAGACCTGTCCCTGCCTTAGAATTTGTAATGGGCTGTCTTTCAGACTTACTTCTCTCCAGAATCTACCTGTTGAGGATTAAAATCTTTGCCCTTCTCTGGGAAAATGTTTTTTTTTTTTGTCTTTGTAAACTTCTTAGAAATCTTCATCATAGTTTGGGTATATTTCAGTAAATGAAATAAGATATCCTTGGGCTATAAACCTCAAGTCCTGAGCCCCATCTCAGCCTTAAATGGAAGGGGAGACTCTGTGATCAAATTTCTAACATTAAGTACATGGAATCAACAACAATCAGCCAGTACTTATTATGCATCTACTGTGTACAAGGTACTATTGATACAAGTACAAAGAGTGAAATAATCTTTACTCTAAAGAAACTTGAATTCCTTAGGCACCCTCAGTTTGTACCCTAGGATCTCTATAGTCTTATGTAATTAAACATGAGAATCATTTCCATGGGAACATAACTACATCTGACATTTGTAGTTGTAAAACCTGCATATTTCCTGATTTGGGAAATCAAAACCTATAATTCCTGTATTTGTGATTCACAAGAAAACTGTATAGACAGATATGCCATCTGAAATATAAATGTGGTGTAGTCCCCTCTAGTTACCTTTAGGATTTTGAAGCCTGGTTGGGGTTCTGTTTGCTCATGTTAATGCTTGTGGGTCCCTGCCAACTGAATCTCTTCCTTCTTAGAACTGTTAGGATTAATTACATGTCTTCATTTTATAATGAGAATAATAATCATTCACTTAAAATAGAAATCAACTTTATATACCAAGAAAGCATCAAATCTTTCAAGCACAATTATCATCCCAGGAGACATCCTCCCGTGCTCCTGACTTCTCTCCCTCAACTAACTAGGGCCACAAGGCCTTTACTCCTGCCTCCTGGTGTCGTGATCTAGACAACAGATGGGAGTGTCAGACTCACTCATCGGATGAGCACAAAAGGTGCTGTGTTTTGGTTTTGAGTTGCCATTGCAATTTGCCACACAGATCACTGAGAGAGAAAGACTTGGCTGCTGTTACTTCTTGAATAGCATGAAGTCTTCCCAGGCTCTGGAAGGGAGGGTATGACCACAGTGAGTCCTAAGCCATGGGGACAAAACTCAAATCATGTTGTCCAGACCTCTAGTGTCAAAAGTCTGCATCCAAAGGGGAAAAACAAATCTTTAATTCCTTAAATGCCAGTGTAGATGGCATGGGGAGAAAACCCTGCACATCAGTGGGCATTTCCTTCCTCTTTCCTTACAGCTTCTTCCCAGTTGTCTTTTTAAAAATCCCTGCCTTCAAAATATCTCTACCTTGAGTATATATACAAATATCCTGTGAGGGGTGTAGTGTAAATAATTTCAAAGACTTAAAGGGGTTTATAACAACAAGGAGTAAGGCATTAAATGAGAATTAATCGTAGTTGTCCAGTGAATGAGCTACTGAGGAAGATTAGGTTCAGCAGTGCTTAGAACTTGTGCTTTAAAACTCTTGGTAGAAGCATTCTTACAGTATAAAAGTATTAACTTAGTGTAAATATTTAAGTATTTTTCAAATGCTGTGGAAAACACATTTTTTTTTGCCTTGCCAAATTGCGGGCCTACATGATAAAGTGATATTATTGGTACTATATTAAGACTGAGGCAAAAATGCTTAAAATTCATATCTACTATGATATTTTCATTTGGAGCTTTAGTATGATCTAGAACTGAATGTGTTTTTAAAATGAAATCAATCAGCTAACCAGTATTTATTAAATGCCTAATATGTGCCAGGTGTTGAGGATCTAAGACAGGCGCTTATGTTCCCCTGGAAACAATAAGTATGCATATAAGTATATACTGCATAAAGTGAAAAACATGAATATATGCAAAATAGCTACATAAAGGGTAGTTTGAGAGACACTTCCTCATTTTGAAGAATACATTATATTAGGTGAAAAGACTTGTGTTTTCCCTGCAAAATTATTCTTTAATTGATTCAAATTATGCTAGAAGAAAACATTTAAAATAAGATTATCATTGTCTTAAAAAGCTGATGGAAAATGCCTGTCATAGACTATAATCACAGTTACTCTTAAGGTCAGAGAATCTTAATGAAAATCAGAACAAATCTTTTATTCATTTTTCAAAATTGTTTGAATATATAATTATATAGTTCATTTGATATCATATGATGGCAACTTGTGGTACTTTTTCCTCTCCTTGAGAGATGATTGGATATTATTCATTGACTGGGTTTGGATGATGATAGCAAGATCTCAAGCAACAGCTTCATGAGATTTAGTTGTCAGGCTTCTGAAAATCCTATGTATATCCTGATTTTAATCTTTTTTAAAAAATTTATTCATTTCAGAAATTAGATCAGCTAGAAGTGAGGAAACAGGACAACACTTGTAATTTTAATCATTCCTTTTTTTAGCCTTGAAGTGAAGAATGAACTTTTTCCCCTTTGCTTTCAGTGGAGTAGATACAGAATTCATTATTTGAATTTTGAAAAACTTTAAAAGCCCCCAATCAGAAGATTTTGTAAATTGTAGGCAAGCAAACTGAATCCTTCAAAATAAGTTTTTAAAAAGTTATTTGTGTTGAGTTTTTTAAATTTATTTTTTAGTTTAATTTTTTATGTCTATTTTTGTATTAAGGAAGCCAAATTAGTACCTTAAGAGGATTCATCCCAAAGTTAGACACCACCATCTAAATTCCAAGTACACATTCTGGTCAATAGAAAGCATGTTTCTAATGTAAATTTGTTGACTTTGGCGGGGAAAGGAGGGAAAATAAGTGCTAGGATTTATTTATATTTTGAGATAGGGATTCAGTTAGATGACTTATAAGGTCTTGTCTGTCTTTATAATTATGTGATTGTGTATTAGCAAATTTCTTTATTAGTTCTGAATCTCACATGTTTGGTAGTGTAGCAAATTCAACAAATTCTCAGGTCTAAAATGCCACTCAATGCCGGTAGATTGCACAGGATGTTACAGCTAGAAGGAACCTGAGAGATCATGAAGCTTGTGGTCTAACTGGACCCTCCCGTTTTACTGAAAATGCTCTGTTCACGATTACCACGCCTCACTTAACTGCTGAATTGTGTGACCTTTCCTTAGTTCTTATTCACCATGATCTCAGTAGTATGAATCAATCTCTCACTAAACTTAGGGGCCACTCCCTGTGAAACCTTTCCTGATCTCCCAGTTGTGTTTGTTTACATTCTGTATTGATCCCAGAAGAATGTGAGCTCGTGGACAGAGGGACTTTCATTCTTGTCTTTGTATTATGCAGTGTACTTAGGCACCTGAATCTTGTACGTAATAGGTATTTAATTGTTAAACTGACTTTAATCTAAACCTTTCATTTTCTGGCCAAGTAAACTGATGCCCAGAGAGCTGAGATAACCTGCTTCAGGCCACACAATCCAAGATTCAAAACCAGGCCTTTTCAGTCTTTTGACTCCAAGTTCAATTTTCTGTACCATTTATCAACGTGGAATCACTTCCAGATTTAATTTACCAGTGATCCTACCGCTCTCCTGTAGATGATTGGTGTTTAAAGTTACTGACTGAAAGGAAAGCTATGCTATACATATGTTTTGTGATGAGCATCTTTAGAGTTACTATTATTTTAAATACTATTTTCTAGTCCTCCCCTGAGTACTCTGGTATTAACCTAGATTGATATCAGCTCAGTAGCCTCTTTCCCTTCTTTTAGTGCTACTGTTTCATTACATAATTAAATGAATACAGTACAGGTCCTTGTGAGGCTGCCTTGGGTGTCAAGTACACCAGAAACATGAGGAAAAAAAATACAACCCTGATTGTGACAGCCTCAAATGGCCTTTTGGGCTGCAAGAATGAACATAACTATTTATAGAAATTTATAGAAAATTGCAGTTTTGTTACTTTTACATACATTCTTCAAGGATCTGTGGTAGTATTGATGAAGGTTACCCTTTGTTGTACCATCCACATTCTCATGCTACATGACTTCTCTCCATACCCTCCAATAAATCCTCCCAAAGGATTTGTGCGATCTGTCAGGGTCCTTGCTTCAGTTTTCCCAATATTACATGCATACCATGCCTGTTATAATAATATAATGATATTTATATAGAGAGTATTGTGTGCCAGGCACTGTGCTAAACTCTTTATAACTATTCTCTCATTTGATCCTCACGACAACCCTAGAAAATAGGTGCTGTCATTATCCCTATTTTACAGATGAAGAAACCGAGGCAGACAGGTGAAGTGACTTGCTGAGTGTCACACAGCAAGTATCTGAAGTCAAATCTGAGCTCAGATTTTCCTGACTTCAGGCTTGGTGCACTATCCACGGTATTCCTTAGCCATGCTTTGCCTCCACATAAGTTCCATTTCATTTTTCTAGCTATACATCCTGTTGAGACTATCTTTTACCTACTTGATTCATCCAATTCAGAGGTCATAATGTTGTAAATTATTTTTGCTTTAACAACGTTCTCTCCAGTGCCTTTTGAGTGACCTGAAATTTTGATTCCTCGGAGATTGTGGAATTGTATAATTTACAGCTATTTACATAAATTAACTAAAACTTAAGTTAACCAAGTACATTATATTAGAAGTCCTGATTTAATGAGTATAAATTAGTGACTAGTAAGAATAATTTATAATTAAAATATCAAAGCACAAACTTAGGCAATGCTTGGTTTCAGTTGGCAATACAATTATAGTGTTCTATAAACATTTCAACTACTTCAGAAACTTTCTTCTTACACTATTTATTTAACACGTTCCATTTCCTCATTAATATGGCAAAGGTAAGTTGTCTGTGTTGAATGACTGTGAAGGCCAAATTTAATGAGGCTTTATTTTGGTTGTAAAAATAAATATTATTCTACGGACTGGAATAAGGTGTTTTGAAAACTTTTTGTGTTCTTATGTTAAACAAATTATTTCAATTGACCTTTAAGTGGAATTTAAATAATTGGATAAAAAAGGAAATTTTGTGTTGTTAGAACTTGGCATAGTGACCAGAGGTTTAACAAAGAAGAAAATGTCTGATTAGGTGCCCTAGGAACAGAAACTGGGACTTGGACACCTATATTTAGATCACATATCTAATTGGAGATCAGTATTTGTAGATCAGATTTATTTATCAAATGTAAACCATACCTGCTGCTTGGTTTGCTTTCTACTCAGGGAAAAGGAAGCTATATAACTGATTTAAAAAAAATATAACAACATAAATTCTAAGTAAAACTCTCTAGAAAAGAATCCCTTTTAAGAAATTACCAAAGACAATTATTAGACTTTTAAAAAATACCTAAGATCATAGGTCTAGAGCTGGAAGGGGCTTTTGGAGTCATCTAGACCAACCCCCATATTTTACAGATGAGGCTCCTGAGGCCTAGAGAGGTTAGGTCACATAGTAAGAGGCAAAGGTGGGATCTGAATCCTGATCCTCTAAATGTAAATGTAATAATCTTTCTGCTGCACTGTGCCACCTCCATGAATGTCAGCTTTCTTTCTGTTATGACCCTAACAATTGCAAAAACCTTCTAAACAAAATCCCTTTAAGTTCTGACTGCTGAACAAATAATAATTGTCTTTAATGGTATAATTAGAAATAGCTGTAATAGCAAAAGCCTTTTTGAATAAAAACAAACTGAGTTTCAGAGATATATATATATATATATATTATATATATATTATATATATATATATATAATATATATATATATAACATATATATATATATGCTAACTCCTCTGCTTGGGCCAGGGGAGAAGGGATGGAGTGATTCCTGTCCTTACTTAGCCTGCTTTCTGACATAAATCATCTTATTATCATCCCTGTTTGGTGTGCAGAATAGCCATTTTACAGGCAGATATAAGGAAGAACATTAATGTGAAGTGATTAGCTAAGATAATTTGGAGGCTTACTGGTAAACCTGGGTTTGGAACCCATGATACCTAAATTCCTCCGTCATACTTCACACTCTATTCCTGAATATACTCTAAATGTAACTGAGGATTTCCAGTAC
Source organism: Pseudochirops cupreus (assembly GCA_028627135.1). Taxonomy (NCBI): domain Eukaryota; kingdom Metazoa; phylum Chordata; class Mammalia; order Diprotodontia; family Pseudocheiridae; genus Pseudochirops; species Pseudochirops cupreus. Next base: position 337,834,518 of record CM053580.1, read on the forward strand.
CATCTCATCCAGAATAAGATAAGATCCTGCATACCACTAAAATTATGGCTTATGAGCTATTAAATTTTAGAGTAATATATTGTAATAAAACTGGAAGGAACTTGAGAGAGATCTTTAACCCCCTGTGGGACAGATGATCTAACAAAGATTTTAATAAGGTAATTTCCATTTCTTCTCATGCTTCTCTGAGCCTTCTAAGCCCATCACCTCTACATTTCTGGCTCAGCTAGAAGGAGAATATAAAGGTGTGAGGTGGAGATGGGGAGATAATGACAGTCCTGTACTTCAATAATTTTATCACTATGGCTACTCCTTCCATTGACACAAAACACGGCCAACCCATTGTGCCTTAGTAGTCAGTTTCATGTGTTGCTGTGCCCAGAAAAATTCCTTTCCTGGTGGCTGGCTTTCTTATAATAAGTATCTTTGAACTTTACTGGTCTGTTCCTCAGATGACAGCCTGTCACCAGATCTCTACTCTAAGCCATTTCAGCTGGGTAGAAAGAACCTGCCAGAACCTGTGCTTCACTGGCACAGCCCAGGCAGGGGTCACTTTCATCTTAGTCCTGAATTGTTATCTATTCCCAATAGCAAATTGGAGAGAGATAGTATGAATGATGGTTAATACACTATATGTATATAATATGTATGTATACACAAATACACATACATACACATACACATACATTCCGAGTTTCAAAGGGCTACAAAGGTACAGGGAGGAGTTGAGGATGTTGCTAAAGTTGTAAACCTGAGAGACTGGAAAGATGGCAATATACAGATACAAAATAATCAATATGAGAACTAATGGAAGTCATATGACCATTGTGACTCAAATACTCACATACTCTTTCCAGATATATATATGTGTGTATATGTGTGTGTGTGTGTGTGTGTATATATACATATATGCATACAAATACACACACAGACACACATCCTGGGATAGTATACCATGATGGTTACAAGCAAAATTTCTACTCTAAATAATGATAGAATTAAAATATACATTTTGTTCTTCAACCAGCCAGTAAATATTTATTAAGCAGTATGCACCAGGCACCATGCTAAGCATGGGGAATACAGAAAGAGGCCAAAGACAGTCTCCAAGGAACTTGCAGTCCAAGGGAGGAGACAGCTTACAAACAAATGTATACAAAGCAAGCCTTATATACAAGATAAATAGGAAGTAATTATCAGAGCGAAGGCACTAGAATCAAGAGGGATTAGGGAAGGCTTCCTGTAGAAGGTAGGATTTTAGTTGGGCCTTGAAGGAAGCCAGAGAGGTCAGTAGTCTGAGTGGAAGAGTGTTCCAGGGATGGAGGACAGCCAGAGAAAATGCTGTGCGCCAAGAGATGGAGTGTCTTGTTTGTGGAACATGTAGCAGGCCGATGTCACTGAATTAAAAATACTCACTGGGGAGTAAAGTGTAAGAAGACTGGAAAGGTAGGAAAGAACTAGGTTATGAAGGGCTTTGATAAATGTAAAGAGAGAGTTCTGGATGAAAGACTTCTACTAATGAAAATTAGTTACCTTCTCTGCAACTTACAGCATTAGAGCATTGCCTGGGGCACTGAGCCATTAAGTGACTTTCCCTGAGTCACACAGCCAAATATTTGTCAGAGGTGAGACTTAAATCGCAATCTTCCTGACTCCGACGCCGGTTCTCTATTAGCCATGGCATGGTCGGTATTCTAAACTGACACACACATACATGTACACAGAGTCTCACGTTTTTGTTCTCTTTGGGGAGTTGAGAATGGGGAATAGAGCTGAAATAACAAAAATGTGAGAGAATGAACACTTGTACAATTAGGACATTTACAATTAAATAGGCATTTGTAAGAAATCACCAAGTGGCAATTTGTGATTCATTGATATGCTGCTGGTTTGGATATATCTGCAAAGAGTAGGTGAATATTTGAGTCGCAATGGTTATATGACTTCCATTAGTTCTCATGTTGTTTATTTTGTATCTGTATATTGCCATCTTTCTAGTCTCTCAGGTTTACAACCCCAACTCCTCCCTGTGCCTTTGTAGCCCTTTGAAACTCTGAGAATCCTTATCCTAACTCTTATTCTAACAGATGAGTCTCAGGTCCCAGAGCAAGGCTACATCCACCCCTCAGAGTTCTAGGGATGCCTCAGGGGATTTGGGGATGATTTTCTCCTGCCGTCAGCTTAACCTCCACTGGCATGATTCTCAAGACTGTCATCTGATAATTATTTTAGTCATACAGCCTCAAGTAGCTTTTAGAAAGTGGGGTTTACACATTTGGTATAAGAATGGTTGGTATAAAACTTACCTCCAAAGTCTGTGACATATTTTCCCGCAAGTACATAGGGGAAAGCAGCCCAAGCTTAAAGAGAACATATGGCAAAGAGGTGACTCACAGCTCTTGGTTGTTAGATATCCGTTTTTCTCATTCATGAGGGTGCTCAGGAAGTTCCCTATAGTTTCTCTTCTGGGCTCTTCTTGGTAGAGCCATGAATCTACATCTAGTCAGACCTTGTGTCCCAGTGCAGACACTGCTGTCAGCTGCTCTGGGGATGCTGCTAGGGCACTGCTGGGAATATGGGAAGTCCCATATACTCCTGCTCAAGATCTTTGAATCTCAAAAGGGCTTCCTTGGGCCTGCGTGTGGTTGTAGATTGGGAAGGAGGCCAAGGCCAAAGCTGAAGGTATATCCTTTCCTTATTCCTCTCTGCTCCCCCGTCCCCCTTTCCCCAGTAGTTTCCTTGGGTTTTACTCAATCACCACACTGTGCTGAAGCTCCAGAATGAATGGGTCTCACCAGCTTGAATAATTTATATTCAACTCTCAGGGCTTAGCCAAGTTTCCTCAGCCTTTCTGAACTCGTTCTTGTGCAGTTACAGTTTAGCAGTTAGTCTAAAGCCCCAGATTGATTTTCATTGCATGATTGAGCACCTTACCACTTACTTTATGTGAAATGACTTGATTGATTTACTTAATCACCCTCACCCTTATACCTTGTATCACATACTCAGTCAGTTGACAAATAGGTATTCCACAACTTTTCTCACATCTGTTGCCCTCTCATTGCATCCTTCTCACCTGGACTATTGTAATTGCTTCCTAATTGGTCTTTCTGTCTTGATCTCTAATCTCTCCTCCACACAGAAGATAAAGTGATTTCTCCAAAGAAGAATTTATAATTTCATTCTCCTGCTTAATATGCTCTGGTGGCTCTGTATTACTTGTAGGATAAAATGTGAACTACTCTGTTTAGCCTTTAAAGGCTTTTATAACCTGTCCCAACCTACCTTTCCAGCCTTAGTATACATTACTTCTCTTTCCAAGAGTGGTAGTCTAGGCAAACTGGTCTTCTTTTGGTTCCTCTTACACAACACTCCCATCTTCTGTCTCATTTGCTTTATACTGGCCATCCCCTATATACTCCCTCCTTCCCTCTGCCTCACAGAACCTCCTTCAAGACTGAGTTTATATCCTTCTGCATAAAGCATTTCCTGATTCCTTAATCTGCTGGTGCCCTCTAGCCCAAAAGTACCTTGTATTTATTTTGCATTTCAGCCTTTTTACGCATAACTCCCACCAGCATGCTCTGTGGTACAGCTATAGTGGTCTCTACTTTCTTTTCCTTACACAGTAGTTAAACTGTATCTTCCCTCTCCATTTTTGCAAGGGTTGTTCCTCATGGCAGGAAGTCTCCCCCTTCCACATTTCTGCCTCTTGGCTTCCCTGGCTTCCTTCAAGACTCAGATGAAACCCTGTCTTCTGCAGGATTTCTTTCCCACTCCCCCCCTTCCTCCCAGCTGCTGCCTTCCCTTCTACAATTCCATTTCATCTACTCTCTGTATATGGAGAATACCTATTTCTGTGTGGGGTTCCCCCATTAGAACGGAAGCTCCTTGAGAGGAGTTTTTGCTTTATCTTTGTATCCCAAATGTGGTGACACAGTACTGTCCTGTAGATTATGAGCGATTAGGGTGCTGATTGATTCACTTTTTATTCTGTATATAATTATATGCTTTATATCTTACTTACCCTCCTGGGTAGACTATAAGGTCTTGAAATCCAGGGACTTTGTATTCTCAGCACCTAGCACAGTATATATAGTAGGAAAGGGAAAGGGAATAAGGCTTAGCATTCTATCTGCTGTACCACCCTAGGTGGAACTTAAGTGCTTTATGGTTGATTGATCTGGTCTTTAAATCAATTTCCATTCATCATAAATTCTTACAGTTATTTTTCTGAGCACATTTTCTCCTCAAGGTATTAAAGAACATCCTTGTGGTACCTCTTCTCTTATCCATTTTCTCATCCCATCTACACCAAACAATGATTCTAACACTTTGATATTTTAACCAGAATAGCTGGATAAAAATCCCCTTTTATTGTCTTTGGCATTCTTTGCAAGTATCGGGTTCTTCTGGACTTTAGTGTTCCTAAGCTTCGGATAGTATTTGATCCCTCCTGTGTATTCATCCTCAGTTTTGTACCTTTGATTTCTCTGCATGTCTTTTTAACATCCAAATTGTCCAATAGCATTCTCTGTTTAGTGGTCAGCATCTCTCCAGACAACACCCCACCTACCTCTTAAGATGGTGTATTCCCCTCCTTTCTTGAGTTGTCATTTCTTCTTTGACTATATTTTCATCCTTGATATTGGGAATCAGGTCCGGAATAGCAACCATTTTTTGTTTTCTTGTCCTTTTGAAGGATAAGGCCCCCTTTTTATAGTTAAATTAACAGTCTATCATTTTTTTTCTTTTGGATAAGACTTGAGATTGCAGGTATAAGGAAGTAAGAAATTCTGGAGTGAGGAAACTCCTTTTACTAAAAGAAATTAGCACCTGCTCTGCAATTTTTTGTTGTAGAGACATTTCCACGGTCACACAGCTAGTATTTTTCACAGGTGGAACTTAAACTGAGATTTTCCTAACTCTGAGGTCAACTCTATCTGCTAAGCCAGGCTTCTCATTCAGTAGTGAATCCTAAGCCTTAGATATTTGCTTCACTTTCAAATGGTGAAATAGTAAAAAAATAAAAACTTAAAAAAAAAAAAGCTACTGGATACTGCTATAGGAGTGACTTTATTGTGTTCATTTAGAATCTTTGTTCCATGTCTCTGAGGCAGATCCTAGGAGCCCAAATCTAGAACTGGAAGGAACCAGGCAGCTCTCCTCATTTTCTATGTGATAATGATAACTAGCATGTATAGAATACTTGCTGTATAACAGACACTGCACTAAGCACATTACAAATATTATGTCCTTTAGCCCTCCTGATAGCCATGGAAGGTAGGTGCTATTATTCTCCTCATCTTACCATTGAGGAAACTGAGGCAGACAGGTTAAATGACTTGCTCAGGGGCACACAGCTAGTAAGCGTCTGAGGCTACATTTGAACTTGTGCCTTCCTGACTCTAGATCTGGAACCCTACCTACTGCACCCTTGAGCTACAAGAAATTGGGTTCTGTGAAGTGTTTTTTTTCCCATAGGTGATGCTCAAATAGGTAATGTCAAAGACATGCTTGAACCCAGGTCCTTTCACTCCAGAATCAGTGTTCTTTCCGTGGATAGTGTAGCTTAACCTCTCCTTAAATAGTGGATTTGTTTAGTAGGAAAACAAATAGTACTTATTTCCTCTAGGGAGAGTTGCTGTTAATTAGCTCTTCATTCTTTCATGTAATAGATACTTATTGATTGCCTGCTCTCTGCATTAAATACTGTATCAGTTTGGGAGTATGTGGGATGTGGTAGATACAGAAGAAATAATCACACAAAAATTTCATCGGGAGTTCAGAGTTTAATGTCATAAAATATGAAAGAGATAATTTTAACTTGAAAAATGTTAAAGGAAGGTATTATCAAACGACTTCCCTTGTTCATAGAATAACCTGTGTAACCCTTGTAGAACATCTGCTTTTAATTAACGGGATCCTAATGTACTTTGCTGTGTAGAAATAGCTTCAAAATGTACTGAACAAATGTCTCTTCCTTCCCTGAGCTTGTAGATGAGAGCACTGGACTCCAACATTTTTGACCGCATTGGCAAAAAATTTTTGAACATGTATGGGCAATATATGTATGCTTTGTTTTTTTATAAATTATACATATATACTACTGAACTAATAAGTAGCAACATTATAACATTTCTACTTAATAGTAACTAAAGGAGATAAAATGAAATATTTTATTCTAGATTCAATAGAGAGAACCATTTATTGAACAGGAGGGTGACCTAGTCAGATCTAAGCTTAAGGAATAACACTGGGGCAGCTGTATGAAGGATAGATTGGAGAGAGAAGACAGTGGAAGTAGGGAGCCTAATTAGAAGACTATGGAGGTAGAAAAACAAGATACGACAATTCATTGGATAAGAGGGGTAAAGGGAGAGTGAGGAATGAGATGACACTGAAGTTATGAACCTGGGTGCTGGAAAAATGGTGGTATCTTTGACCTTAAGAGGGAAATTTGGAAAAGGGGTGGGTTTTTGGGGAAAGATAATGCAAGAAGATCTGTTATTATTTATCACTACTTATCCACTTTGGTCTATCCTGTGTGACTCACTTGTCCTACTCAAAGCAAAAAGGTAGGGGGGTGGATCACAGAGTATATTCACTGATCACTCTTCCAGAGCACAGAGCTTGTCCTTCAAGGGGCACCTGCTATAGCCAAGAGCTGATCTGGGGTTCAGGAAGTAAGTATATCGGGGGAGGGAGAGCATTTGTCCAATTTATGGTTGTTTGCAGCTGTAGCTATTTTTAGTGAGCTGTGGTGGTGGTTGGGGGTGGGAGTAGGAGAATATTAGTAGATAAGTGTAGTTGTGTTGGAGAAAAGTCTTATGATTGGCTATCATGGGAGAGGTGTGATGTTACTCATCTTTCCATTTTCCTTTTGACTCATAATATCTCTGGGAGTCAGGCCATCATCCCTTAGAGGGTCACAACTAGTGGTCTAAAAGCTACTAAGTTTGGTGTTTTATTTATGTTGAAACTGAGTTGAATCAATTCTAGAGTAGGAGAAAAAAGGAAGGTTAGATATATCTTTTATTTTTCTCTACAATATTTTTATGTTTTGAGCAATTTGAATACTTCATTTCACATTGAACAGGCTGAAGCTGACCTTTTATTTTTTGGTTAACTGTTTATTTAATATCTACAATATGGGGTAAAATTACTTCTCAGTAATGTAAGAAGAATGAGAGATAAGAGATGGACAGCCTAAGTGCTATACTGGTACCAGTGTAATTTTAAAATACCTAGAGGAAGGCCTCCAATCTGTTGAATGGATCATTCATGGAGTATTCATGGGAGTACATGAACAACAGTTACGTAGAATGAGGAGGTCTGGATGGGTTGAAACCTGCCTTATTGGAGGGAATAGCCAAATATATGGATCTGTTGAAGGTAAGTCTAGTGACAGAATGGATTGGAGGTAGGAAACCTGTTAGGAAGCTCGTGTTACTTTGGATGTGAAGTGAGGATTGCCTGGACTATAGTGGTGACTGGTAATAGAGGAAAGGGTTTAAGTTAGAGACGTTTTGAACAAAGGATTAAATATACTTGTTGTCTAGTTGAATGTAGGATATGAGAAGTAGGAAGAATCCAATGCTGAATCAGTAGTGTTACACTAAAATGACTGGAGAATGGCATTAACATTAATAGAAACATTGAAAATGAAATCTACTTTGGGGGATGAACATGATGAATTCTCTTTTAGTCATTTTGAATTTGAAATGATACCAAGGGAAAATGTCCAGTAAGCATTTGCAAATGGGAAATTGGAGCTCAAGTAAAAGGCAAAAAAAAAATTATAAATTTGGGAGTAATTAATGAAGTTAGTTCACCAAGATAAAGAATGTGAAGAGAGTCCTGACAATACCCACAATTAAGGTATTCAGAGAAGAAAATAGGAGTTGGAAGATAGGTAGGAGAAAAATCATGGAAATAATATCATGGAAGCTAAAACTTTACTGTTAGCAATTTTAAAAATTATATTCATGTTATTAATCAAGTATTATCACCCCCATTTTTTAAATGATGAAATTGAGGATCAGAGAGAGTGAGTGACTTGCTCAGGGTCACATTGCAAATGTTAGATGAAGTACTTGAACCTTGGACTTCCTCACTCCAAGTTCACCACCGACAATATCACATGTGAAAGAGAAATCAAAGAGGTTTAGGAATGGGAAACAGCTCCTGGATTTTACAAGATGGGGGTCATTGGAAATCTTTAAAAATTCACCTCCAGTAGTGTAGTGGATTCCATATTGTAGAGGTTACAGAGAAAATAACTAACATTGATAATCCTTTGCTTTTGTTCTTTTTGAGATGGGTAGAACAGTGTGAATTTGAAAGGAGTAAGTATGGAACATGTTAACAGAAGGGCTGGACTACCCTCTAGGAGACCAGGCTGTTTTCGTGATGTCAGGTCACTGGAGAGGCTGGGCTGGAGTGGGAGGAAATGAGGAAAAAAAGGACTTTCTAGAAATTGATTTGTGTGATTTGCCTTTTGCCATGTCCTCAGAGGTGTGGCCAGAGAAACCTGGTGGGGAGCTGGTGAACGGCTTGCTGGACAGAAAAAAAACTACCCAGAATTTCCTAGGGTCTTTTTGACTATTGCAAAAAGCCAGTTATGTCTTAGGCACCGGAGTAGAGAGGGTTGGTGATGGTAGAGTGGGGGGTAGGAAGATGGAAAGATACGACTTGGCATTTGGATGGCTCTGCTCTTGCCTTTGAACTGACTCGTCTCCCTAAAAAATGGAAAGACTCAAGCAACTAACCTATCCCTAAATGTCCCCTGGGAAAGTATGATCATTTCAGACTCTCTGGCTGCACTGACACATATTCCTGCTTAAAAGGGGAGTCCGTGAATGTGACCTTCATTTGTGAGCTTCACTTTTTGATTGATGATCGAGGTTGAGGGAGAATAAAGGAGGAAAGGAAACATCACAAGGTTGTTCAGGAGATGGGTCAGCAAGGAAAAAATTACATGTTGTACTGCCTTCTATTGCAAGTATGCTGTTTATGACTTTTTTGAGAGCTATTCTTACTTGCTGCCGTTTTTAATACCTGAACAACTGGGAGAGAGAACTTATAATCCTACAGTCATTTGGCTTGTCATCTTAGAAAGTATTTTTAAACCATAACACTCAGTCTCCACATGTCATTTACAGCACAAGAAGGACTTTCAATGTTAATATCTCCAGACTACAGGCGGCAAGCACTAGATGTTAAATATTTCTTACAACCAAAGTAAATGTTACCCCTGAAAAACATTTTAAGATGTTTTCCCTTTAAAATTGACTTGAAGTGTTGTGTTTATTACAATAATAATTTTTAAAGTTGCACGATGCTGTTTTCAAAAGATAGCAGTCAACAGTCACTGATGGTGGAAACTTAAGTGCTAGTTGATTGTTTTACTTATAAAAATAGAACTATTTAATTTCTTTGGATAATGACCCAAAATATTTACAAAGTCACCAGTCAGTGTTTGTGCCTCTCTTATATGTGGTAACGTGCCGTAGCTGAGAGAAAAACACATTTGTAATCAGGAGACACAGGTTTGAGTTCTTGCCGTACCTTTTGGTAGCTATTATTATTATTATTATTGTTAATTATACCCATGGCAAGTCATGTAACTTCTCTAAAACTTAGTTTCCTTGTCTGTAAATATCAGTAATGATAATGTGTGAGCTGCCCATTTCACAAGGTTATTGTAAGGAAAGCACTTTACAAAGTAAACTTTAGAACTTACTGTGTACTATAGTTATTTGTGTCTCTGCTGCATAAAGGGTTGGACTTGGAGTCTCGAAGACTTGGGTTTTAAGTCTGCCTCAGACGCTTCCTCGCTCTGTGACCCAAGCAAGTCACCTAATGTTCTTCAAATTCTGTTTCCTTGCCTATAAAACAAGGGCAGTAATAGCACCTCCCACCAAGGTTGTTGTAGGATCAGATGAGATAACACATGTAAGTGCTTTGCGAAACTTAAAGCACCGTGTAAATGACAGAATAATAAATACCGATAATTGTTATTACTGCTAACTCTGTGACACCATCGACTCTTCTATACTATTTAAATTTCCTGTCTTGACCAGTATGTGATAGAGTATTTTGCAGATATTAAGTGCTTAATAGGTGTTGACTGGATTGAATGGATCATTTTGAATAAGTTGCATATTTTAAAATAAGTACTTTTTAGAACCCATAACCCTGAGGTTACCTCTCAGGGTCTTGAAAAAGGAAGCTGCAGGTGTCCTGGTCAATGGCTCCCACAGCTGTTCCGCTGCAATTAGAGGCCCTTCTTTCCTGCTCTCTCCTCATGTTCATCCACTACAATTGGATACGCTTTTGTCTTCTGTCAGAACTCCAGACTCCCATTTCAGGGGCTGATCTCAGGAAAGGCAATCATCTTCCTGAAGAGTTTGTATAATTTGTTAGGAGGCAAGAGATATGGCAGTTAAAAGGACACTCACTGGCAATACAATGTAATAGTGGTATTATTTGCATGGAATTTTTAAAGAAATGTAAATTTTGATTCCTAAATGAAGAAATAGTTTGGTTTTTATTTCTTTTTGACTTGGAGCAAGACTGTGTGATAAGTCATAAATAAAGATATTAAGCTAAATAGAATTAAAAACTGCCCATTCTTCTTCTCATGTGATAACATGTAGCCATTGAATTTATTTCAACCATTTCTGGTTATATGATGGTTTGGAATAAAGAAGTAGTAGTGGTCTACTTTTGTAAAATTTATAAGTGTTTCAGAGTTTGTCTAGACTCCAAGTTAAGTGATTGAAAATCTTCCAAAAGCAAAAGTGCATTGTACTGGAAAGAAAGAAATGTGTTTTATTAAGTGACTGTTGTAATAGTGGGATTCAATCTTTCATCATTAGAAGGAAGCTACTAAATTAAGGATCCTGAGTTAGGGAAAGTGGCATCCTCTGGATAATGCCAGCTGAACTCTAGAATAGAACCTAGCATTTCAAACCTTGAAGGAATCTTTGATTATCCACTGCCACCTTCTCATTTTACACTTGGGAAAACAGAGGGTCAGAGAGGTAGGAAGATTCCTGCAGAGGCATCACAGTCAGTAAAGTAGTAGAACAGGACTTAGACATATCCGGGTCTTCTGAGTTCAATGCCATGGTTTTTCCTCTAACCAGAAAACAGCTGTCTTTGTATTCATGAGACACTGTGGCATAGGGGAAAGAGTGCTGTAATTGGAGTCAGATAATCTGGGTTTGAATCCTGCTTCTGCTGTGTAGTACCTGAGTGATCTTGAGAAAGTTGATTTCTCTCTCCCTCTCCTCTTCTCTCCTTCTCTCTCTGACTCAGTTTCCTCATTCATGTTGAATTTCTCTGATGTCATTGTCTTGAGCCCCCATGCTGGTGTGTTTCCCCCCTACTTTATCTGCTCTAATGCCTGTCAGTTAGCTTTTATGAAGAAATAATTACTGCAAAGATATGCAGACAAGAAGTCCAGTTGTTTTCCCCAACACCTAGTGAAGCACTGTCCCTTTTACTACCTTCATCCCTGGAGAGAGTAGACAAGACTTAACAAAACTCTGCAGAGCATTCCTCCAGCCAGGTTCACCTCCAGATTCAGAGTGGCCAATGGATAGATGAGTCTGCATCTCTGCTGCTGCTGGAATGGGTCAGCCAGGTCACTTGGGACTTGATTATCTGGCTTCCAGCACATCATGGCATGGACCAGACCAGACCTCTTAGTAGCTCACTTTCCTGACCTTTCAAAACTCATAAGATCATGACTATTCCAAATCTCCTTCACCTAAAGTAGGAGAGAATAAATGCAAAGAGGCAGATAGCAAAGCTTATATTCACACCTGTCAGCCTCAAATGGGGAGGGTCTGATGCCTCTCCTCTTATGCTCTTGACTCACCAGAATGCAACTAGGCAGGGGAAGAAAGAGGCCAACCCCAAGGGTCAGGCTTTGGCCAACTAATAGCTTTTGAAAGCCCCTCAATTCTGGCTACCCAGTAGTCTCTGTCCTCATCATGTTGGATAGAAGACTGCAGCCAACTACAGAATACCTGGATGTGCTTCAAACTGGGGAGCCGTAGGCTTTCCCTACACCTCTTCTGTGTATAGGATTGTGTCTCCTGCTTCCTTTTCAGGTACACAGAGCCTCCTAATGCTCTTTGGATTGTCCATTTTAACCATGTTCTCTGGGTATGTCTCATAGATCCTATAGTGTGTCGTTTTCCTACCTGGCTTGGCTCACACTCTGCCCCAAGTGGGAGAGAACAACTCCGATTGCTCCCTCACACTCTCTTGTAAAAAAGACAGCAGGCAACTCAAAGACAAGATCATTCACACGTTTTTAAATTAATATAAAAATCCAGCAAATGTAGTCTTTTAACTTTTTTTTTTTTAGCACAATTAAGTAGAAGTAAGGCAGGAATGGAGTAGGGACCACCTTTCCTTTCCTCCTATCAGGTTTTCCTTCAGCACTTCTTTTATTGTAATGAGCACCAGATCCTCCCAAACAAATCCATAGCCATGCACCTATCTGCTGGTTTATGCAGAGGTTACCTCTCAGAGTTTTGAAAAAAGAAGCTACAGGTGTCCTGGTCACTGGTTCCCACAGCTGTTCTGCTGCAGTCGGCTGCACTTCTCTCCTCTGATGGCCATCCTCCACACTTGGATCGGCTTTTGCCTTCTGTCAAAACTCCAGACTCCCACTTTAGGGGCTGATCTCAGTTTCCTTTCTTCCCAAATTGGGAAGAGCTACAAATTCCAGAGGGCTTTGTGGTCAAATCACCCCTGGCTATGGGTAGTTAAATGCATATTTGGCAAGACCCTTGGATGTTTGATACTAGAACAGTGACAGTCAGGGGTGTATTTAGGATTCCAAGTTGTATTGATAATAATGAAAGTAGAAAACAAGGAGTTGGATTGATGTAGTTCACAGAAATAGATCATGAGAAGATTGAAATGGATTTATAAGTAACTCAGTCTTCTGTACCCTCTATCGAATAGAATATCAAATACACCTATTGGATAGTCACTTCTATCAAATAGATAGAAATTATAAACCACAAATTAACGTTATCTATGTTGTACTAGGTTTTTTTTTTGCTTAATTTGTTAAACATTTCCTAATTACGTTTTCACTCAGAGGTTTTGTAGTGAGTTTGATACCTCTATTCTACACTGACCCTTGCTGAAATTCTTATAGAAAGATAAGTTATATCTAATTATTACAGTCTCTGGAGAAGAAAAAATTGTAGTTTTCCTTTAGAGAGTTAGTTTTAGCATCTCTTAATCCTTAGAGTTAAAAGCAAGTTCTTTCTAATATTGGGGCAGTCAAATGATGAAATGGATAAAGTACTGTGCTCGGAGTCAGGAAGACCTGAGTTCAAATATGACCTCAGACACTTCCTGTCTGTGAGACCTTGAGCAAGTGACTTAACCTTTCCCTTTTGTCTCAGTTCCTTCACTTATAAAATGGGGATAATAGCAGCACCTACCTCCCAGTGTTGTGATTATCAAAGGAGATAATAATAGTAAAGTGCTTAGCGCAGTGCCTTGCACATAGTAAGTGCTATATAAATCTTAGCTATTATTATTTTTAATATTTATTATCCTCATTATAATTATATTCTAATCCGAATTTCTTCTGACGTGTTCTATACTCTCCTCATTGAACAAAGAGAATAACTAACTGCCCTATCTCCTCAGCCTTAATTTTTTTCAGCTATACTGTCTTTTATTGTATCAAGTAATAAGCATTTATTAAGCACCTGCTGTTTGCCTGTTAGGTAATGTGTTTACAAAGACAAAAACGAAACAGTACCTGCCCTCCAAATAGTTTATGTTCTATCAGGGGAAATAATATGTATTTCTAAAATTTTTTTTTCTTAATAAGTTTATGTATTTGAAAAATATTTATCAAGTAAGCAGAGGGTACTTACAGTGGAAAAGCAGGGTTGGAAGGGGCCTTGTGTAGGAGGAACATTTGAGCCGAGCTTGAAGACGGGGATTCTCAAAGGTAGAGGTGGGGAGGCAGTCCATTCCAGGAATGGGGGACAGCTTTAACAAAAGAATGAAGACAGGAGATGGAATGAATAACATGTACAAGGAACAGCAAGCATGCTATTTAGACTGGAATGTAGAATGTGGGAAGATAAGCAATGTGTAATAAGCATAGAAAGGTAGGATGGGGTCAGCAAAGGAGTTTGCCAAGCAGAAAAGTGTGTATTTCATTCTAGTCATCTGGGAGCCACAGGAGCTTTTTGAGCCTGGAGCAATAAATGGGCCAAGTCTGCAGGTATCACTTTAGGAAGACTGTGAAGGATAGATTGGACAAAGGGAGAAACTTGAAGAAGGAAGGCATATAAGGAGGATATCACAATGATAAAGGCTTAAACTCAGGAGTGATGCTCATGTCACTGGAGAGAGGGAGGGGGGTAAATGCGACAGATGTTGCAGAGAAAAAATTGACAAGACTTGTCAGCTAATTTTATATGTGGGCTCAGGGAGTGAAAAGTCAAGGAAAACTTCCAGATTTTGAAATTGGGTGATTAGAAGGTTGAGGGGGGGACCCCCTCAGCAGAAATAGCAAAGTTTGGACCCAACATTAAAACCCTTTAACTAATTAAGTACCTACAAAATAGGTTTATGTGGTGGGTAGTATAAACATTATCTCCATTTTACAGATAAAGAAATTGAGACTCAGAGACATTGTAAATTGTTTAGTTACATACCCTAAACTAAGAGATCAAAGAAAGAGGAAAAGGACCCATATAGACAAATATATTTATAGGAGTTCTTTTTATAGTCACAAAGAGCTAGAAGGGGGTGCTCATCACTTAGGGTACAGCTAAAACAAATGACTGTGATACGAACATAAAATATTTTTTGCTCTATAAGAAATGCTGAAACAGTTGATTTCAGACAGACTTGAAATTATTTGTATGAACTGCTATATATAATAAAGTGAGGAGAACCAGAAGAACAATATATACAATAACAACATTGTAAATAAAAGCAACTACAAGAGACGTAGGAAGTCTGATTGGCGCAATGATGGTGACACAGCGTTGGTCAGATGAGCCCTGCTACCAGCTCCTGAGAGAGAGGGCGACGACCTCTCCGTGCAGAATGAGACGCCTGCGGCCAATATGTAGATTTGTTTTTCTTGAACTTTTTTTTCTTGTTTTTCTTGAACTTACATATTTGATACCAGAGTTTTGTTTTTCTTTCAGTTGGAGTATTGAGAAATAAAAGAAGGGTAGCGATAAAGTTACCAGAATAAAAAAAAAAGGAAAGAAGGTCATTGAAGCATTTTAAAAAATTACAGAAGAAAACAGAAGGAAGTTTGGTTGGGGGTGAGGTGTAAGGCAAGAATAAGCAGAAAAACTTTGAAAACAATATTGAATTTATCATATATTGAAAAGTAAAAGCAAGCTGTACATAAAACATTTTCAGCTTAATGTACAGTTGTTTTTAGGGTTTGCTTTTTATGGGGAAATACTTGTTTGATTTGGTGTTAAGTCCAGAATTAAAAAATTTGGAAATGTTAGTAAAGATATTTATTTTTAAAAATTAAAGAAAACCCCAAATAATTAAAACAAACAAACAAACATAATGACAGATCTGAGGTTTGAACCTAGGTGTTCTGATTCTAAGTTTTCTATTTGTTATAGAAAAAAAAAGTTCCTAGATGATATACAAGCATGAATTTATGTAATTTCAATTAAAAAAGAGAAACACTACTCTAAACCATATTTTCCTAGTTTTGGTTCCGGTGTGAAAATTAATATCTTAATAAAATTTGACCATTGTTTTAAGTAATTTGCTCTAGCAGATATGTCACTTGATTCTAAGAGGAAGTTAGATTATCCTGATTATTCGATTAGCTTTTTATAAAGATGTGATTTTAAAATTCATTATGTCATATTTTTCTGATGTTCTTAAAATAGACATTTTTGAAATTATATGGAAATATTTGCAGATATCGAAATATGTTTACTGGATTTTTTCCAAAATTGTCACTATTTTAAAGCTCTGTTTTGCATTTTTTCCTTGTTTTTAGTCCCCTCACAGAGTTTCTTTCTGTGTTTTTGACTATAATTGCTAGTTACTTAGCAATAATTTTAATTAATTTCTTCAGAGTCCTTGTCTCCTTTAGATTCAGGGAATCATTAGGTAGCAGCTGGGCCCTGTGGCAATAGGGAGTAGTCTTATTATTCAGGATACAAAAAAGATCAGAATTTTGACATTATTTTGACATATGTCTGTTTGGGCCATTTACTAGGATTAGAGATTTTGTGTTTTAACACCTGCTATACTGTTTTTATCATTTGTGTATTTTAAAAAAAATTCTGAGATGCCTTGTTACACAAATTAAAAGTGTGGTTTGGGGATTGATTTATTTTGTTCAACAGTTTATCTCTATTGCTTTATACTTTGCAGTCATATCAATAAATGCACCAACTAAACAGTAATGTTTGTTAACTCATATATGTGGCTGGTATAAAAAACAAAATTTTTGATTTATTACTAAGAAATTCTTATATGTTTTCTGTGCTAGGTTTGATTAAAAATTTTATGCTTTTATTAATAAAACAATTCTTATACTGGGTTTAACTATTTAGTTATTCTATGTATGAACTTCCTGAATTTGTTGTTTCATTTGATAATAATAAAATAACTTTTAAAGCGTTAGGTTAATTAACCCTCTTTCTTTTCACCTAGGTTAGTGGAAAGGTGGGGGCACATAGGAGTTGACTTTCATACACAGTAAGGGTGGAGTAGAGTTAGGAGTAAAACCTGCTGCTTTGGATCGGTGTTCTTTAGTTTTCTTGAAAATTGGTCAGCAGACCTGCATTATGTACCCTCATGTTGGAACTGGAGTAGATGGACTTCAAATGCCAGAAAGATGTTAGAAATAGCAAAGTGCTGAATGAACTATAATTTGTAGGGCTTTCTTAAGCTTCTTGAATGCTGATTGATAATGATTCTTTAGAAATTTCATCCCTGTCCTCTCTGCCAAAGGAATGATAGCCCATTTCACAAGGGTTTAAGGGGGGAAAAAATTACTGCATCATCAAAACAGAATTTGATTAGTTGGATCATACTTGGGAGAACGAACATTGTGGCCTTTGTATAGTGATGCTATTCTGACTCTGGAAAATGATAGTTTTAAAAATAAATGAAAGTGGAGGGAGTGGGGGGAAGATAGGGAGTGGAAAGGGGAGAGGGAAGACATGGTTGTGGAATGCAATGTAATTAAAGAAAATCTTCCTATTTTTTAAAAAATATCCAGAGGTTGAGGTCTGTTATAGCCTGGTGCTTTGATAGAGGAGCAACAGTGTGCCTTCATTTTTTTCTTCACACTTCCAGGACACTCATTTAAATGTTGGCATTGGATAGAATTCTGGGTCTGGAATCACAAGATCTGAATTCATATCCAGTCTCAGACATTTCCGAGCTGTGTGACCCTTGTTACCCGCTGCCTGCCTCAGTTTTCTCAGTTGTAAAATGGTGAATAATAATAACTTCTCTCACAGAGTTGTTTTGAGGATCAAATGAGATATTTATATAAGACTTAGAACAGTGTCCGACACTTAGTAAGTACTATATAAATGCTTACTCTCTCCCCGACCCTTTTATGGCTTGCAACTTCTCTGGGTCTTCACATCCTGTGCCATTGTCCTGTCTGTCTTTTGATAAATTACCTATAGATTTATAGGATGCCTTCCTCGGATTCTTTTAATGCTTTGAGAATAGAATCACAAGATCATAGGATCGTAGGTCTAGAAGAGGAAGGCATTTAGTCCAGCCCCCTCATTTCCTCATATGAAGAAACTGAGGCCCATAAAAAGGTGCCATAGAGGTGGTAAAGTAGCAGATTCAGCACTTGAACTCTCTGGTCTTGGGATGCTGGGTTCAGTGCCTTTTTTCACAATACCCTTCAGTAGCATTTGGGCTGTCCATTTAATTTCTCTTGTTCTGGTCTGAGGGTTCTTAAGCTGGCTGTCTGGTGAAGCCTAGGAACCCTTTCTCAGAATATTTTTTTAAAATCATAAATGAAAGATATGCTAAATTTCATTTAGAGATTAGTAAAAATAAAGATATGTATTTTTTTCCCCTAAGTTTGTAGACTTAGAAACTTTTTTATCCCGAAGCTCACTCCAGCCCTGAAATTCATACTTTGAAAAGTACCTTCTGCCACTCTGACAGGGGCAGTTCCTCTTAGACCCTCCATTTACGGAGGGTACCCATGTTAGCCATTTCTCATTCCTCTCTGGGCAGCAGCACTAGAAATTTTGTCTAACAGGCCCCACCCAGACTGGGGGTCTTTATCTCCCCTGCAAATTTCAGCTTCCTTTATTCATTGTTCTCCCTCAATAGAGTATAAAGACTTAAGCTACTTGAGACCAGAGACTGTCTTTCTGTCTTTTCTTTTTCTTTCTACTTGTGCGCTCAATTCTACAGGCAACTAGATGGCTCAGTGGATAGACCACTAGGCTTGGAGTCAGGAAGATCTGAGTTCAGATCCTACTTCTGACACTAACTGTGTGACCTCGGGCAAGTTATTTAATCTTTGTTTGACTTAATCCACCTGAGAAGGAAATGGCAAACCCACTCTAGTATCTTTGCCAGGAAAACCCTTCATAGAGAGTATGGTACACTGAGTCCCGAAGAATCAGACACAACTGAATGACTCAACAACAACAGTCAGTTCTGCTGAATATGTACATATGTGTTCCTAAAATTCACCAAACTATGCAGAGTTGTGCAATAAGTCACAAGACTTATGGGAAAAAATGGGGTTAAGGGCACAGCACTCAAAAACATTATCATTAATATATTAAAAAAATAGGAACTTTAAAAATGCTGGCATGGTTTTATATATGTTAAATGATTAATTGCATAATACTAAAATAAATAGTGGTGGCACCTGTAGCATCATGCTGTTACTTGGCCTGTATCCCAGTTCTCATGAGGCCTGGGCAGGCAAAGTTAGGGCCTACTATTGAGATGGAGCCTCTGCTGTGAACAGGTGGTGGGTTGGTGGAGTGAGTGTTCCAACCAGTCTCTTCCTACAGCTCCTACTTTACTAGAGGATAATATAATAAATATGGCATTTACGCTGAAAGAGACCCGAAGTTCGATTTCGAAAGCAGATGTTAGAAAGGTTGCAGCTTGTGAGATATTGATTGGGAAGGTGCAGTTTTCTGAGTTCTCCTGAATGAAATTGCACGTAAGCAAACTTGATATTCAGTTCTACACGAGTTATTTCCTAATACATCAATTCTACTAAAACAGATTCTTGTTTTTAAAGTGTTATAGCAGAACTGACTATATTTGGCTTCCTAATGCTTAGCACAGTTCCAGGAATATAGTAAGCATTTAATAAATAATTGTTGACTAATTAATCGATTTGTTATTCTTAAAAAAGCTTCAATTATCGTATATTCAGAAGCATTATATTTCCTTGACTACTTAGTTTCTCAGGTGGCTAATATGAATTTCACACCCCCCCTACCTATAAGATGATGTGGTCAGGGTACTATCAGTAATTACTTCCTTCCTGGATCACAGTAGAGCAAAGGCTGTCACTTTATATTTTTTGATTATTATTCTCTAAATACATTCCTCTTTTCTGCATACAGAGCCTTGTGGTAATATCCAGCAGCTAACTCAGTCAGGTGACATTTTATTATACAAAAGTATCATCAACCAACAGGCATTTACTTAATACCAACTTTGTGCCAGGTACTGTAGTGCTGGGGACTGTATTTGCACACTTAATACATATAATCTGCAAACTTTAAAGTATTTTTGAAGCATTTTACTTCTGGACTCAAAGAATACTAAAGCTTATAAAAGTTTTTCCATTCTACAAAATGTATGGTTAACCTTTTCCACATTGAAAGTCACTGAGTTGACTTGGGAAAGTCACTTAAGACCTTGGGCAAGTCACTTAACCCCAATTGCTCTGCCTTCTCCCCTGCAAAAAAATAAATAAATGAAGTCGCTGAGTAAATCACTAGGCTGCAGAAATACAGTACTAAGCTAATACTTTATACTGTTTTCTTAATGTTTTTAGGTCATACTCCTGTAATTTGCCTGGTTACTTTAATGAATGTCTCCTATTTCTCCTTGATCTTCACAGTTCTCTTTTCTTTTTAATATTTTTTCTTTATGGATTTTGATTATACGTCTTGGTTATTATTTCTTCCGTCCTCCCATAAGCCTGGGAATTGAACTATTTGTTATGAAAAAGAAAAGTAGTTAAGAAAAAAAAATCCATTGAGTGACTTGGCCTAACATTATTTCAGTATTCTGCCTTTATATCTCCTCGCTTCTCTGCTAGAAGGAAGATTCCTTTTTTTTTTTCCATCAGATATGTTGCCCATAAGAAAGCCCTAAGACTGCAACTTCAGAATTGCTATGTAACTTTTGGCAAGTCATTTAACTTTTACGGCTATCATTTTCCTTATATGTAAAATAAGGGGATTGGACTAGGTCACCTCTCAGGTTCTTCCCAGTTCTAAATCTCCAATTTTATGATAAAATAGAGCCATATTTCATATATCAAGACTTTTGGGCTATCATGTTTATTGTAAATACTTCCTCTAATCTGTGATTTTTGTTTTGTTTTTGTTGTAAAGAATTTTTTAAAATTTTAGTATAATTAAACACATCTGTCTTGTTCTTATATAGAAAAAATTATCTACATGCCACAATTAATATAATTCATATTATTCCACGATCCCATCCTGTGTGACTTTATTTTTTAAAATTGCCATGAAGCTAGAATTCATAGATTGAGGTAAATGTTAGGAAGATATGGTTTCAACTTCATTTTCCAGCAAATCCTGACCAGTTTTCCAAAGTGCATTTGTTAAATAATCCTTTTTCCAGTTTTTATTTTCAATACATTTATTAATCAGTGATCTTACATGTGCATTTGGATGTCTGGTATATCTATTTTACTCCTTTTATCATCTCTACTTTCTGTCAAATACCAGAAATTTTTTTTAATAATTGGTTTTGTGTGTGTGTGTGTGTGTGTGTGTGTGTGTGTGTGTGTGAGTGTGTCAGTGAGAGAGAGAGAATAATATGCTTTAAAGCTTAGGCCAGAGAACATTTAAAAGACAGTGAAAGTAATAATACCATATGTCAAACTTTTTGAGATGCAGTCATTGTTATTCTTTAAGTAAATTTTTATCACTGAGTATATCAATAAGAAATTAATTTCTAATGATGGCCTTTCAAGTATTTTGATAGGCTGGTGAGAGAAGGTATTGTAACTCCAGTGTTTCCATTTCCATGCTAAAATGTGGACACCCTTTATGGGGTATCGTATTAAACCATTATTAGCTCGATTCATAGGATTTCTTTTCTAATAGAACAGGTCTTTCCCCTCACCACCTTTCCAGTTTACTTGAAGCAGTACTTTTATTTTTCTTGTGGATTTTTATTTTTTTATTTTTCAGTAACATGTTTGGTAGGTGTTACAAATCTCAACTCTTAGGGTGACTATAACTTTTGGTTTTCTATTATCATCTGACGATATTAAGGCAACGTACAAAAAACTTACATAAATTAATTAGAATGGGTTACAGGATGGGTGAACTTTCATTGGAAAAAGAAAGAGCTCTGGGTCCAGAGCTTAGGTCTCTGATGGGGAAAGTCAGGCCTGAATGGGATGTTTTGGTGGTAGTAGTGAGGAATGGAACTACTGGGGACAAGATCAAAGGCACTGAATATCTGATGAGGGATAAGGCTATATCAAGATAAGAGGAAAAGGGCCATGGAATTGGGAGTCAGGAGGGTATTGGAAAATCACGTTATTTTACAATTTTTTAAAGATATAGATCTTAGTGAGAAAAAGGATGATACAGTTCCCTTAATTGAAAGGAGCAAGATCATTTTTTCCTCTTTAATTAAGATTATTTCTTGAATTTTGTCTGGTTGACTGTCTGCCAGGAGTTCGAACTGCTGAACAAGAGCCAGTTGTCAGATTTTCAACGTTAGCATTTACACCTTGGAAATTGGCAAATGCTAACAGAATGGGACTTCATTTAGTGCTTTGTTGATTGTATAGACCTAAGAAAGTGATGGAGAAAATTTTAATAATGAAAGTTAAACTTAAAGGTATGTCTGCCATATAATTTTTTTAGTTTGGTATTACAACATTTATAAAAATAATGCTATGGGTTAATAGAAACAACAAAGAAGCAAAGAATTAAAATGCAAACTATGTAAAATCCCAACTAAAACCCAAAAACGACCAATGCATTCATTCAGTAGCTAACTAAAAGCCCAAGAAAGACAACACTCTCAATATGATAAAGTACTGCGAAACAATTGGCAATTTTCAGTTAATAAAAATTGTGAGTTTTGCATCTTGTATCCTTTTTTCAATCAGGAAAAAAAAATCCTTTTTGAATGTTATATAACATACACATAAAACAAGATAGAAAAATACATTACGAACTTGTAACAATGGCTGTAAATACATTATCTTACATGTTTCTCATAGGCAATAGGTTGGTTATGGTACACACATAGCATGAAACTACTAAGATAATAAAGAATAGACAAAATACATGTCAGCTGTATGGTAGCATACAAGTGACACTCCCATCTACCCACTCTAAAAAAACTACATAATGCTGTCAGAAAAAAGTCTTAAAACTACATATTTTAATAAGAAATAAATTCAATAAAGAGTGATAATACTGAGAACCAAGGCATTCAGAGATTCCAAAAGTCATGCTTTTTTTAGTTGATCCAAAATTTTGTCAACTAGGTTTTCAAAAGTTTGTTTAGAGCAAACGTTACTCATAAATATCACACGTGTATTTCATACGCTTACTTTCTTCCCAATAAAAGATCTTTGATAAACGTCTAAAATGTCCAGGTTTCTCATAGCTGAGATGAAACTGGAACAAATACTGGTATCTTTTAGCAAATCTCTCCTCAGATGTTTTTGAGTGTTGTGAGTTTATTCAACCAACCAAAATTAAAATCAAAATGGCACAGCATATATTGTGAGGAAATCAAAATGTTGTATATGTAACAGGAAGACAAAGCAGTGACTCATTAATGGAAAACTGATTGTTAAACATTTATCAGCACATCCCTGACCTTCTTCCATATGTCCTTTCCCATAAATTTGGCACAAGCCTGTGATCCCAAGATACTTGTTCCCTGAGTTATCAGGTGCACATGTGAGTACACAAACACATGTGAATGTACACATACACAGCTGTCCGTTATGAGGTAATTGGTACTGAAGTTCAATCTGAACTCGCTTTCGCAGTGCCCTAATGTATATGTTGACCAAAAGAACTGATGATGATGTGGAGCACTGCGCTGGAGGTCCCTGATTGGCATTGTCTGGGCCTTACTCCAGGGATAAGAATGTAGCCTTGTACTAGGATTATATCCATTCCGGTTGGTGACCACAGACAACTCTTTTATCAGTAGGATCTGGATTTCAAAGAATTGAACTTGACTGGAGTCCAAAATCTTGGTTTTCTTGTTGCCATATACTACCTTTTGTGGAAACATCTGCTTGGATATTGAGAGCTAAGGTGCTCCATTGCTACTTGAAGATGTTATTGAATTTCATTGTTTCAATGAGGCTGGTTTTTTTAGCTTTGGGTTGTAATTGGGGTATAGGAGTAAAACTGTTGAGGTTTGGAGCTTAGGGGTGCTTGAGACCCCAAAATATTGACATGCTGGGTCCTGCCGAATGAATTTGACTCAAGCCTTCTCTCAGCCAAAGAAAAGCAAAATTTGTTAAACATTTGCCATAATGGGTAGATTCTTAAGGAGCCTAAGTATATGTGATGCTTGTATTGACAAGCAGGCCAGAACAATCTGACACAGACTGAGTCTGAGTTAGATTGAATCTTAGCCCCTTCACGGAGGCAAGATGGATCTTATATACAGAAAGACTGTGGGCGGGATCTAGGGGTGGTCTAGAAGAGGGTGTAAGTTAGGTGAATTTTAGTGTGAGTAAGGTGGGTTTTAGTGTGTGTAAAGTAGATTTTAGTTATTATTTCTTAGAGTTCAGTTTCCCAGGATCCATAGCCATAACAGTCTCTTGTTCCCAGATATTAGATATGAGTTCCCACAGTTATGGTTCAAAACATCTATCTCCACCATGTTTGTGCAGCATTATATAATGATAAATAATATAAACATCTGTAACGCCACACACGAGCAGATCCCAAAAGAATGCTACTGTGAACAGCTTATAAGGTTTGAATTACACAGTATAGCGAACACTCCATTTATTCCATTGCAGATCAAGGTAAACATTCAGTCAGTTCACAATACAATAATCAATCTTCCACTCGTGTGGCAACCGTAGATTAACTTAATCAGTCACTTATCTAGATTCACAATGACTAAATATCATTAATCCCTAAATATAGTCATTAGAAAATTACACAAACCCTCCACCTCCACTTCATCAGGCATTTTATATCCAAGGAGAGGCCTTTTGTTCATCTTGACTCGGGGTGGTCTCTCAGATTCCCTGGATCCCCATCCATGGTCCCAGCTCCTACCTGAATCCACCAAACAGTAACCTGGATTCAGAAGCAGACAGCTCCCAGGTCTTTGTCCAGTCCTCCTGGCAGTTCCTGGTACACACTGAAGTTCACAGGGTCCAGTACTTCTCAAAACCTTTACCACTTCTGTTGTTGGGAGCTCAAGGATCAAGCAAGCCACAAACAAAGTCTTATCCTGGTCATGCTTCTTCAGTCCTCCAGCAGTTCAGCTGGCCCTAGGACCCAGGAAAAATCTCAGCCTTCCAGGAGGCAGCAGCTTCAGCCTTCACCAGATTCTGGTCTCAAGAAAACTCCAACTCAGTTCTCAGCTTCCAGATGCTGGGAGAGAAACTGTGTCTCTCTTTCCTTCCCCTCCCCCCCCCTCCCCCAGCCAACTTCAGTCTCCACGATTCGG
>CM053580.1:337859968-337881579 GCA_028627135.1 Pseudochirops cupreus
TCTCTCTCTCTCTCTCTCTCTCTTTCTCTGCTTTACTTATTTATTTATTTCAATATTTGTGTTTGTCCCTTGAGTTCTAGGAAGATAGGGACTGTTACATTGTGTTTACTGACTAATGAATTTCAATTAAATGTCCCTGGAATTGTACTAGGTTCTATAGTTATATGTAAACTATATACATTTTATATCATATGTAAGCAGCACCTTAATTTTGACGTTTTTACATTTTAATAGGAAGGTGGCAGGTAAAAATTATTCTAATGTACATAAATATTTTAACCTTTAAGAGTGAAAACAACTCTTGGGAGGTAACAAGGGAGTGAAATCAAGCTCCTGTGGCCTAAAATAGTCATATTACAGATCTTTTCTGGGCTCAAGAACTGTTGTTATTCAGTGATGTTAGAAGCTTATTTTTTACAGATTAAAGACAAAATTCAGTTTGCTCACTGATATACCTGGGGAAGGGGAAAAATGAGAAACTCCCACGGCCCTCTAGGCAGGAGATGGAGAAGTTTGATAGCTGCCAGTTACTGGTCTGAAGGGGCTGGCTGCATTATATAATGACAATCCTTAGAGAACAAAACTATTTAGAATAATACTCATTTATAGAACTGTATGTTCCCTCTTGGTTCTTCTCTTGTCTAACTAATCCATCTCACATACCCACTTTGGTTCTTCATCACACACACCCTGTCTGTGAGTGTACCCCAAGGCTCGGTCCTGGAGACTCTTTTATTCTCCCTCTAATGAGTTTAATTGTAATTACTATGTAGAGAACTCTCAGATTGGTGTATCTACCCTAGTCTCTCAAGCTCCAGCCCCATAGCTACAACTTATTTAGTCATTTCCGTTTGTGTCCAACTCTTCATGACGCCGTTTTAGGGTTTTCTTGGGAAAGATACTGGAGTGGTTTGCTATTATCTTCTCCATCTCATTTTACAGATGAGGAAACTGAGGCAAACAGGGCTAAATGACTTGCCCAGTATCACACAGCTAGACCAGATTTGTACTCTTGAAGATGAGATGAGTCTTTCTTATTCCAAGCCCACTGCCCACTGCACCACCTAGCTGCCTCTACAGCTGGCCGTGGATTATTTCAAACTACATGTCCCCAGAGACGTTTCAAGTTCAACATATGCAAAATCAAGTTTTTTATCTTTACCCTGAATCCTACCTTCTTCCAAACTCTCCCGTTTTCTATCAAGGGCACCACTAACCTTCCAGATTGGTGTCATCTCTGATTTCTCATTCGTCTTCACCCCAGATACCCAACAAGTTGCCAAATTTTGTCCTTTTTCCCCTCCACAATATCTCTTGCTTCTGTATCCTTGATATTTACATAGCCATCGCTCAAGTTCAGGTCCTCATCACCCTCTCTGTTATTGTAACCTCCCAGTGGGTATCTCTGCCTGAAGTAGCTTGTCTTAAACAAACATTCTCAGAGATGCCAAAGAGATTTTTTTTAAAGTGCGGGTTTCAGCACATCAGCAACCTATTCAGTGAACTCCAATTGCTTTCTACTTCTTTTAAGAACGAATAAAGTTTGTTTTGATTGTAAAATCCTTCACAGCCTGCCCCTACCTTATCAGATGTGTTATATAGCACTCCTCTTACACTCTGTGATCCAGTCTTGCTCTTCTTCACACAAGGTACTGCATCGCCCCTCTCTCTGCATTGGTACTGATTGTCCCCCATGAAACTCTGCCTTTTAGCATTCCTAGTTTCCCTCAAATTTGCCCAAGGGACATTTACATAAAGCCTTTCTTGATTTCCTCCCACTACTTCTAATGCCCTCTGCCAGAATTTACTTTGTATTTTATATCTATCTATCTATCTATCTGTCTGTCTATCTGTCTTATCTATCTGTCTTGTCTGTCTGTCTGTCTCTGTCTTTGTCTGTCTGTCTATCTATCTATTCTATATCTATGTCTATATGTTGTATAGGTTTCCTTATGTCCATATTATCTCCCTTGATAGAATATAAGACCTCTGACATCAGGACTGTTTCGTTTCTTTCTTAGCAGCTCCTAACAGAATTAGAACTCATTAAATGCTTATTGTTTTTCTTAGGTTTTAAAATTCATAATTAGTTACAACCCCCACACAAATGAATTTTACACTTTCTAATGAAGTAAAATCTCTGTCTTTTCTGGCCTCATGATGGTGAAGGGAAGTTTGGTCAAGTGGATTTTATTTTAATACTTCTTTTCTCATTAAGTCATTTTCTGTTTGACCCATTCTAATTTTCAGGATGCTCATTTCTTGCAAAACCTTTTAAGATTTTATGGTTTATTTCTGTTCTAATACATTTATTCTCTTTGCTGTTCTTTCCTTCCTGTCTATTCTGTTTTATTTCTCTTGTTCATTTCTTCCTTTTACCCCTGTAGTACTTTGTGTCTAAGATGCCGTGTTGGCCCCATTCTACCTGGATGCAAGATCTAGCACAGGTTTGCTGAATTCTACTCCAGAACTGTCTCCAGCTGAGATCTGCAGAGATCCATGACACACAAAGAAGGTGAACCCCTCCTGCAGAACAAAGAGATTAGTCCCCACAATTCATAGCACCAGAAAATGTTAGGATTGGGTGGAACCTCATAGTTCCGTCTAGCCTCATCATTTTAAAGATAAGGGAATGGAGGCCCAGCTAAGTGAAGTGGCTTGCCCAAAGTGACACATTGAGGTTCTTTGGCCAAATGGACAGCCTTTTTTTTTCTAATAGCCTGCTGGGGCTAGAACTCCCATTCCAGTGCTTTTTCCACTATACATTGTGTTTCTATTTTGTTTTATTTGTAAGTGTTTTTATATTTTTGTACTACATTTTGACCTGGAAGCTACTTCCAAGTACTAGTAGAAAGAGTATTAGATGTTGAGACAGAGGAACTACTGTTGCTGCTGCCTTTTATCTGTATGATGCCTCCTTGAGAAAGGAGGGGATATAAACTGGCATTATTAGAAGAGGGCGTGCATTTTTATTCTGTGTGCACATCTGGAGCTCTCTAGAGCTGGACTGGATGGACAGATGACTACAGTTAGGTCATGAGTAGCACAAATGATGACTCCCCTGAAGTGTTTGCATGTGTTCAAATGTACACTATTCAAAGTTATAATTATGTTAAAATATGGCCATTGGTTATATATAGCTCAATGGAAATTTGCAGTGTGAATTTAAATAACTTGACTACTTTATGGGATTATTTCCTTTAATTGAGATCTAGTGATGTAACAACAACAACAATAATAATGATAATAATAAATTTGTAAAACTCTCATTTGACCCTCACAATTGCCTAGTGGCCCATAGGTGCTACTAGTCAGAGTAAAACCAGGCCTCTTAACCTCAGATACAACATTCTTTTACTTTTGCTTTTCCTGATTCTCATAACTGCTGGTATATTTCCTTCCTAAAGTACTTTGCATGTATTTTGTATTTATTACTTATACACTTATATATGTACATAATGCCATCTCTTGATAACTTCTTGAAAGCAGGGACCATTTAATTTTTTTTTTTTATCCAGTACCTAACATAGTGTCTGGCACTATGTTTGTTGATTTGATTAAGCTTAATTTTACAGTTGAATCAATTGAGTCTCAGGGAGCTTAAGTGAAGGACCCGTCCGTTGTCAGGAACAGCTGGCGTCTCAGGTAAGATTTGAGCATTAGTCTGTCTGACTCACTTCCAGTGTTCTATTATAACATAGTATCTTTGGTATCTAGAAGAATATTTGTTTCATGCACTAGAAAAGAGAAAGATTGCAATAGCATGTTCAAGTGAAATGTATTCTTTTGGCATGTCTCCTTATAAATTAATAGAAGTATTATTTATTATTCCTATATTAGAACTGACTAGTAAAAAATTATGAAAGAAGGATAATATGAGTAAATTTAAGTATTCATGTTGTTATGAGAGTACAAAAATATCCTGGGCTACCCCTTATAATTTATTCACACATCAGCACATGATTTCTTTGGCCTCCACTAAGTTGACTGAAATAGGCGTGGTGATTTTTCCACTCCTCTCATATCCTCCCATATACTTCCCAGTGATGAATGTAGTCCAAGCCAGGAACACTCAGGAAATGTAGTGTACTAGATAACTTCAGAAAGATAACCTTTGGTAGAACCTTTTCTCCTTTCTCCATTCCCTGCCCCCTGGCAACTCCATGTTTGTTCACACTACTTTCAATCAGTATTTAATTCATGTTGGAATTATTAAAGTATGTGTAGATCTTACAGCACTGTCGTAGGAGGTCACACCTAGATAATCACTCCAAACCTGGGACTTCTATCAGTGTAGTACTTTAATGAATGAGTTAGGGATAGACCTATACTAAATTTCTTAGCTTGAACTATTCAGATAATAATTTTCTGAATGTGTACAGTGTCGTGTTCCTCCCAACCCCCCTTTTTTGTCCAAACCTGTGATTCTGTTGTTGATGAAGGAAATTCCCATTATGGATATTCCCTTTATTCATGTAGAATGACAGCTGTCTGTGGTTTATAATCATAAATTTATGTCAGAAGCATCTTAGTGGAGTGGATAGAGTGCTGAGCCTGGAGTCATTAAAGCCTGAGTTCACTTTTGGCCTCAGACACTTAGCTAACTGTGGTCTTGGCCAAGTCACCTAACTTCTAGTTATCTCAGTTTAAAATGGGGGCAATAATATCATGTATCTCTCAGGGTTGTTGTGAGAATTTAAAAAGATAGTATTTATAAAATGCTTGGCACAGTGCCTGCCATATGTAGGCACTACTTATGTTTATTTCTTCCCTCCTTATTAGAATTGCCAGAAACATTGAGATATATTAAGTGTTTTGTTTGCAGTCACACAGCTAATATGTGTCAAAGACAGAACCTAAACTCAAATATCTTAAATTATTTTTCTTAATTACAAGTAAAAACCATTTTTAATATTAATTTTTTTTATTTTGAATTTCTGAATTCCCTTTTTTCCTCCTTATCCCCGTTCTTCATAAGGAAGGCAGTTTGATTGGATCAATTCACAACTCTACCAACAGTACAATTTTTCACATCCCCTCCAATAGTTCTTATTTTCCTGTTTTTGTCATATTAGCCAGCCTGATAGGTATGAGGACGTACTTCAGAGTTATTTTTATTTGCTTTGGGCCCAAACCCCACCTAGGTAAGGCAGACCTTTCCTGCCAGCTTCTAAGTTGTCTTCGGCTAGAAAATTGTTTCACCGCAACTATTTGCTGGTTCTGCTACTTGAGAATTCAATTTGTGGTATTTAAAGTTTTTTGGAAATTTGGGAGAGTTCAGGTGAGTTCCTGCCTTTCCTCCACAGTCATGACTCTACTCCTCTCCCAAATAGTCTTTATATGACAGGTCCTTGATCTATATAGCACCATTCTTTTTTTTTTTTTAATTCTTAAAATTTATTTATGTACTTTTGGTTTACAACATTCACTTCCATAGACCCTTGAGTTTCAAATTTTCTCCCCCTCCCTTTGCTCTCCTCTTCCCCCCATGGCAGCATGCAATCAAATATAGGATCTACAAATACCTTCACATTAAACATTAGTCAGGTTGTAAAGAAGGATTATAACCATTGGAGTGAACAATGAGAAAGAAGAAACAAAACAAAACAAAAAAAAGAGAGAGCAAGTAGTTTGCTTCAGTCTGCATTCAGACTCTGTAGTTCTTTCTCTGGATGAGGATATCCCCCTTTCCATCATGAGTCTTTTGGAGTTAGATAACTTTACCATTGCTGAGCAGAGCCCAGTCTATCCAAGTTAGTCATCACACATATGATGTGTCTGTAATTGTGTACAGTTCTTCTGTTCTGTATAGCACCATTCTTGCTGTCTCATTAGATATAAAACAAAATCTTAATCCTTCGGTTTGCGAGAGAGAACTCCTTTTGATTTCTGTGAAGTCTTGAGGTAATTACGAGTATTTTTATTAATGGTAAAAACCTCTAAGGGAAGAAATTGTCTTTAAAAATTTCTTTGTAACATTAAAAAAAAGTTTTGAGTTCCAAATTCTCTCCCTCCCTCCCTTCCACCCCTTCATGAGATGGTAAGCAATCAGATATAGGTTATACATTTGCAATAACATAAAACATTTCCATATTAGTCATTTTGTACAAGAAGACTTGAATAAAAGAAAAAAATGAAAGAGTGAAAAATAGCATGCTTCAGTCTTTATTCAGTCAATATTAGTTCCTTCTCTGGAGACGGATAATATGCTTCATCATTAGTCCTTTGGGATTGTCTTGGGTCGTTGTATTGCTGAGAGTAGCTAAGTCAGTTACCATTGTTCATTGAACAATATTGCTGTTACTATGTACAGTGTTTACCTGGCTTTGTTCACTTCTCTGTGCATCAGGTCAAGTAAGTCTTTCCAGATTTTTCTGAAATCATTCTGCTTGTCGTTTCTTATAGCACAATAATATTCCATTATAATCCTATCTTAGCTTGTTTAGCCATTCCCCGATTGATGGGCATCCCTTTAATTTTCAATTTTTGTCACCACAAAAAAAGAACCATTATAAATAGTTTTGTATATATAGGTGCTTTTCTTTTTTCTTTGCTCTCTAGGTTTATAGACCTAGTCATGATATTTCTGGGTCAAAAGATATGTGAAGTTTGATTAACCTCTTGGGCATAGTTCTAAATTGGTCTCCAAAATGGTTGTATCCATTCACTATTCCACCAGCAATGCATTAGTGTCCTAATTTTTCCTCATCCCCTCCAACATCTTAACATTTACCTTTTTTGTCATATTAGCCACTCTGATAGGTATGAGATGTGATACCTTAGAGTTGTTTTACTTTGCATTTCTCTAATCAGTAGTGATTTAGAGCATTTTTTACATGACTGTAGAGAGTTTTGATTTGTCTGAAAACTGCCTGTTCATATCCTTTGACCATTTATCAACTGGGGAATGACTTGTATTTTTTTAATTTTAACTTTTTAAAAAATATTTTTAATTAATTAATTTATTTTTAGTTTTCAACATTCACTTCCATAATTTTAAAAATTTTCTCTTCTTCCACTCCCCTCTCCCTCCCCAAGATGATATGTGTGATAGGCTCTACGTATACATTCTTTATTTTCACATTAGTCATGTTGTGTAGAAGAACTAGAACAAGCGGGAGAAACGATGAGAAAGAAAAACAAAACAAAAAGTAGAAGAGGAAATAGTATGCTTCAATCTGTGCTCAGATTCCATAGTTCTTTCTCTGGATGAGGATGGCATTTTCCATCATGAGTCTTTTGGAGTTGTTTTAGGTCCTTGCATTGCTGTGAAGAGCTAAGTCTGTCAAAGTAAGTCATTGCACAATGTGACAGTTACCGTGTACAATGTTCTCCTGGTTCTGCTCACTTTACTCAACATCAGTTCATGTACTTCTTTCCAGGTTTTTCTTAAGAATGACTTATATTTTTATAAAATTGACTCAGTTCTCTATAAATTTGAGAAATGAAGCCTTGATCTGAGATACTTGTTAATTTTTCCCCCCAGTTTTCTGCTTTCCTTCTAATCTTGGTTGTGTTGGTTTTGTTTGTGTAAAAACTTTTTAATTTTTTATAGTAAAAATTATCTATTTTACATTTTGTAATACTCCATTTTCTTAGGTTCTAAATTCTTCCCTTATCCATAAATCTGACAGATAAACTATTCTATGCTTTCTTAATCTGCTTATGGTATCATCCTTTTATGTGTAAATCATGTGCCCATTTTGATCTTATCTTGATATACAGTGTGAGATGTTGGTCTCTACCTAGTTTCCCAGTTTTCCCAGGAGTTTTTGTCAAATAATGGGTTTATGCTACAAAAGCTTGGGTCTTTGGATACACTAGATATCTATGGTCATTTACTGTAATACAATTTGTACCTAATCTATTCTGCTGATCTGCCACTCTTATTACTTAGCCAGTACCAGATTGTTTTGATAATTACTGCTTTATAATACAGTTTGAGATCTGGTATGGCTAGACCACCTTCTTTCGCATTTTTTTCCATTGATATCCTTGACCTTCTTCCAGATGAGTTTTGTTTTTATTTTTTCTAGCTCTTTAAAATAATTTTTGATAGTTTGATTGGAATGACACTGGATAAATAGATTATGTTAGGTAGACTTGTCATCTTTATTATATTGGCTCAGCCTACCCGTGAACAATTAATATTTTTCAATTGTTTAGATCTGACTTTATTTGTGTAATCCTGACTATGACTCCATGATATTTGAATCATTACTTTTTGGCTATTTGCAGTATTTTCTCCTTGATCTGTAAACTTTGGAATTTGGCTATGATATTCCTGGGAGTTTTCATTTTGTGATCTACTTTGGGCAGTAATCGGTTGATTCTTTCAATTTTTATTTTGCCCTCTGGTTCTAATATGTCAGGGCAGTTTTCTTTGATAATTTCTTGAAAGATGTCCCATATTTTTTTGTTTTGAGGTTTTGTTTTTATCATAGCTTTCAGGTAGTTCAGTAATTCTTATCTCTTTTGGACCTATTTTCCAGGTCAGTTGTTTTTCCAATGAGAAATTTCATGTGTTCTATTTTTTTTTTTAACTTTTTAACTTTTGTTTTACCATATCTTGATGTCTTATAGAGTTGTTATTTTTCACTTGTTCAATTTTAATTTTTAGAGAATTATTTTCTTCAGGGAGCTTTTCTACTGCCTTTTCCATTTGTCCAATTCTGTTTTTTAGGGAATTGTTTTCCTTGGTAAATTTTTGTATATCTTTTCCCTTGCTATTAACTCTTTTTTTTCATATTCTCTTGCATTACTCACATTTCTTTTCCAAGTTTTTCTCCTACTTCTTTAATTTGCTTTTAAAAATCTTTTTTTTTAAGCCCTTCTAGGAATTCTTTTTGGGCTTGAGACCAGTTTACATTTAGGCTTTACTTGTAGCCATTTTGATATTATTGTCGTCTTCTAAGTTAATTCCTTGGTTCTCCCTATCACCATAATAACTTTCTATAGTCAAGCTCTTTTTTGGTTTTTTCCAATTTTTTCTTCCTTTTTTGGTGATTTGATATGTGAGAGTTGGACTCTGGTCCTGCACAATCCCAAGCTTTTTTTGCTGGGGCTCTGGGTCTTATTACTGGCTTTCACTTAGCTTGAGAGTGTAGCTGCAGTTTTCTCTAGAGGGTGGACTTCCCTTCTGGCTTGTACTGGATGGGGAGAGGGGCAGTTTTGGACCTTTGGGTGTTGGGTTTAGCTGCTGGCCTGCTCCAGGGGTGGTACCTTGTTGTTGTGTTGCTATGATAGCAGTCTTTCTGGTAGATGGCCTTGGAGGAGAGATCTTGTTGCTGATCTGTCCCTGGGGTGGAACCGCACTGCTGAGCTGCTGTGGAAACAGGGCCTCTCTGCTAGCAGGTCTGGAGGAGCAGTTTTGTTGCTGATCTGTCCAAGGAGTGGGACCCTCCTACTGGGCTGCTCTGCTGGTGGACCCCAGGGGTGGGGTTTTGCTATTGGCCAGCCCTGAGGTGGGAGGGACTTCACTACTAGTCAGCAGTGGAGTCAAGGCCTCACTGGTGGCTGGTGCTAGGGGTGGGGCCTTGCTGTGCTGCACAGAAGGTTCACTTGCCTGGGGGGCTGCTGGTTTGTAGGAGGGTAGGGCCTCACTGGTAGATTGCCCCAGCCATGGAGACTGGTTGCTACAGGTCCCCCCTGCTGTGAGTCTGACAGCTGCTGCTGCGTTGTCTTGAACCAACCTCCCTCCTCTCCCATCCGAGTAAAACAGATCTTTCCTGCAGCTTCCCTCTCCTAGACCAGTTCTGAGGCAGTTTTCTAGTTGCTGGAAGAGGAATTCATGAAGGCTTCCGAGGGTTCCTTCTTCACTCTGCCATCTTGGCACTAGAAGTCCAAAACTCCCTTTTGATTATTTCATACTTGAAAACTTTAGAATTCTAGGAACTTTCTCTTTAGCAAGCTGTAGTGCAGTAATGTGGCACAGCGGATAGATTAGGCTTCAGAATCAGAAACGCTTGGATTCAGTTTCTCCCTCTCACTCCTACCTTATACTCAGTGCTCCTCAAAATACTTTTTAATATTTTGAATTGATAGGCAGGTGTCTGTTTGTTTTGTAGAAGTAGTTTCCTCAGTGGAATTTCTGTTACCAGCGAAATCACAGGTATGGTCTCTAAAAGCCCAAACTACAACCAAACCAAACCAAACAGCCCTGGATCTGGTGTTATTTTTTCTGATTCTTTTACTTGCCACATGTGTGGCTGTGGGCACGTCACCACACTTCTCTCTCTTTAATTCCATCACCTGTCAGGTGAAGGTAATAGACTAGTTGATCTACATGGTCTTTTCCAGCTGTAAATTTTCTCATCACTGTGATTGTCCTAAGAACCATTTATATTAGAGATGTAATGGTTAAAAAACAAATCAGATTAATAACCAGAAAAGGGACTCTAAGCTAGTCTTCAGTCTCATATAAAAAGGTGTCCCTCTCATACCTAAGTTAGGCTCATTTATATCGCAGCAAATTTGAGACTGCCTTCATAAACAAAGTG
The DNA here is from genome assembly GCA_028627135.1 of Pseudochirops cupreus. Lineage (NCBI taxonomy): Eukaryota > Metazoa > Chordata > Mammalia > Diprotodontia > Pseudocheiridae > Pseudochirops > Pseudochirops cupreus. The sequence goes on from CM053580.1 coordinate 337,870,468, forward strand.
TAAAATTTTAACAGGGGTTTGGATGATTTGGATGAAAAAATGACTTTTCCTTCTAAAATACTCAGATAATAAAATCAGATTCTTCTTTTTTTTTCTTACCAGTTCTGGATAATGATTTTAGTCTTCCATATAATTTTGAATGTATAGGTCCAACCTGAGCCATTACAAAAAAAAAAACAAACAACTCAAAGACAAAAACAAGAAGCCACAGTGGGCAGAGACAGAATCTGGATTGAATATGGTCCATGGGGAATAGTGGAAAACAACACTGGATAAGTAAAATTAAATTATGGCAGTCCAGACAGACTTTAAACTTGATTTCAGTAGAAAAGTCAAGCAAGTGAAATGATCAATTTAAGAATTAATATGGCAGAAATATTCAGGATGAATCAGAGTGGGGAAAAAGGCAGAGTCTCAAGTCTTAATTCTCAGAAGTTACCCTTTTACTCAAAAATAAATCATATTATATACTGTTTGCAGCTTTCAGTTACACACATTTTAACTTAAATTAGGGATAGGGATAGAGAGACCTGTGGTTTCATTGGTTTAGGAAACTCCTGCGTGAGACAACTTCCTCTATTGAAAAAAGAGACAGTGCTTTCTCTACATTTTATAGTCTTAGAGAATTGCTTATATCACTGAGAGCTTAATCAACTTCCTAATCAGTGTGTGTCAAGTGTGGGACTTAAATGAAGGGTTTGAAGCTACCTCTCTATCCACTATACTGTGCTATGTCTCTGCCATAGCTTTACATGAAAAGTATTAATGTAATTGGTAAATTAATAAAATTAATGTTATAATTTGAAATAACTTATCTAAATTCTTAAAAGTTTTTAAAAATATATGATTAAAAGTGAAATTATAAGTCTTTAAGATCTTGACCTGTCAGACTGAGTCTGTGCATCTTCTGCCTAGATATTTTAATTATATTAAATCCATCTTGATATAGGAAAACAATAGTTTGATAGTTGAATTTCCATATTAGCACCTAGTTCTGTTAGTTTGATTTGCACATGATATGATAAGTGGCTAATAATATGAGAAGATGACCTACATGGCACAGGCTGATTTGAGTCATAGCAACACAATATTTATCCTGACTGCACAGAATCAAGCTGCTAATTAAAGACTGCAACCTTTTCCAAAGATTAAGCCAAATGCAATAAAAAAAACTTCCCCCATCTCTTTACCAGATAAGGTTGAGATCTAGAAAACACTACTGTAGGGTCTTTTCTCTACTTTGGGCATGATTTCTAAATTCTTAATGATTTTATTTTCACATTTTAAAACTCACATTTTAAAAAATTTTTGTTTTGGGGGGGAGAAGGTATGGGAATGTAACCATTTAACCCATCTGCTATAAGTCATTAATCACTATGACTTTCAACAAAGTTATTTTTACTTGAGTACATAGGGTAAATAGACATTTAATCAAAGAGAATAAATATATACAGTAATATAATTTTATAAGAAATACTTGTCCACACCAAAGATGCCAAATCATATCCCCTGAAAAGTAACAGCACCCAGAGTTAGAGCTATATTATATGAATGTATATGTATATATATCATGCATTATTCATATATTCAAAGTAAAACATAAATTCTATGAATGTGGAGACTTTTTCTTTTTTTCTTTAATCTTTGTGTCCTAGCACCTTTCAGAGTTCCTGGCACATAGTCATTAATTAAAGCTTATTGACTGATGGAAAGCTTCCACTTTGTGCAAGGCATAGTGCTAAGAGCTAAAGAAAAAATAAAACACCCCCTTCCTTCCCTCCAGGCACTTTCATTCTATCCCTGGAAACAGTATATACAAATGCAAATTTTGTGTGATTCATATATAGATATATAAATACGTGGGTATGTACATATATATCTATATATGTCTATATCTATATCTGTCTATCTATCTGTCTACACATACACATATATGTACACACAAAGTAATGGAGGCACTTTAATTGACCTGTGGAAGATGTGCTTAATAAATGTCTAATAACCAGAATGGAATTAAGCCGAGGAAAGAAAGGTAGTTTGTGGTGAGGCAGGTAGATAATCCAGGAGGTCAAGTTGGATTTTCTCAGCCTTTTCAGGGGAAGATCATCCTCTGAGGGAGAGTGCAGTGTGGGTAGGTAGAGTTGGAGGCTTGAGGAGAGAGGAAAGGCTCTTTTGTCATCATTGGGAATACGGTTGGGAGTCAACAGGAGGTAAATAAAAGGACTTCTGTGCTGTAGTGAGGACCCAGTTGAAATTAGATAACAAATGTGTAGTGGACCTGCTCCTCATGATTTTATGACTTCATCTAACACTGTGGCTCTCTAAATAGGAAAAAGAAAATGTGAATTATTGAGATTGACCCACTGTAAATGATTAGTGTGTGAACAGTGGAAGAACAGGTAGGCAAGGTATTCAAAAGCAGAAGATGAAGCCTGTTGAAAAAACAGGTTAAAAAAAAGCCTGTTGGAAAAACCATAGAGTCAAGGTTATGAAGAGACTGGAACAGCTGATGTTGCACTGGGAGAACAGGGAGGAGAGTTTTTAGAGGCTTGGTCAGTGGTGTCAAACTCACATAGAAATGGAGACCACTAATTTCTTCATAAGGAACCCTACAGATCACATATCGACTTAGTTTTAAATGACAATTTTATTCATATTTTATTACATTTTCATTTATTTTGTTAAATATTCCCAATTACATTTTAGTCTGGTTCCTGCAGCACCTCGGAGTACGATGTTTGACACCTCTGACTTAGAGGATGTGGTGAGACTAAAGAAAGCTTAGCATTCAGAAAGTTCTAAGTTCAGAAAGAATCTGTCTGTGGTAAAAGTGGTAGATGGGCTAGAGCTGGGGTGGGGGATCTGTTGTTCTTCAAGTGAAGTTTAGATTCAGTCAGAGGGCCGTACTTGAGGACCTAGAGGGCCATGTCTGGCCTCAAGGCTGCCGGTTCCCCACCCCTTTTCTAGAGAGTCTGGTCAGAGAGAGGAATTTCGCTTTGCATTTGTTAATCCCATTTCAGCAGAGGTGCCAGTGGTAAGTTTTTTCCCTATGATATTTGAGAATTGCTTTTTGTACCCCAATAAATAGAAATGGGACAGTCAGGATGACTATTTCCAGATTAGATGTCTTCTCTAAAGTGAGAAGAAAATATTTTTGTTGAATCAAAACTAATATAAACAAAAGGATTATTCACTTAGTTAATAACATTCAGTGTCACTCTTGTTAATTTATAACATACTATTGAGTGGCACTAATAAACAGAGAGAAGTGTCTTTACCTACATCTCAGAGAATACTAGGAAAAGAAATCTCTTAGGTCTCTAACTATAACAACCTTACTCTTAATTCTAAAAATTATCAAAAACATGATTTCTGATTTTTACTAAACCTCAGGCCTAATCAAATATGGTATGGGGATGTTTTTCTGAAAATAATTTCTTGCTCAAAAGCATCTAGCATCCCCAAAACATAGAGATAACAGAATTTCTGTTTTTCCTTTTAAAGCTGCTTTTTCCTTTTTCTTTTGTTCCCTCTTCTATCAGATGCTGGGGATTTAGAGGAACATGAAGTAGTTCTTGGATGCCAGGTTTCTGCAATAATAAAGATGATGGGTTTCTACAATAGTAGAAATATATAAAGATATGACCAAAAATGGCTTTAGAAAATTAAGGACACAGCAGATGCAAGAAGTCAGTGATGCTTAATGGCAGGGCAGAATGTAAAACAAAGGCACACTTGTTGTTTTCATAAGGGACTTTGCTGTGCCCAGTAAGCTTTTTGTGTAATTGTTAATGAACTCTACCTCCTTGTCCTTCAGAATGGTTCTTGAACGCCCTCTTTGCCCTTCACCCTTTGTCATATCCCCTTGTTGATCTCCTCTGATGACCTGTTCGACTTTAATCCAATAGTCCCTCAAGGTTGAACCAGTAAAAGTTATTTAATTTTAATTGTTTACACTTTGCCTTTTTTATCTGTACTTCAGTTACTGAATTCTAGACACAATTTCTACACATAATAAAGTAATTGAAATAACGCACAATCATTTCATTAGCAAACAAGCTTAATGAAACAGCAGAATAAGGGATATGGAGACTGATGGGATAGCATTTGTTTAAGGGCCTGTAGCTCCTCTACTCATCATCCACTTGTTTCCATGCAGATGGGCCTCCAATTTCTGTAAGATGCCTCCATTCCACACACCTGCCCATGCAATTAAATTTACATTTACTTTCATGTTATAAGCTTACTCAGGACGTAAGAGATTCCTAAGAAAAAGACATTTCAGGAAGAATATTGTCAGAAATTTGAAGTAAAGACTATATCAGTTAGAAACATTCTAGTAGTTTTTTACCAAATTTGTGTGTATGTATTCATGCATAATGTTTTATATATATATACACACACACACACAGTGTGTTTATATGTGTGCATATATGTATATGTGTATGTATATGGAAATAGGTCCAGTGTCAAGAAGAAGTGGCACAAAACAGACATGAAACTTTACCCCTGTCCAGAGCTGGAATTCAGATAGGGCCCACTTGGGTTATGATGATACATTTCCTACAAATTTTCTGCCTTGTATAATTAATTGATCTTTAGTAAGGGGCTTCCCCAGTCTCTAGTGTCCCTCTCCCTTAAGTTTTGAGCCTCTGCCTATATTCAAACAGGTAGCTGGGTGGTGCAGTGGATAGAGCATCAGATTTGGAATCAGGAAGACCCAAGTTCAAATATGACTTCAGAAGCTTACTAGCTGTGTGACCCTGGGCAAGTCACTTAACTCAGTTTGCCTCAGTTCATTTTCTTTAAAATGAGCTGGAGGAGGAAATGGCAAACCACTCTATTATCTTTGCCGGGAAAATCCCATATGGAGTCATGAAGGGTTGGGCACAGGTGAACAGCAACCACTTGTTCACACTGACTCCTTCATCTTCATCATCAAAAGCCTGAGTCCTTTCAAGCCTCTCTGATTCAGAATTCTTCCCTTTTTGCTGTCCAGTAGGGTTTTTGCTCCCCTTCCCAATTTTGTGCCCTGCTTGATGCATTCTGCCTTGTTTCCCAGCTCCTGGATGGCATCCTGAGGCTGAAGTGTGTTTTTTTCATCCTTCATCAGGTTCCCACCTGGATCATCCTCTGTTCACACAGTGTCCCATCCCAGACAAGGAATCCGAGCACCAGAGTCTGTAATGGGGTAAAATGAAAGGATAGAGAAGGTGGGAAATAAGTCTGTATGGTCCTGATGTAGATATTTGTGTTTTCACAGGGGCAAATTCACAGGGGAAGAGGTCAGCAAAGGTCATTTGTTTACATGCCAGATACACAGAAACAGATTCATCCCTTAAGGTGGGCCTCAGGTCCCTCATCTGTAAGATGGAGATTAAACCTGGATGGCTTAAGAGAGCTCTTCCAGCTCTCTTATTCTATGTTTATACCTAGTGAATGGCAATATGAGAGTGTGTATGTGTGTGATGGAGTTATCACACCTAAGAGTGAAGGTTTGACCTACGTTTACCGCTTACCACAGAAGTGTCCAAAATTTAGGCAGAAGTCAGATTTCTGTCTTTATTTGGTATGTTATCTGTCCCTCTTTTTCCTTCTGAATAGAAATGATGGAAAGGTAGGAAAATACTTGATTTTTAAAGTTTGCCTGTTTTTATCATTATGCTGCTGACTTTTTCTCAGACACAGAGTCAGCTCAGCATTTTTATAATGATGTAGTTTTTGCTACCTTTAAAAGCCTTGAAAAGGAGAAAAGGAGTATAGCCAGTATTAATTCATTATTAAATTTAACCTTACACTTAATCCCTACCTCCCCCAATACTTGAAGAAGGCCAAGGTTTTTTTATACTCTGTGTTCAATACAGTGGTGTATAGTAACGTGTTCAGATATCAGTGTTGGTCTGCCTTCATGACTGTCACAACTAATTAAAATATAAACATCAATTTAATATTTAAATGGAACAAAACAGAGACTATAGGTCAGAAATTCTAAGAGAAGCAAAGGAATGAAGTGGATTTTCACATTATTCGTATTGGCAACATGGGTTAATAAATCCAGGAGATTATTTTATCATAGTGTTCTTAGAAAATGAAAATATAACATTATCTTCCCCACAAAAGTCATATGTGTATATATATATATATATATATATATATATATATATATATATACACATACACATACTATATATGTATATATCATATACAGAATCTTAGGAAAAATAAACTACACCTGTATTCTTCATAGCAATCTAAAATAGAAGCTAGTTTCCCAATAGAAACTGGTTTGGATGAGGCTGCCTTTCATAACCCATGCTAATTTGCCAGCTCAAGTTTATATCTCCAAGAAGTCACTTTTCTCCTCTGTATTTAAGCAAAGCATCTCAGTTACAGAGAGAGTACCCCCCTCCCCCCAAGGGAACATGGATGGAGTAGAAATTGAGATGAGATGATTTGGGCTCCCCTTCACTTTCATGTAGGACTAATCCCTGAGGATGCCAGGTGTGTGAAAAGGAGAATGTCAAAGAGAAGCAGAGGCTTCTCTTCTCTTTTCATGGAAAATGTATATTCTCTGTCACAGAAGAAAATCAGTCAAGCCCTAAAGAAATGAGCTAATTCTGACTCTTGGTCCTGTTATAAAATTAATAAAATTAAAAACTCTAATCAGTATTTATAAAATCAATACAATTAAAAACCCTAATCAATTTTTAAAAGTACTAAAATAGCATCATTGTTAGTTCTCATTTTTAAAATGATTAATACTGCAATATACTTATTTCTTATGTATGGATTTGTGGAATAGGAATGGCCAACCTAGGCAGATGGTCTCAAGAGTACTCCTTTTTGGCAATAGCCTCCTTTTAGGATTTTTCTCCCTCTCCCCTTGCAGCAGCTTAGAATGGAACTTATGGAATGAGTCTCTCAGTAAATATGTACTGGTGGTTTGGTTATCCTAGTATTCATGCTTTGAATTTATAAGGTGCCCTGTTTGTTCCTATCTAAGACCTGGAGTCACGAAAGGACATCCAGACTCCTTGTCTCAGATGTTCATAGACACAGCTTGTGCTTATCTGATTTCTTAAAGAAATACTTGCATCATTTCAGTTAATGAGTCAACTATAAAACAAATCCCAAGGAAAACAGACATTGTATGTTAAAAACCAGAGTCTTCTTAATGCTGAGTCACTTCGCAGTGGCAGGGTAGCCTTGTAAGTAGTTATACTATTATGTTTGGGCTTTAGAAAGTTGTATTCTGTGCTCAGTTGGGGTTGTCCACTTAAATTTCCAGTTCATGGGAAGGAAGTGCATGTCCAATTCTCAGAACTCTTCAGCACCCTTGTTATTCTGGATCAATTAAAACTAAGTAAGAATTTAGCCTTGGGACAGGGGGACCCCAACAAGCAAAACAGTTCTAGGATTGCCCTGTTCACCATTGGGACATAAAATTAGAAGTTGAGTGTCATGTTATAATCCAAAGCAGATAAAGTATATGAGAATGGAAGTGTAGACCTGTAGCTGATGAGGTGTTTATATCTGGAACCAAGGTCTTCCTAGCATACAGATTGGTGGGACTTGGGAGCTTCTAGGGGGTGCCATGCTGTCAGTACTAGGTGGTTCTGGTTGGTTGGCTGTGAGACAGGTTGCTCCTTTCTTACACAGTTTAGAGAGTCTAGAGATTTCTGGAACTTTGTATATATTTATTTTAACTGAATCCTGAAGGATTCCCTATAATCTTTGGGCTTTCTCAGATGTACTGGCTATAGATTACATCAAGTAATAATCTGATGGATACCCTCATGAATGGGTCAGCTTCAAACTTCATCTCCTTTGGGGGCTCTCAGTCAGTTTGAGCTTGATCTTTCTTAAATGCTCTAATTTGGATTTGAATATTTGTGATGAGTTTTTTCCTTGAATGCCCTACTACTTAGGCAAGCCATGAGTGTGGATTCTTCAGGATGATTCAGTAACTCAGTGTTTCAAATAGTCTGTACTGTAGGAGGCGCTTAATAGCATTGCTATATTCATTTGATAGCTAAATTCCTGGTCCCACAAAACCTGTGTTACAACGAAAATTGTAACTGGTACAAGAAAATGTTAACTTTTTTTTGTGGAGTCATTGACCTATGAAAACTATGAGTAGTAAATATAATGTTAGATCTTTCAATTTAATAAAACTAGAATCACAGAATTTTAGAATTGGAAGAAACCTTAGAGATAAAAATTTTGGAGCCTCAGTTTCCCCATCTGTAAAGTGAACAAGTTCAGCTGAATAATTTCCAGCTCTATTATGCTGTGATCCTTTGTTTTTTGCCTTCAGTCTCTCCACCCTTACTTACCCCATTAGGTTGTAGTGTTTTCCATCTTTATATCCCCCAACACCTAGCACAGAGTCTTGTGCTAAGCAGGCACTTAATGAATTATTAATTGAATTAAACTGGATCTAATCCAATCTTCTTCCCCATGCAGGAACTCTGTAAAGTCCCTGACAAAGGGCTGACTGACTATCCCTGGCTGAAGGCTTTTCCAGTTAAAGGAAACATATGTCTGTGTCTTCTAGCCTATTGTATTCTTGAATAACTCTCATTATTAGAAAATTCTTCTTTATAATTGAGTCTCTTATAACTTCTCCTAATTGTCCTGAATTCTGTCTTCAATACTAAACTACATATTATACAGCTAAGCCCTCTTCAAAGATACTTGAGGACGACTATTATACTTCCCCCTTTCCTTCTCTTTTGCTTGCTAAATGGCCTGTGTTCATCCTTGGGGCAGGTAGGTGGCACAGCAAATAGAGCACCACAGGCCCTGGAGTTAGGAGGACCTGAGTTCAAATTTGGTATCAGATGCTTGATATTTACTGGCTGTGTGACCTTGGGCAAGCCACTTAACCCCAATTGCCTCACCTTCCACCCTTCAAAAACAAACAAAAAAATTTTTTTAATGACCTGAGTTCTTCCAGTTCTTTATTCATTAAACATTCAACTAACACCATCAAACTGTTCCTGATAATTGGCCAAAATGGTGAAATAATAATTATGAAATAAAACTTTCATTATGTGGTGGAACAGAGAGAGAGTCTTGGATTTGGAGTCTAAAGACCCAGATTTGAATTCTGGACCTTTTACTTATGACTTGAATAACCTTGGGCTTATGTCATCTCCATGGTCCTCAGCTGCCTTTTATTTTGGATTAGATGATTTCTAAGGTGTCTTCCATTTTTTAATCCCAGGATCTCTAATTAGAAGAGATAAATTAATGGCTTAAACGTCTCATGTTTAAATCTTGGACTGGGTTCTCAAACTAGTTGATATGAACAGTGATAACTATACCATGTTGATAACTATAACCAGGTAAAGGTTATGTCAGTGTCTTAAAGACCGTACAGCTCTTTCTGAAACAAGGTGCCATGTTAGCCAAAATGTGCCTGACCCCAAATGTTGTATAGTGTGTTTTGTGCAAACTGGTTGTTTTCTTTGACTCTTTGTATAATATCTGTAGCTTACATTTATGTAGCACTTTACAATTGACAAAACTCATCCTTACACAACAACTCTGTGAGACAAATAGTAAAATCTAAGAATGGAGTAAGAGACAGTATGGTGTGTTGTGTGATTATGGAGAAATCATTTAACCTCTTTAGTCCTCAGTTTCTCCATCTCTACATATTCTGAGAATAATAGTATCTGATGTAACTACCTCACTGGTTGCTGTGAGCAACACATGAGATTATGTGAAACTCTTCACACACTTTAAAGGGCTATGAGATGAGTGTTTAACATAGGGTTTGAACTTAATTACCCTAAAATTAAAAGCCTGATATGATACCATACTATATCATCTGAACTAGCCAAAACGATCTGTGTAAAGGTACAATAATTGTATACAAAAAAGGGAGGGAATGGAGTAATATTGTATATTAAAATATGAAAAGTCCCAGGTGTTTGAGAAGAGAAAGGCAGAATAGGAGGAAATTGGTCGAAGATCATCAGAGGCAGAACTGGAGCAATATTGTCCTCAGGGTGTACTCCAGATCATCTTTGACCCTGAGGCATGATTTAGTTTTCATGGGGCACTCCAATTATCCTGAAATCTAGAGGTTTCTCTGCCAGAAGCAGGGTAGGTGTTAATTTCTTCCTTAGTTTCATCTTTCAAAGTCGGGGGAGCCAATGAAGGCAACTTCTAATCTAGATCTGATTCTCACCTACAAAGAGCACTTGCTCTGGGAACACTGCATCTGGCATATGACGTTTGACTCTGTATACAATATTCTGGGAAGGATATTGATAAGCTGGGGAATGCACAGAGGTGGGCACCTAGCACGGTGTTAAGACCGATAAGAATATGTCCTGTGAAGATTGATGGGTTGAAGGAAATGGGAATTTTTAGCTAGAGAGAAGATTGTCTGGGTAGCTGGATGGGGCATCATGGCTATTTTAAGTATTTGAAGGACTGTGATGTGGAAAAGAGATTATTAGACTTGCTCTTCTTTGCCTTAGATGGCAGAACTAGACATAATGAGTAGAAGTTGTTGTAAGGAAAATCTTCCTATATGGATTGCTTCAGAAAGCAATGGGCTTTCCCTCACTGGAGATCTTCAGGTCAAAGTTGGATGTCCACCTGACAGGTGTGTTATAGAATAAGAATAACATTTGGGTACAGATTGGAGCAGATAGATGGCTGCTGAAGCCCCTTCCAACACTCAGATTTCATGATTCTGTTATTTTCTGAGTTCTGTTTCATAGAAATTTTTGTACTTTCAGACAAATGTCAGAATTCTGAATTTCTTTGTATTGCTCCGTGTCTTATAAAAAAGAGCCCCAACATAAGATCAATTGAATAGGAAGGGACAGTATACTAAAAGGTGAAATACTGAGGTGAGAGAGGATTAGATTGAGAGGAAACAGGGAGAGACGGAATGGGGTTGAGCATCTCATGGAAGAGACAAAGGATAATTGTTACAATAGAGGGGGAGAACAGGAAGGCAAAAGGGAAAGAGTCAACCTTACTCTCACTGAACTTGGCTTAGGGAAGGAATGACATAAATTCTAAACTGGGCATCTTGCCACACAGGAGAATAGGGGGAATGGGGATGAGAGGTAGGATGATGGAGGG